>CM017442.1:39596032-39693216 GCA_007726485.1 Eragrostis curvula
GCGACAGTGGCGTTAAGGCCGTGTCTCACGCCGGCAGGTCGGGCGGCGGCGGCGGCGCGAGGTTGACGAAGGCGCCGGGCCCGCCTGTCGGTGACTCGCGGCGGGTGGACGGGCCAGGGTGCGGATTGGGCCGAGGCGCACGCGGACGGCCCAGAGGCCGGGAGCAGGAGGGAAAGGAGGAGAGGGGAGTTGGGCCGCGCGGGGAGAAATGAAAAAGTGCGGCCCGCTTAAAGAGAAATGATTTGAACTTTTTGTTTTGTGAATTTGGGAGGGAATTCAAGGGAATTTGAATTCAAATTTGGATTTGGTTTTCAACACTCACTCAAACAATTAAATAAGGGCAATAAAATGGCAAAAATGCACATGGGTGTTTCATGCATGGTTTTAATTTCGAGAAAATTCTTAATTGAGCCCTAATTGAGTCTAGTCAATTATTTTAAGTTTGAGAATTTTTGAAAACCCATATTTTAGGGTTTATCGACATGGCCAAAAATGCGGGTGCTACAGTCTCCGCCTCCATTGCCTTCCCCTTCGCCTTCCCCTCGTCCCTGCAGCTGGTGGAGGCGCCCCACAGATCGTCGTGGGCCCTCGACTGTCGCCATGACCGCGTGCTGATCCTCCAAGGATTGGAGCTCATCGTATGGGACCCCATTGCCAACGAGGAGCACCACCTTGCCCTCCCTTCTTACCCGGATGACCATGACCACAGCCATGCGGCGGTGCTCTGCGCCGTGGATGGCTGTGACCACCTGGACTGCCACAGCGGTCCGTATAATGTTGTCTTTGTGGGGACTGAACGCGGTGCTGGCGGCGGAGAGTATGTTGCATGGGCAAGCGTGTACTCATCGGAGACCGGTGCGTGGAGCGCCGTAACCTCAACCACCATCGAGTTTGATTCATATGTTGAGATGAAACCCAGTCTTCTTATTGGAGACACGCTCTACTTCACCCTCTCACAGAGTGGCATGCTCAAGTTTGATCTGGGAGGAAGGAGCCTGTCACTGATTTACTCGCCAGGAGTGTTTGGGGCCATTCCTATGATGGCTGAAGATGGAGGGCTTGAATTCACCGCGGTGTTGGAGGATAGTATCTACATCTGGTCATGGCAAGCTGCCACTCAAGATAGCACTGCGAGATGGGTGCAGCAGTGGATAATGGAGCTGGAG
Organism: Eragrostis curvula; assembly: GCA_007726485.1. Classification (NCBI taxonomy): domain Eukaryota; kingdom Viridiplantae; phylum Streptophyta; class Magnoliopsida; order Poales; family Poaceae; genus Eragrostis; species Eragrostis curvula. The sequence continues at coordinate 39,597,199 of CM017442.1, forward strand.
CCGATGCTCCCCAGTTGCCCCGAATCAACCTCGCGTGAAGTCATCGGCTTGGTTGAGGGCACACATACGATTTTCATAGATTCACCTCGCGCGGGAGTATTCACACTAGACCTCAAGTCACGGCAGGTGAGGAGGGTAGGCAAAGGAGGGGTCTACTACGACATCTTACCTTACAGGAGTTTCTACATTCCAGGTAGGCTGTCTTTTGCTTCCCTGGTATATTTGTATATGCAGATGCTTATTTAAGTAGACACCAAATTATTTTTCAGTTAGGCAGTACACTATATACGTTGTCTATCGAAAGAACCGTCAAGATCCAAAAGTAGTGAGGCTGTGAGATACCTTAATTGTATATACCTACACTAAGGATTCTCACATACAACGCAATTTATATATCTGATCGTTGACCCACAATATATAAATATTCATATTGATTACAGAAGTATGATTTTTTTTGCAGTGATTTACAACATGTTATCTGTGAGATAAGTTATTAATAAGGGATATGTGAAACTGAAAGCTTGTAGTGATATGCACCAAATATCTTTCTCAGGTTCAATTCAGTTTGTGGCAAAAAATTCTTGAAATCGAATAGTTGTGTTTACAGAAATTTAGGGACCTGTTATATTTATATCAACTTTGTGGTCAATATTCACATGCACCATCCAGATTCATATTGCCATTCAACGCTATACATACCACAAATATGCACAAACATTGAGTTAATTACAGCACATGGTTGTAAGCTTTCTGCATTGTATCTTTTCAGATCTTGCTAAGGCAGGCTGACACCGGCATAAGATGCACAGATCTTGCTAAGCTACACATCGTTGGATTCTCGCAAAGCTGACTATTGAAGCTATCTGTCTCTGTTGGAGTTTAAGTACTGTGAAAAAGAGTATGGCATCCTGGTCAATGATTTAGTTATGAGCTGGCAGTTTTAGGAAGAAAATAATCGCTCATCGTTGTCATCAGTCTTGTGTTTAGTTGTCAGTTTAAGTGGATATGATGATCAATTGGTATGCATACCCTTGCATTATTTCCATCATTGGTGCCAAAGAGCTAAATGTGTCAACTTTTTGTACGCATGCATACTCAATTTATGCATGAAAACTCAATCTTTCTAGTACAGTTTCAACCTTATTACAAAGTTTTGCTTTAGTACTTGAGCCTAATATGGCATAGTGGCAGAAAGTCTCAGGGACATCTAGTTACTCAACAGATCAACAAGTTATAAACATTGATCCCTATACAGGACATTGCCCCAATGTTATTTGGAAGTCGTATCAAAATTTCTTGGATCAAACTTGGCATGTAATAAGTTGTTTCAGTCTGACAGTGTTTTTCCTTTATTGTCCTGTTAACTTTTTCATGTTGATCTTGTTGGCCCTTTGTGTGCAGTTACATATTAGAGATCGTCCCTCGATGTGACACCCCGTGTCACTGAATTCTCATAAAACTCACCTTGAACTGAACAAAAGCCAAACAGAAGCCAAATTCAAAATTCGAAATTCAAAAATTTAAACAATGGTCAAATCCAAGCTTCTGAAGGAACTCAAATTTTTGCATAACAACTTGAGTAACCAAAAATACCAGTGGATAGCCCTTCTGAAATACGAATTTTGGAGAATTTATGGTGATTTTTGAAGTTAATCTGGTTGCCCAATAAAATCACCAAAGCTTGAAAAGTACCCAACTTTGACCAGCTGCCATTTGAAATTACTTTTGACTCCAGATGTCAATGTTGGGCAGATGGAAGTGCAGTTCAAGATCTTTCAAACGAGACCAGTTTCATAATTTTTGGAGCTCGTTTGCTATTTTAAATAGCATGGACAATTTTGGGGAAAACCAGAGTTTGAAAAATTCGTCGGAAAATGAAAGATGCCCGAGGGCCCACCTGTCATCCTCACTCCTCTCACTGAAGCTGTCGGAACATCGTCGCCACGTCTCCGACGACCGCCGGAGCCACGCTCCTCGCCTCCCCGCCGCTCGTCCGTACGCCGGGACGCCCAAAAACGACACCGCTTCCTCCCCGGTCTGTCTCCCCCTCATTCCATCCCTCCCGGCCTCCCAAACCCCAGCCCCGCTCACCATTTCCGGACGCCTCGAGCTTGACCCGTCGCGCCGCCGCGTCGAAGCGCCTCCCGGCCGTCGCGTCGAAGCGCCTCCCGGCCGAGTGGTGGTGCCGGGAGCTACGCTGAGTCACCTAGAGCTTCACCATGGCGCCCGCTTCCCATTTTCCTCCGTGAATCGCGCCAATCGGAGCTTCGTCCCCAAGCACGGCCGCCAAGCCACTCGCCTGCCGCCGTCGACCACTCCCCGGCCAAGCTACTCCTCATCAAGCTCCACGGGAACCTCCTCGAACTCCAACATGGCTCCCATCCCCCTTCTCCCACCTTGAATCACGCGAATCGGACGTTTCTTCCCCAACTCCGGTCAACCGTGTCACCGCCGTGTCGCCGCGCGATTCTCTCGCCCCGGTGAGCCATTTTCCGATTCCCTACGCTGAAAGCTTCTCCGTGTAGACGTGCACCTCCCTAATCCGTCCATTCTCCTTTTCCGCAGACGCGTGAGACGTCAACGATTGTTTCCCCGTCGCCACTCGCCGTCAAGCCGCCGAGGTCATCTCTACGTCGAGCTCAACCTTCTGACTGTGCTCGTCGTCGACACGTTCTGCGCAGAGGTTAACTCCTCAGCGGTGAAGCTCCACGGCCAGGTCCTAGCCCCCGCCGAGCTCCGCTCCACCCGCGCCATGCCACCGAAGCTTCGCCGACCGCTCTCCGGTCTTCCACGCGGACCCCGACTCATCGAGGTGAACCCAACGTTCTGCGCTCTTCCCTCCCGAGTCCTTATTCTGCCGAATCCCCGCCGGAATCCACTCTCCGGCGAGCGCGCCGCCCACCTCCGGTGAACCTCCGGCGCGCACACCAGAGGCCACATGGCCTTGGATCGTTTGCGGCTTTGTTGGATCCTTTGAGGCCAACTCCGTAGCCACGCGTGTGTTATTGCACGCGAGTGGCTGGATCTGGTGTGGCCAGCCCAGATCCGGTGCGGCCCGATCTGTGTGCTCCCTCGTGTGGCCCAGATCTGACTGGTCCGTCATTTTCAAATCCTTTTCGAATTTGTTTAATTCTCAGTAATTCATAGTGTGATATGATTGATGATATGATGATGCTAGCCTATTACATTACTGTTATTTACATTTCTATATATATACTGTCACTGTTGATGTATTGTTACTTATTATCTGTTTTAGAGATATGCACACTGTTTTTCCGGATAAGTACTTAACTTGCAAATAAAACTTGAAAGTAAGGATCCAGTAATTAGTGCGAGTTATGCTATTGAGTCAGCCACCCCTTTGTAGCCTTGCATATTAGGAGTCGGCTGTAGATAGCCAAATTGACGGGTAAGACTTGCTGAGTATTAGTTGCTCAGGGTTTGGCTCTTTATGATTTTATTGCAGGTAGCACCTTTATCCCTGACTCTACGGGTGGAGGTGGACAATGGGATGGCCAGCTTCCCTCTGGTTGGACAGCCCACTGGGAGACTGAGGAGTGATCTCCTCCCGAGTCCGCATCTTCATGGCTTTGGATGCGGGTTCTTATTGTATCGTGAGCGCGTGCGCCTGTATTTCTACTAGCTTGGACTTGTACTTGTACCGTTTATTTCCGCTGTACGACTCTATGTTTTAATTGGATTAATGTAACCACTTAAAGATTTAATTTGTGCTTTTTATATGCTGTATTGTTGCGTCTGTTCATCAGCGCTATACCGACTCGATCCTGCGAAAAGCGGAGACGCACTACCCGAGATGTTTGTCAGGCTTATATTTCTGCTTTCTTGATCAAAACCGTTGTCAGCACAAACCAGTAAATTGATCGAAAGAAAAATTGTTTACGGTACATGCAATGGGATGTTGTTTCTTGAACCATCAATATACCTGCTCGTTATTCAGTTCTTGTCAGACCGTGCTGGCCAGAGAATTTACTTTCTTAATGCAAAAAACAAGGAAACACATTGTGAATTGCTCCTTAGTTTTGAACAGTGCTCAGTTCCAACTTACAATCCAAGATTATGCTTCCATGCATCATGCAAACTTAGCTAGCAGACAATGTTTTAAAGTCATGTTAATTATTATATTGCAAAAAGTGTATGTAGTCATTCCTCTATTTCTAATTTCCAAACAGAAGTTAAAAAGCATGCCTATGTATCATGATTTTTATTTTATTTTTGAAGAATCATTCGGGATAGATAATCAAGGTGGCCGGTATCGAACCGACTCGAGTACATACAACCGTACGTAGCGAGCCGACCCATCGTTTCGCTTCCCCGCATCGATCGCACATAACCCTATCGAAAACAACTAGCAGCGCCATGGCGGCGCCGCCGGCGTTCTCGCTCGCCGCCGGCGCTGATGATGGAGGACATCGTCAAGGAGATCCTTCTCCGCCTGCCGCCGGAAGAGCCGGCGTACCTCATCCACGCCGCACTCGTCTGCAAGTCATGGCGCCGCGTCCTCTCCGACGCCGGCTTCCCCCGCCGCTACCGTGAGTTCCATCGAACGCCACCCCTGCTCGGATACTTCCTCAACCTCAGCTACAACGCCCCCGGCACGGTTCCCCGCTTCGTCCCCACCACCTCCGCCGCTTCCCCTTTCACCCCGCCGGTGTTCGCCCACTGGTGGGCCCTCGACTGCCGCCATGGTCGCGTGCTGATCCGCACGTTCGACACGAGGGGCCTCATCGTCTGGGACCCAGTCACCGGCGACCAGCACCAGTTGCTCGGGCAAACCCACCTGAACACCGACGACACCGGGGCGGTGCTCTGCGCTGTGGACGGGTGCGACCACCTCGGCTGCCACGGCGGCCCGTTTCGCGTCGTCTTGGTGAGGAAAAGCTACACCGGCATGTCTGCGAGGGTGTACTCATCGGAGACTCTTGAGTGGAGCTCCCAAGCCTGCATTGATAGTGTCAATCTCTACGGCAAACCTAGAGTTAATCCCAGCCTACTTATCAAAGATGCTCTCTACTTCACCCTTGAGCCAGGCTTTAGAGTCCTCAAGTACGACCTGAGTAGGCATAGCCTATCTGTGATCAAAGCCCCTAGAGGGATTCAGACCATGATGGTGGAGTATAATCAGGACGGTGGATTGGGATTTCTCGCTGTGTTGGACGATAACCTCTGCATGTTGTCTAGATTTTCTAGCACTGCCGACGGAATGACAGGATGGATACTACAATGGGCCCTGGAGCTTGCGCCGCTGTTCCCTGATCATCACTCATCTTCCCCGCGTGAAGTGGTTGGTTTGGTGGAGGGCACAGATAAAACTTTCATCAACTCAAACGGGGGCATGTTTGCGGTAGATCTCAAGTCACGACAGGCAAAGAAGGTAGGTGACGAAGAGGCCATGTACAATGTCTTGTCTTTTACAAGCTTCTACATTCCAGGTACGCCTCGATTTTCTCCAATACTATTTATGTAGTAACTTTTTATCAACTGTTGTGATCAGCGAATGCAAATATTCAGATAGTAATGTCATACCCCAATTTCTGGAGCATGTTGTGCATCATGTATCAGTCCCTGGATCAGTAGCTGATACGCACAAGAACACAGATATGGTAATCAAAAGCATACTTCGTATAGGTAAATAGTATAATACCTGATATAAAGCCCTTAGTGGTGGTACGACGAGGATTCTGAAGTATCCTAGTCCTTCCGACCAACTAATGGCAGAGCAGACAAACAGCGAAAAACATGACCCAAGCCACAGGCAGACTTGAGATGCAGGAACGAAAACCCGTCGCCGCTTCCTACGAAGGCTTCTCTGTCTAAAACCACAAATGCAAGAGCGTGAGTACATAAGGTACTCCGCAAGCCCTACACTACACAAGGGTATATATACATGCTTATTTGGTCTTAGCAAGGAGAAGGCTGTATGGTTCCTTTGCAGAAAAATCCGTTTTTATGCAGGGTTCACTAAAGCAGTCAAGGATTTACAGATCAAAACAGGATATTCATTGTCAATATTTTAGTTGGTTGGCCCTGGGGGAGTATATACATTCCCGCTAGTTCCCAAGTTTTAGTTGGGCCTTCTGACCTCAAGGATCATACCGACCCGGCATCCATGCCAACAGTTTCAAAACACGGGTTGACTACAACCCACACACACGTCAAGGGTAGAGAGGGGTGGCTAATCTCAAAAGCGCATAACCATAATGTGCCATATGCCGTGGCAACGTCCATCCGGATGAATTGTTATCCTCTGCAGAGGTTGTACAGCTTTCCCCACGGGCTATGCACTCTTGTACGGAGAGTGACATAACGCTTAGTCCATCTTCTCTGAGCACTTTGCAAAACCACCACGGAATCACACTCAGAGGCCTGTGACAATGAATTGTCACACTACGGCACAACACGCCTTTAACAGGTGCATTCGTGCTCCCGCAACGAGTTGCAGGATCCAAGTACAAACAAGGACGGGCGGCTTTCCCATGTACCGACAGTGGGTTCCGCGACCAGACCACGGGTACGTTTCCCGGGTCTTCTCCTGAGCTTCCATTGCTACTACCAGCCTCCGGTGGTGTTACAAGGGTACCCAATAAGGTAGGATAAGTCCTGCCCATTCAGGTTCCGTGGTTGTACGGGAATCATTAGGTTTACGGTCAAGAGAACCGGTCCTTATGTGACCGGGCAAGCACCATATCCCACACTGGTGGGCTTATCACACTATCCACATCACCTCATCAGTGGTCTTGCCCGCAGTCCAACCCATTCCCATCTTCAGCTCCATCATCATCACCTAACACGGTTGTGCTACTCCCATACCCAAGTATTTACTCACACCACCAAACTCATTTAACACATTTTCAAAAGCAAGTGTGTGAGAGGTGTGGCAATGTAGAAACATTGCGAGGGGTCCTAAGCATTTCTATTAGCAAGGAAGTTGTACCATCATAGAAATGATGGAACTGTCCTAGGGTTGTCAAGGAGAGGGGTAAACAAGGGTAATCAAGGATTCTGGTATTTATGCCTATATAGTGGCATCATTACCAGCAAACAAGTAGGTCATAGCTACACAAGCAGTAAAATAACAAGCAATGCATATTACTAGAACAGGCTCTATAGGTGCGATGCGAAAACAATAGGTTCAATCATGATCAAGGAGATGTAGAGCTTGCCTGACAAACGCTTTCCTAATCTTCGAGTTCTGGGTCTTCGAGCTCTGTTGTCGAAGTCGAGGTCTTCGAGTCTTTCCTTGGAGCTTGTATCTTCTGAATCTTTCTTGTAGCTTGGATTCTTTGGATTCTTCTAGATCTTCCTCGGTTCTCGCGTAAACTAGCGTATAAAGAATAAGCGTATAAACATACTACCGCAAAAGAAAATAAAGATCGAAAAGAACAGATAAGATTCCGATTAAACTCCAATTAAGAATCAATAGAATTCCAGTGAAGAGCAGAGGCATGAAACATGCACGATGCAGCATATTTAATGCAGAGCATGTTATGCGTCATAGGTGATATACCTGGCCTTGTAAGGGCCATATTCACCTAGACAAGTTATTAGTTTCTCATGTTCTCTAATATGAACATGGGTGTGTGGTTATGCATATGAGCTCTGCTAGTTGAACACCTTAGGGTGAAGGGTGATGAGATGCACATGCTTGCTTGATGGTGATTGCGTGCATATCTAATATGCAAGCTTCTATATTATTTCTACAACAAAACATGCATGAGTGCATGAGATGGTGTGGGCGGCGTGTGTACGTGTCTCTTGTACATTTGCATGCTTCGAGACTTTACGTAGGCCGGAACCCACACAAAGGCTCATGCAGCACTGTACAAGGTGCAAGGTGTGCCACTTTAATTACCTAGGTTAGTTATATTATTATCTTATGGTGATTAGCTATTGATCACTTGCTAATTAATTATTAAGATTAAGTTACTAGTTATTCGTCATGAGCTAAGCACATGACGGTGGTACGTGCTCGTGATCGTGCATGACATGAATGCGTGGTTGCAGAGAAATCAATAAGGTCAAAGATTAAGAACAAATTGGCAATTAGAATAACGATAAAATAGTTATTCAAATAATACTCGATAAAAGATTGCTTATAAAAGAAGACGATAAAGCGATAGGGCTTGATAAGGAATTGGTGATAGCATCGGAATAGGTGTTGGGGGCAGGGTTAGGTTTAAGATTGATTGAGCGAGGATTGATCAAGGCTAGGTTCGGAGTCGAATTCGGAATATAGAAGGTTGTGGCATTTAGAAGTGATACCGCCTGAAAGATTTGAAAGATTTATCGTTAGCGGGTAAATAAATGAATGTGTGGTACAGGAATGGAGAGGGGTGCGTGTTGTCATGCGGGAGGTACTAGACAACTAGCACCACAGAATTGGTTAGGTCTTAGGTGAACATCAATCGTGACATGCGAGTTTGACCTCGCACGATTGCCGATAAAAGGAATATATTAGGTCAGAGGGGTTTTAGGACATTGATGATGTTTAGGTATGATGTGGGATTCCAATAGTAGTACCATGATGTACTACGCGTTTCTACGAATCCGTGAGCGCAGGAATCGCTCAAAACGGAGTTATGGTTGAAAAGATATCGATATTTAAAGATCTCGAGAATTATTTGTAATTACAAAGGATTTATTTGTAATTACAGAAAAGTTTTTAAGGACTGATTTGCAAGGTCAGAAAGTTTTAGGGACCAATATGTAATTATGGAAAAGTTTGAGGGCCTAGGTGTAAAAAGATGAGGACCAAAACATAATTACAGAAAAGTTTAGGGACTTTTCTGCAAAAAGATGGGGCTTAAACATAATTACAGAAAAGCTCGAGGGCTTATCTGTAAGATTTACAGGGCCCGAGGTTTTTCCTGGAATTTTGGAATTATTTTCGTATTAGAAAACCCATGGACTCGGTCCACGGGCTCTGTGGACCGGTGAGGGGCAGTGGTCCACCGGTCCACGGTGGACCAGAGGGAGGCGCGCGGCGGCGGGTGGCCGGAATGCTCGCCGCCGGCGCGTTCGGTGGGCTAGGGGCGTTAGGAGCTCGTCGCGGAGGTGAAACGCGCGACGGGGAAGCCGGGAGGTCAGCGCATCGACGACGGGGCGCAGTGGAATGGCGGCAGCGGCTCGCCGGAGCTAGGCGCAGGGGCGGCGCTTGGCACGGAGTCGTGCGCGATGGGAGAGGGAGAGAAAGGAGAGGAGCGGAAGGGAGAGGGCGGCACGGGGAAGCTCACCATGGGCTCAATGGAGCCGAAGGAGGCCGGGAGATGGCCGGAGCGGGGAAGGGAACGGCGGCGAGGCTAGGTCATCGTCGATCTCGACGTTGGGGATGCGGTTGCGCAAGCCGAGGCCGTGTCGGGGTGGCGCGCGGAGCGGGGGTGCTCGCGGGGCAGGGGATGGAGGAGGAGGCGTAGTTCCGCGGTGGCCGGGGAGCTCGCCGGAGGGGAGGAGAGAGAAGAGAGGAAGGGAAGGGGAGAGCTTGCGCGAGAGGGAGAGAAGCTGCTCGTTTTATGGACAACGGTTTCGTGGCCGCTACGGCGTCGTCCGGCAGCGCGACGGGTCTTTCGGCGCGTGCGGCGGAGGCGGGTCGAGGAGGTAGGGGCCGGCGGACGGCGGCGCCGCGTGGAGAAGATGACCGACAGCGCGGGCCCGCCTGTCGGCGAGTGAAGGAGGGAGAGAATGGAGGCGGGCCGCGCGGGAGTGATGATGGGCCGGGACTGGGCCGTTGCTGGCTGTTGAGTCGGGCCGGAGGGGAAAAAGCGCGGGCCGAGAAAGGAAAAGAAAGGAGGGAGAGAGGCTGGACCAGCTGAGGAGATTCGGCCCGAGGAAGAAAAGGAAAAGGGGAATGGTTTGTCTTTTTGCTGGGATTTGAATTTGAAGGAGTTTCAAATTCAACAAAAAAACGAAAATCAAACAAACACTCAAAACAAATCAAATAAAACACAGAAATGCATATGATAAGATTTTGATGCAGATTTAAATCCAAAACTTTGAAAATCAATTTGGAATTTAATCCTACTTTGATTTTGTTTGCTGGAAATTCAAAAGCTTCAAATTTTAATATATTTTAAATGAAAGCAAACACTTGAGCACAACTTTTAAATATTTAGAAATTTTCAAATTCAACTAAGTTTTATTTATTCAGTGAATTTTATTTTCAAAAATCATTAGAAGGAAAGAGATTGGACAAAAAATTTAAATTTGGAGTGATTTTTATTCCCTTTTTGATTTTTCTTTTCTTTTTCTTCTTGGCTCCAAAAGTGAGGGTATTTCAAGTAACCTAGTAATGTTTCGGTTAAAGCATAGTAGTATGAATGATGATGCCTGTCCAAAGGATGTTCATCATTCATCTTACTCCCATCGTTCTTGAATCATAGAAGCCATTATTCATTAATATCCTTTGCTCCTTTAGTTCAGTATTTTTTCTTTCTGAACCTTTGGTTAATTTTGCCAGCTGTTATTCTTTGTTGTATCTGCTATAAAGAATTTAAAAGAGTGAAATGCACCCGGGGTACATAAACTATTTAGGGATGGTCGTCTAGGTACATAAACTCCTAAAGTGACCGTATAGGTCCATAAACTATTTATAAATGGTTATCTAGGTACATAAACTCCTAAGTATCCATTTAGGTCCACAAACTAATTATGTTGTAGCTGTCTAGGTTCAAATTCTTTCGGGAGGCGAGATAGCGATATGTCAGGAAAATCATGACAACCAACCACACGATTGTCGACTCAACTTGGCAGCAGGATCGAACGAGGACCTTTTGCCTCCTTTCCCAGTTCGTCGCTTTCTGATCACCGCCTCACCTCCCGATTGCCAGGCAGTGTCTCTTTTATGCAATTCTTCACCGCCAGGATTTTCGTCACACACATAGCACGTGCCTCTCCATCCACGGTGGCATGTCCATGTAGATTTTTTTTCACACACGAAGGAATTTGGACCTAGACAGCTACAACATAATTAGTTTGTGGACATAAATGGCCACTTAAGAGTTTATGTACCTAGATGATCATTCATAAATAGTTTGTGGACCTAGATGGTCACTTTAGGAGTTTATGTACCTAAACGACCATCCTTAAGTAGTTTATGTACCCCGAGTGCATTTCACTCTATTTAAAATGACATTCGCCTTTTATTTTCGTTAGTTAAAGCTGTGCAATCAATTCTTGAAATTGGTTCAATGTTTGTTAGAACTTATTAACGAGTAGACACAACAAGCACATTCTTAATAATTCAAAGATGTACAATGTTCACAAGGTTAACTAAACATAGTTAAGTTGTTGGATGGTTGTAAGTTTTCTGCATTATATCTTTTCAGATCTTGCTAAGGGCAGACCATCACTGCCATGATGATGCGGTGATCCGTATCCATTAACATGATTCTGCTATTGTTGATGTCTCATGGCGATGGAGAATGATGAATGAAGTCATTTTTGTTGGAGTTCACAGAATAAACTAGTATTCTGCCGTCATGGTTGATTACCATGATGCAAGCATAATATCAGTCAGTGACAATGAAAGAACATTAGCAATGTGTCAGGGTTTGAATCTATACGTGTGCACTAAAAAATTCATCAGTTATTCTTGATTCCTTCTGTCTTTTTTACTAATAGAGAAGTTGAAAACTGTTCAGTTTTAGTAGAGCTCAATTTTCAGGCCTGAATTCTTTTAGACAGAAAGAATTAATCAAGAATCACACAAGAACCTTTGACTTCACACGTTTGACACAAAGCAACAGGCTTTGTTTTGTGATTGCCAAGAAAAACAACAGGATGTGATGTCTCTTTGTTGTAAGTTGGCAGCAGGTCCACAATTACGATGGAGGAAATGGAGGCTCGATAAAAAAAGGAAGAAGAAAATAACATGGAAGAAATGAACCCCCCCCCCCCCCCCCCCCCCCCCCCCCCCCCCCGCGCGCGCGCGCGCGGAAGCTGAAGAAAACAAAAAACATGTGTCTGCATGGATCAAGCTGCCTGGTGGCCGTCACTGATCTCTCTGCAGCGTCCTATCGCTGCACCATAAGACATGTTCACCTTGGCCTATCAGCAGTATGGCCTCCATGGTCACCCCAGGTTCTTCAAGAATGCCGCCTCAGCTCACTGGTCCACTGAGACATGTTCACCTTGGCCTATCACCAGTACCCCTCCATGGCCACCCCAGGTTCTCGATCCAAAAATGCTACCTCAGCTCACTGGTCCACCACGCAGACAGCTGTTAGCCTATTACTACAAGGTGCGCCCCTATCATTAACCCCCGTACCTGCTTAACACTACCTGTCCCCCTTCCCCTCCCCCTGGGTGCCGGTCGGTGATGAGCAGAGAGGTCTGGCATCGGTCCATCCTCCGTTTGGGAACTGTCTTCAGAGTGGCATGAAACAGATCTCAACAGAAGCGCATCATGTTTCGAAAAAAGGAGCAAGAACAGAAATCACGTGCATATACTGCACGTGATTGGGGTTCAAAACTAGAACCTTAGACAGTCAGATGTAGGTATGAAAACGAACGGTAATTTTCCGAAACACCCGTATCTGCTGGAATGCATTGCCATCACCACAGATGACGGCGGGCTGGGATTTGTCGGCGTGAAGGACCACATCCTATTCCTCTGGCCCTGGTACGCTGGTCCCGATGGCATTGCAGGATGGGTGCAACATAGGTCATTCGAATTATCGACGCTGCTCCCAACTTCATTATGGTACAATACAATTAGCTTTGCAGAGGGCACAGATACAATTGTCATGAGCACAAGTGCCAGTGTCTTCGCAATCAAGCTCAAGTCAGGACATGTGAGGAATTTGTGTGTAACTGGGTCCTACTATTCCATTGTTCCCTACATGAGCTTCTATGTTCCGGGTATGCACAATTATTTAAAGAAATGACAATATCGCAAACTTATGGCTACCACATTCACCATGTACAATATTGATGAAGTTAATATTTGGATTTGTTTTCACGGCATTATTTAAAAACTCATGTGAAATACATACTTAATTCCCGTGTTGGCCTACGTACACTACCACCTCCCATCCTCTCAGATGTTTGTATTTTGTTCGGCTACATGTAAGACAACCTAAAACATGACACTGAAGACGAGCATTCCATTTGCCAAAGAGACACCACAAGCTACCAAGATAACTAAAGAATCCAAGGTTTTCTGCTGGTTCATGCATTTGTAAAAATAAAATTGAGCGATCCTTCCCATGTTGGCAAGAGTTCGAGAGCTTAGGAACACTACACAAGTGACAGACATTTGTCACTAACTATAATCTATCGTAAAGTAACATTAGCCTCACTACAAACAAAAAAAAATATGAATCTCAAGCAGAAATAATTCACAGACACATCGCACACGTATGAAGCGTAGTTCAATGTGAAGGAGCGTAGTAAATAGAACTCTTATTTTTTACTGAACAAGGTGTTTAGTAATTGATGATGGCTAAGGACGCTGGGCAAGAAGTGATCGCGTCGTAGGTGCTGTCAGGATCAGCTTGAGCACTCCTCGGTCTGGCGGCCAAGTTTCCGTGAGGGCAGGGGAGATGCCTGGCTGACTGGACTGGACTGGCTTTGGAGTTGCCATTTCCTACGGCACGCCCACTTCGTCGTTGCCAGCGATCGAGTCTCTTGGTGCATGGTTGCCACGGGACATTCCGGCACGTACACGAACTATGGAATTAGCCTTTGAAAGCCCGTGCTCTGTTTCATGCTTCTGCAAGCCTTTTTGTTCGATCTGTCAAACGGATGACTGATCGATGCATCATTCTGCCATGTAAGATGCAAAGCTCTACGTGATCAAGGCCGATGCAAGCTAGGCGTCATGGAGACCAGCCAGACACTGGGAGAGGATAGAAACAACCGAAGGAACGCTCTTAGTATGAAGACCCGGTGCATGCAGTGTTTATCTAGGTAATCTACACCACAATAATATATGTCAATTGTTTGAAACAGCGGTCGTTAAACTCGGGGCACTGTTTTGCAATTGTGGCATGATCCAAAATTCCGCTCTGAGGGACTCATGCGCCATGGCAGAGCAAGGCCGCTTTCGAAGCCAGCCCGCCTAACCTTGTATAGAGGGGGCCGATTTGGCAATGGAGGGATGAACGGGTTGTAGTATGGTGACCCCCGAGATGGATCTTGGTGGGTGAGTGGAGGCTGCGAAGATGAGGAGGTCACTGCTGATGGATGCCGAATCGCCAAGCGAGTTGTTCGGCTCAGACATCTACCTACTACCGAGAATGGATCAGGAGTTTTCTATCGTAGAAGTCACACTTGAATAGACTTGCAAATGTGAAAGGATAATTTTTTTCGTGCATAAAGATGCATGGCAACGCATCACCTGTTGAAGGCTTAGTAAATTATGTCCTAAAAGTTTAAATAAGTTGCTTGGTGTAGTGTCGCGTACCCAATCAGCCAGAGTCAATTTCCGTTGCCTTCATTGATGCATTCCAGTCCAGGAAGAATTAGCAAATATATTATCATAACACAATTTGAAGGAAATGAATCCTTAGGATTTTTGTTGCCATAATATTGGAATGAAGTCTCTGTCAGCTTGTCCATTTCACATATACCGGTTTAAAATCGTGCCACATTCATGTTTATTGACACCATGGCCCCATCTCAGGCCCTCCGCCCGTTCTGAAGAGTTGGTCGACCCAAACACTTGCGCCCTGACCCAGCCCTACCAAAGCATCGCCATGGCGCCGCGGCGCTGTCCCCACTCGCCGCCGGCACTGATGGATGATCTCATCGGCCAGATTCTCCTCTGTGTGCCACCACAAGACGAGCCGGCGCACCTCATCCGCTCCGCCCTCTCGTCTGCAAGCCGTGGCACCGTATCCTATTCAAGTCGGCGAACAGCAAACGCGGGCGGCGAAGATGCGGGACTGCCGGCTTGTGGTGGGCGTCGTTTGGGCAGACTGGCAGAGGACTAAAATTACTAAATTACCGACACTTATGTTAAGTTAGGCCGTTTAACCATGCTGATTAGATAGACGGCTGATAATAATCGCAGGGAAGGAACCAAAGGTTCCTTTCAAGCACCGTAGAAGAGCAAGCTTAAATAGTTCTGAATTTTGTCAGGGAAGGCTTAGTAATGTCTTACCACACGACACACGTCACACCATGTATGCATAACAAAAAAAAAAGATTGCAAAAGAAGAAAACGTTTTCTGCTGGCAAATGACGAACGAACTAACACCGCACGCGCGCGTGGCACACGAGCACTTTAACCGGTTCTCCTCTTTGTTTCCAGGTCCCCCATACAGACCCTTCCTTCTAGATCTGGCTCAACCAAACCCGTAGCAGTCCAATTCTTTGATCTCTCTCCTGATTGGATTCGAAACCGAGCTAGGGCTTCGCCGCCGCCACAGCTACCATGAATAGCTCCGCCTAGGTGTTGCCTTGTGTCCGTGGTTCCCTTCAGTCTCGCGCTGTTGTTGCCGTTTGCCAGTAGCTTGTGCGATTGCACCCACGCACCAACAGCGTTTGAAGATGTCGTTGCCCCGCCACCGTCGCTCGCCGCCAGCGCTGATGGAGGAATTAGTCGAGGAGATCCTCCTTCGCTTCCCACCGGACGAGCCTGCGTGTCGTATTCACACAACTCTAGTTTGCAAATCTTGGTACTGCATCCTCTGCGAAGCTGGATTCCTCCGCCGCTACCGCGACTTCCACGGAAAGCCCTACTTGGTCGGCTACATTCACAACAACTCAGATTTTTCATCCGGGTTTCTCCCATCAACCGGATTTGTCTCCACATGTACAGCCTTCACCTTCTCCCCGTCGGCGGCACTCAAAAGATCGTGGGCGCTCAACTGTCGCCATGGTCAGGTGCTGGTCCAATCTTATGATGATGATAATTCAGTGCAGCTCATCGTCTGGGACCCAATTACCGACAAGCAGCAACACTTGCCCTTTCCTTCTTACCCGTACGACTACAACTGATGAGGACACGACAACGGCGTCCGAAAGGTTCCCGATCTTTCACGGTACCGACAGGAAAATTAATTCTTTCTCTGAATTTGTTTACGAATTAGCCAGCACAAAATACTAATCTGAAAATATACCACTGTCGGATGGCCAATAGTATTTCCCAAATAAAATATGTGATCAAGGAGTAATTAACTCGAGATGTATCTTGATTGAATAAATAACAGCAGTTGCAACAATACTGAACTTGTGTATTCTCACGATGGCAACCAGACAGCAAACTTGACTCAATAATACGATAGCAGTTTCCAGCAGACGTGAGTTATACAAGGATAAATACTGTCGAGTATACTTGATAAACTCAGCAGGGACAAGTTCACAATCAGCAAAGGGATAAAAGAAGTTCGGCTTACAGGCTGTAGTCCAAACCCCAGATTGTCTTCCACCCGTATACAGAGTACAC
Organism: Eragrostis curvula; assembly: GCA_007726485.1. Taxonomy (NCBI): domain Eukaryota; kingdom Viridiplantae; phylum Streptophyta; class Magnoliopsida; order Poales; family Poaceae; genus Eragrostis; species Eragrostis curvula. The sequence continues at coordinate 39,613,604 of CM017442.1, forward strand.
GATCAGAAGAAGAGGTAATCCAGTTCGGAAGACCAAGATGCGCACCCAGAAGATAGTCTCCTGATCACGCCCTCCTTAATCCAATGAGGACGATAGTTGCCGTCACCACGGCAGGGACGGTGGCGGCGCCACCATAGGTTCTGGAGGAGAAAACTCTCGACAAATAAAATCAATCTAAAACCTAACTCAATTACAAGGGCACTGCCTTGGCTATATGCGGCGCACAGGCCAGCCAATGGAACTGAGTCCGACTCAAACCAGAAGTGCCAAACTAGACAAGGCCCAAGGCCTGCGTCACTCAAACATTCTAATAAGAAAACATTAAAATATGACGGCAAGCTGACTAATGCTAGTAATTAGGAATCTGACCCAATTAACGTGATAGCTTGAAGCCGTACATGCATGTGCAGGTCACGTTGGATTTTCCTTGAGCTCCACCTCCAGGGAACCTACAACAAAATATTTCTTCCTTCTCCATGCTTGATTATGCTCATTGCTTAATAGCTCAGCTCCTTTAAATTTATTCTTGCACCAATAATGCAAACTACCACCAGGTAGAAAGGAACCAAATGTAACCGAATAATTCACCATAGTGTTGCTGATTGGATAATGGTGCCAACTTTCAGAAATACCAGCTGAAAATACATGAGGAGCCACGGCCTTATCATCCTCTCCCCCTTGAATCAAAGCCGTCCCCGGCTTTGGCTGAATATTGCGCACATATTTAGCCTTGAGATCGCCACCAATAAAATTATATTTCCTAGACTTCCCATCAGATAAAATATCTTGCTTCTCCTCATTTAAATTGATAGTAATAGAGCCAAATTTAATAGATGAACTATTAGACTCTTTGGAAGAATAATGAGAAGCAATATTTGGAACAACTTCAGAAATATGAGCTGAAGAAACGACAGGAGAGACCTCAATGAACTTTTCTCTTTTACCTGAAATTTCGTTATCCATGCAACAATTTTCTAAAACACTGGATGTGTGGACCGATGCACTTTCTGTTACAACAGCAGCAACTAATGGACCTTTGATTGTCTCATCAACAACAACCTAGCAGTGCTCTGCGCCGCGGATGGCTGCGACCACGTCAACTGCCATGGCGGCCTGTTCTTTGTGGTCTTTGTGGGGACTGACAAAGTCGACGGGGAGTATATCGCATGGGCAAGCATGTACTCATCAGAGATTGGTGTATGGAGCGCGATGACCTTGACTTCCATTCATCACGGTTCCCACGTTAACATGAAACCTAGTCTTCTTATAGGAGACACACTCTACTTCACCCTTTTGCAGAATGAGATGCTCAAGTTTGACCTTATTAAACGAAGTTTATCAGTGATCGACATGCCAGGAGTGTTTGGCGCCATTCCTATGGTGGCTCAGGATGGAGGGCTGGGATTCGTTGCAGTGTTGGATGGTAGCATCTACACCTGGTCATGGAAAGCTGGAACTGATGGCGGCACTGCGAGATGGGTACAACAGTGGATGATGGAAGTGGTGCCGTTGCTCCCCAGTTGCCGCCCATCAACCTCCCTTGAAGTCATCGGCTTGGCTGAGGGCACACATACCATTTTCATCAATTCATATAATATGGAAGTATTCATACTAGACCTCAAGTCACGGCAGGTGATGAGGGTAGGCAAGGGAGAGTTCTACTACACCATCTTGCCTTACAGGAGTTTCTACATTCCAGGTAGCTGTCTTGGCCTTTCCTGTTATATTTTATATAAGTTAAGTTATATTTAAGTAGACACCAAATTATTTTTCACTTAGGCAGTACACTAGATGTTGTCTATCTATCCAAAGGTTGGTCAAGATCCGAAAGTAGTGAGGCATGTTCAAATTATAATATTCAAATCTTATGTGAAGGAATTAAGTCTAGACAATACGACACAATTTATATATGTTTGAGCCACGATAGATGAATAATCATTTTGACTTCAGGAGTTGATTTTTTTTTTCAATCATTTAAAGTGTGCTATCTGTGATATAAGTTATCAGTAAGGAATATGTGAAACTGAAAGCTTGCAATCGTATGCACCAAAATCTCTCTTGTTCGATTCGGTTTTGTTGCAACAATTCTTGAAACTGGTTAGAGGTATAAAGAAATTCAATGGACAACTCATATTGTTATTCAAAGGTACATGTACCTCTACTATGCACATTCGTTGAGTTATAAGTATGGTCGTAAGCTTTTTTTTTTAGATAAAGATGGTCGTAAGCTTTCTGCATTTTATCTTTTCAGATCTTGCTAAAGGCAGGCTGACACAGCCATAAGATGCACCGATCCATCCATGGACATCCTTCTAGTGCTACTCATTGTCGGATTCTGGCAAAGCTTATGATTGAAGGCTTTCTGTCTCAGTTGGCGTTCAAGTGTGAAAAACAGTAGGGCGCCCTGGTTAATGATTTACTTCTTACTTTCTTAGTTGGCAGTTTTAGGAAAAGATATAATTCCTCAACGTTATATAATCTTGTGTTATGTTGGCATGCAGTTTAAGTAAGAAAACAAGGTGGATCAAATGATGAATTAGTATATCATTGCATTATTCCCATCATTGATGCCAAAGAGCTATGACGTGATCCATTGTACGAAACAAGTTTTTTTCTGAAGTTTTGGTTAAGATATATTTTTTCTTTAATTCTCAAATTGATTCCATGGGTCAAAATGTTTTGTACCATGCTGATGAAAGATTGCATCCTTCGAGTGATCCATCCGTCGTAGTGGACGGACACACATGGACTTTATACTGCAGTTTTGTTTTTTCAAAAAAACTTTCTGCTATCGATATTCTGCAAGACTACAAGCAGCTGGTGAAGTGGTGAGAGCAACTCCAAGAGCTTTGCTAAAATTAGGTGGCCAAACTCTTGATTTAGCCATTTGGTAAAATTGAAAAGGTATAAAAAAGGTAATGAAACCCAACAGCCTCTCTATATTTTTAGCCTTTCTATATTCAAATAGCTGTGGGCTGCGAAATTGACAATTATTTGAGAGAACCTTGTGGCCTGGTGGGCTTCGCTCAGAGTTTTCGTGAAGGCCCAAACGAAATATGCTGCATGCTGCTAGGTCAGGGGCAGCCCACAACCATTACGTGAGATTGCATCACGTGAGTTTTTCTTCGTTCAATCTGATCGCTGTTGCCTGGAAGCCGCCGACTCATCGATCGCATCGCACAGGTGACGCAGTGGCCGCTGCCAACTCGTCGAGGCAGGGCACAGGGACGACGTGGTCTTCGTCAGGGTGAGTCCGGAGCAAGCCTGTTGTCTTGAATATCCCTCATCCTGTTGTCTTGAATTTTCTTTTCTGTTCATTCTCAATGCACGACGAGTGAACAGAGCAGCATGTAGTAGATAAAATGGATTTGTTCACCTGAACAAATGTTGCGGTATCTCTTTAGTCACTTTATTTAGTCATTGTTTACTAAGCTTAATTTACACAACCAATTGATCCAGGTCTGCAATTGAAGCCTGCTAGCATACGCGTATGGGGTCAGATGACGAATTCGATGAGTATATGGATGAATTGGTTGATCCCGCGTCTTCGGATGATGATGATGATGATACATTTTTTAGTGCCGCTCTCATGATCATTGAGGATTCGGTAAATCATCCCGGTCGAATTGGTTCTGTCGAGGGACATGAAGTAGTGGATCGTGGCAGACTGTTCTGACATGGTCTTCTTTACAAAGACTATTTCTCGGAAAATCCGACGTTCAGAGCAAAGACTTTCAGACGCAGGTTCTTATGTTTTCTATAATTTTAATCAATTTTTTATGTGACGTCTGTTATAGTAATGCTAATTTTTTAATTCCATCGTGACATAGGTTTCGGATGAGGCGACCTGTATTTCTATGCATAATGAAAGCTGTTGAGGAACATGACGACTATTTTGTGGAGAAGAGAAATGCAGCCGGTGTGCTAGGTCTATCTTGTCTGCAGAAGGTCGTTGCGGCTTTTCGTATGTTAACTTATGGAGGACCGGCTGATGCTTTGGACGAGTACATTCGTATTGGTGAGAGTACCGCTCTAGAAGTTTTGAGAAAGTTTGTGGTAGCTGTTATTGAGGTCTTTGGACCGGAGTACATGAGATTGCCTAATGCACAGGATACCGCTAGGTTACTTGCAATTGGAGTTAGCAGAGGATTTCCTGGTATGCTTGGGTCCATAGATTGCATGCATTGGAGCTGGAAAAATTGCCCTACTGCATGGCATGGGATGTACAAAGGACATAAAAAGGAGCCTACCATTATACTCGAAGCTGTTGCATCTAAAGATCTATGGATATGGCATTCATTCTTTGGCATGCCTGGTTCACACAATGACATAAATGTGCTTCAAAGATCTCCTATATTTGCAAGACTTGCTGAGGGGGAAGGTCCACAAGTTAATTACAACATCAATGGACATGATTATTCAATGGGTTATTATCTAGCAGATGGCATATATCCATCGTGGGCAACTTTTGTTAAGACCATTCCAGAGCCACAAGGTAATAAGAGAAAATATTTTGCAAAGGCACAAGAAGCTTGTAGAAAGGATGTCGAAAGGGCATTTGGGGTTCTACAATCTCGCTTTGCTATTGTTCGTGGCCCAGCTCATTTGTGGGATGAAAACACGCTTCATAATATTATGATGGCCTGCATCATAATGCATAACATGATTGTTGAAGACGAGCGAGATGAGCACGGGGGACAATGTGATTACCACTTCGACGAGATGGGACAATATGTTTGCAATTACGATGACATGGGAGAAAGGGTGACAGTTTCCCATAATGCTGCACCTGAACTTGATGCTTTCATTCAGAATTACAAAAACATCAAGAACAAGGAAACCCACACTCAGCTTAAGGCAGACCTGATCGAGCACCTATGGCAAAACCATCCAGACTTATACAATAATTGATTAGTGTAATCCATTTATGCAATTTTTATTTTCATTCATTTTGTGTACTCCATTTAATAATTAAGTTGAGAACAGGATACTGTTATTTATGCAATATTTATTTCCATTCATTTCTATGTATGGACGTCATATCATGACACTGGTGGACACGCTTCAGAAAACTGGAAATAGCTTCACTTGTACTTGATACATAGTAGGCTACAGAACATGTGATCGGACAGGCTACAGAAAACTGAAAATGGCTTCACTTATACTTGCTTTGAGAAATATAACATGTGATCGATTCCATACATCATTCACTTGTACCTGTACTTGCATTGACAACATGGTTCGCTCGTGAAAATACTTCCCAGCATACAACTACATCGAGATGGAAAATACTTCCCAGCATACAACTACATCGAGATGGAAAATACTTCCCAGCATATTTGCAGCATTAATATATAGGCCAGTGCACCCAGCTGGCAAATAAAAAAAAATGAAACAAGGACTATTGTTTAAGTGGACACCCTGAACTTAGTAAACAATACCCTGATAAAGTAACTCAAACAACTTCATGACTTTTAAAGTGAACTATAAAATGTTTGACGACTGAAAAAATTTGGAAAAATCTAGACATTGAAACGTCTTGCAAGTATCTCATTCTGACGTCCTTCATAATATTGCTGCCGTTTGTAGCTCATAGTGCTCAAATTCAAATTCAGAATTCTCTCCTCTTCCAGCTCTCTTTGGAACTGAAACTGTTCTCTCTGCAATTTCATCCTTTCTTCCTGCAGAGCAAAGACTTTGTTGGACCGCTCTTCTTTCTTCTCCTCTTTCTTCAAGTCTCTCTCATCGTCAGCTTCTTTCTTCTTTGCCATGAGATAGTCCACTGCTTCGATGGTCGAACGTTGCCGAAGCTTCTGTTTCTCTTTCTTCCTTCCGTCAGGTCTTCCTGATGGTTCATCAGCACCACCAGCAGCAGCGGCAACTACAGGTGCACCTGCTGGTGCAACTGATGCAGGAGATGAATTTGCCACTCTCTTTTGTTTTTTATTGCTTGTGTTTTTTGCACTTCCAATTTCCTTCCGCCTTTCCATCCACTTGGGCTTGTCCTTCAATATTTTCCAGCAATGCATGTAGGCAAACTTCCTGTGCTTCTTGTCTTCAGCCTTGAACAATTCACATGCAGCTGTGATCTGCACATTAGGAACCAAAATTAACATGAAAAAAAATTGATGAATGATCATAGTTGACAAATAATGTGTTTGCACTAAGTAATAACCTTGTCATCATACGACTCGCCACTGCGGTTCCTATCAAAAATCCTGGTCACACATCCACAAAACACATTCACATCATGTTGTATCCCTGACCAACGGCTCATTAACGAACTTTCGGTACGATTAGACTCAAATGACTTGTATTCATGGAAGTATTCATGTATTCTTTCCCAATATGTGCCCTGTGATTGATCAGCTCCTTGAATAGCATCCATGCCCACATTTAGGCAAGCTGAAACAAGAAGTATGTCCTCCTTCTCTTTGAAATTTTGGCCTCTTCCCTGAGAACTCTTGGCTGGTTCAGGAACATGATTTATGGTTGGATCACTAGGAGGCGAGGCATCATGAGATTCATCAACATCATTGACCAAGAGGTCAGTGTAATATGTATTCACAGCACCTTTCATAGAAAAAATGATATTAAGTAATGCTTTATACAGGGTCACTGAAATGCTGAATTGAAAGAAATAAATCCTACAGACACAAGCACTTTCTAGCTGTTACAAATGAAAGAAATACTGAACTGAAATGCAAAGAAATATATAAAACACTTGTTCTCTGCAAATCACTCAGCCCTACAAATGGTTGATAATTTTGATGGTTTAGCTTATACAGTAAAAAACCTAGTGAATACATTTGTCTTGAATGAACAACTAGCTGGCCTATAGTACTGCACAGAACACGAGTGATCCCTCGGCACCAGCACTAGGTACAGTACAAATGAATACTCTTGACAAATATGCAAACAAAATTCCATATGACTGAAATCATACGCTTGCCATTCAAGCTACAGCTACTGACAAAATTCAGAAATCAAACTGACAGACTGAACTAAAACTAACAATACGCCTCCATGATTAATTCAGAGTTTGCAGTTGTTACTATCTGCTTCCATGATTAATCAGTGCAGTGCAGGCCTCCTCCACCACAATTCAGCAAGCAACAATACGCCTAATTAACAATTCATTTGAACAAAAACGGCATTGGAGCTGGAATCTCACCAGTGCGGGGCTGCTCCTCCACGTATTCGTCAGACTCAGAGTCGAGCAGATCCTCTGGCATCCGGCCATGGAAGCTTGTGGGAAGATCCACCCCACGGCGCATCGATCCGACACCGGATTGATCTAGCAGTCCGTCCGACCCATGTGCCTCCGGATCCACCATCCCTGCTGCAAACCGAGCAAAGGGGACGCCGTTGAACATGGATGCGGCAGGATCGACTCGGGGACGCCGCTGAACGGGGACGTGGCGACATCGCCTCGAGGACGCGGCAGGATGGACTCGGGGATGCGAGACGCGGCGGCATCGCCACGAGGACGCGGCGGCTTGTACACGGCGACGCCGCGAGGGCGAGAGGGCACCATGGCGGGAGGCCGCGAGGGCGATGCTGCGCGAGGCGTGGCCAGGAGGGCGAGGGAGGGAGGGCGAGACGGCGCACAGCCGGGATCGCGTCGCCGGTGCTCGAGGAGGGAGAATGGGCGCGAGTCTGTGCGATGGCGGGAGCTGAGAAAAATATACCGCGTTGAAGGAGATGCGCGCGCGGGAGGAAATTTTTGCGCGGGATCGAGGGGCGCACGCGCGGGACGAAGGCGATGGCCAGGCGCGCCCGCTGGCCAAAGATAGCCAGGGATGCCCATCGGATTGCGAGCCAGATGGGAAGGAAAGGAGGAAAGCAAGCCTGTTGGAAGGTGATTTTGCTGCCGGTTGTCAAAATTTACCGATTGGGATACGTTTAACAAGCCTCTTGGAGTTGCTCTGAGTGGTGACGTCACTTGGTTGAACAAGTCAACTAGACCAAGCTGGTCGCACCGAACCCGCTCACTAGCAGCAGCCTCTCTCGTCCGGTCACCATCTCTTCCCCCAATCCCCACCCAAATCCTCGCCTCACGGAGCACGACGGAGCCATGGCGCCGCCGCAGGATCTGATCGACGATGCAACCGCGGAGATCCTCCTCCGCCTCCGCCTCACGGAGTACCACGGAGCCATGGCGCCGCCGCAGGATCTGATCGACGACGCCACCGCCGAAATCCTCCTCCGCCTCCCGCCGGACGAACCCGCGTGCCTCGTCTGCGCCGCCCTCGTCTGCAAGCCGTGGCGCCGCGTCCTCTCCGACCCGGCCTTCCCCCGCCGCTACCGCGCGTTCCACGGCGCGCCGCCCCTGCTCGGCTTCCTCCTCAACCGCCGCGAGTTCGACCACAGCGCTGAATTCGTCCCCACCGCTCCCTCCTTCCCGTTCCACCCGCCGGAGTTCGACTGCGACCATTGGTGGACCCTCGACTGCCGCCACGGGCGGGTGCTGTTCCACTCCATCGACCCCACGGGCCTCGTCGTCTGGGACCCCATCACCGGCGACGAGCACTACCTGCCCAAGCCCGAGTACGAGTACCTCTACCACGGGGCGGCAGTGCTCTGCGCCGCGGAAGGCTGCGACCACCGCGACTGCCACGGCGGCCCATTCCTCGTCGTCTTCGTGGGCGCAGACGACAACAGGAAAGTCACACGGGCGAGCCGGTACTCATCGGACACTGGTGCGTGGAGCGACACAGAGGCCTACCTCGGTTTCCCGTGCGAAATCGAGACATCACCCTGTCTCCTGGCCGGAGATGCGCTCTACTTCATGACACAGCTGTGCCTGGGCATCGTCAAGTACGACTTGGCCAAGCAGGACCTCTCGGTGATTGAAACGCCGGAGGACTACCATTATGGTCTGGTGGGCACTGTCATGACAGCTGAGGGAGGTGGGCTGGGACTTGCTGGTATGGAGGACTACAGCCTCCACCTGTGGTCGTGGCAATCTGGTACTGATGACACTGACGATGACTGGCTGCATAAGGTCGTCGATCTCAAGACACTGCTCCCTGTCCGTGCCCTGTCGACCCCTCCTCGATTGATTGGCTTCGCAGAGGGCTCAAATACCATATTCCTGAACACATATGCTGGTGTTTTCTCAGTTGAGCTCAGCTCAGGGAAGGTGAAGAAGATAGGCAAGAGAGGGCGCTACTACTCCATCCTACCCTACATGAGCTTCTGCACTCCAGGTAGTATGCTGCCATGTGCTTGTGTTTGTCTTCTTTATTCCGATAGATGTACTTAATGGTCTCAGTTTGATATACAACCTGTTAATCGAGTTGTGGGTCGTCCAAACTTTTAGTAATTGATCTTTTTATTGGAACAGAGAATTCATAGGAACTCAAACATGTGTAAACTTTGAGATATGACATGATCCTAAGTTATCTGCATTATTCCTTTCAGATCTTGCTGAGCCCCTACTGCCACAATCATGAAGATATGGTGATCCACTTCTAAACATCAGCCATGGGCTGTCGGGTTCTCATGAGTTCGAGTGTTTGTTCTTCGTTTGGCTGTTTTTAAATATCAAACAAGAGTAGGGCACCATGGTCAATTTGTATGTTTAATTTCTTGGTTTATTGTACTCAACGGCCGGTTTAAGTTGGAAAAGAGATAGAATTCATGTTCAATCAGTATTCTCTGTTTGCTACAGTTTTCATGAATGTGGCATTGTGGCCCAAGATCGATCTATGAGTCAAATTACTTTTTGTTCTTAATTTTATGCTCAAGACCGCTTGGAAGTAATAGTATTGATTTCTCTTTCTGGAAACAGAATCTTTTGACTTCAGTTTCAGGTTTGTTTCAGTTAGTATCACTTTTAGCCTTGCAGCATATTGTCATTGACATGCAGTATCAGGGCATATCTGATCCTACTGTAAGTAAATTTCTGTTACTGATGTTAACAAAAAATATTTGTATGACCTGTAATAGTGTAAGTAAAAGATGCAAGTGGTTTGCAAGATAAAACTATTGTAACTTTTATTAATGGTAATTTTTATATTGTGCTATCAACAAAATTGTTATTTTCTATGAGGACAGAGCTAGGAATATCTGGAAAAATTTCAAATCCATCAGGTATCGTTATCTTGCAATTGTAGAGCTGAGGTGTTGTAGTTTGTACTACTGGGCTGTTTCCTGTATTACCTTGTAATATTGACTAATAGAACGATGTTTATAGTTTAGGTTTCAGCTCATCTTTGTCGGCGTGGAATTCCTCCTGACACATTTGTTTGGATAAGGCTTCCCTAAATCTGAGAATTTTGAGGCATAAACTTGGCCCCAAAAGTTATTGCAATATATCGAATTATATTATTAGTAAAATTTCTGTTAGTGGCATCAATAAAAAGGTAATGATTATGACCCCAATGCTTCAGGTAAAAAGGTGGCATGCTGAATTAGATAAGATAATTGTAATTCATATGTATGGTGAGTGATTTATCATGTTGTGCTGCCAGCAAATTGTCATTATCAGGGAGGACATCATCATAATCTATTGAGCAGAAGCTGGGTAGTGACTGACAAATTTACATGTCCATCAGGTTGTATCTGAAGGTATTGTCCTCTTTTCATTTGTAGGGCTGATGCATTGTGGTTTACATGTCTGTGCTCCCAGAGTATCCGATGTACTAACTTATGATCACGACTAATAGAACAATGTTTATAGTTTATATCTCAACTAATGTGTGTTGGTGTGCAATTCCCCTTGGCTCATAATCTTGGGGAAGGCTGACCATGTACTGAACTGTAATTTTTCAGGCATAAACTTGGCTCCGAAAGATATTGCAGATCCTTAGAACAATGTTTGGATTTTAGATTTCAGCATATCTTGGTTTTTGATTCATTCTTGACACAGCCAACTTGAAAAAGCTTGCCACTGACTCAGTAATTAACACAAACATGGAAGTGAAGGATGTTTCTGACTTCTTGAACCAAATTGCCCACAGTTTAATTATTTACAGGCAGACACTTAAAATCCAGGATGTTAGATGTTTTTAGTTCACTTTCAAACTTTCTACACAAGGTTGCTCAAATTACGAATGAACTGATGAATTTTTCGAACTGTTATGCAAGTCAAGTTGGAACTCGTCTTAGGGTTTACTGCAACTGATATTTGTAAAATCGCAGCAGTGATTACTCGTCTTAGGGTTTACTGCAACTGATTTTGGTCCGTGGAAGTATTTTACCTGGCAATGGTACTGTTTAGATTGTAACCATGGCATATCATACGCACACTGTCGGAAGCTACTGTCCAGATCCTTTTTGTCTAACCTTTAAAGTCACACTGACAAATCACAGGGCATGGGCTATTTTTGACTCGTATATTCTTTCCCTCCCGCTGTGAGCAGTTCATAGTGCCACTCACCTGCTGATTTTCATCAAAGAAACTGCAAGTATTGAGCTAGGAATATAATACAACTGAAATATCTCTTCTCAGTATCTTCAGACTGTGTTGGAAGTTAATTGCTATCCTTGACTTGAGTACTTTAAAATATAATGCATGCCATTTTGGAATATCCATTGGCTTGAGTCTTGCAAGTGATTGTCAGGAATTACAGTTCGGGAGCTAGAACTATATATCTATGGGACCTCCCCAAGCAGGGTAACGATGAACATTTTTTGGGCTACACAATAATGTTTTGGTCAGTGATGGTGGTGGTGCTATGTTGGATCGAGCCTTCAGCTAGAGCGTTGCAGAGCTTTTGACTTTTGCAGAGTTTTTGGTCAAAGCCAAATCACATCTACGCAGGGAGTGGAGCTTTTGATTGAGAGCTAATGACAGGTACTGAACTATGGCTTGAACAGATTCTATTGGCACAATAGTACTTATGGCCTCTGTCGTTGCAGTTTGATGTGGCCGTCGCTGGCTGCAGCAGGCAGCAGTGGGTACTTTGCCCCTTGCCCTTGCTACTGCAGCTCAAAAAGGCCACAGCAAGCTGATCTGATGCTTGTTTCACTTTCAATTTCACGTTGTGTAATGTAGCTAAATTCACAATTCGAGTTGTATATGTTGTTGTTTTTTCTCTACTGCCGAATTTTACATATTAGGTTCTACTGCCGAATTTTACATATTAGGTCTCCCTTTATGTTCCTTTCAGTGTGAGTTTTGCATCATGGTGATCTTGTTTCCTCTATCTGTATTTTTATGCAACTCTAGAGCTATGCGTCAGGTTTTTACTCCCTTATTGGGTAAATATTCATTTCATGATTGGCAATCCACTCGGCATTGATAGATTGAATCTGTCCTTTTGACTGAGAAAAGTTGAAAACTGTGGCTTAGTTTTTATACAACACATTTAACTGCACACATTTGGTGCAATGCAACAGATTTTGTTCTTGTCATTGTCAAGAAAAATCTGTATCTGTTATATCTTTGTGGTAAGTTGGCACGAGCTCAACAGCTATGATGGAGAATGGAGACAGTCCCCGAAAAAAAAAAAGAAAAAAAAAAAGCACATGGATGAGATCCTCATCCTCGACCTCCAAATTATCCATAGTTGTTCCAAAAATAAAAGAAAAACTACATATGACAATTGTTGATCAATATGTGATTGAGCTGTTACCCATAATATGTCTGATGTTCTAGCGCTGCTATTTCACATTTGAATCACTGTTATATATGTATATATTTAAGGGTAATATTTAGTTTTTGAGGTGGGATGTCATTTTGCACCGTGCTGGACCTACCTGGCATGTTTCAGTTCTATTTGCGGCAGGAACCTAAGATAAATTATTATAACATACCAAAGAAAATACGAAAATGTTCATCCTTTTACTAAAGTTTTGGTTTAAGATATTTTTTAAAAAATTAACAAATTAATTTTTTTGCGAGGAATTAACAAATTAATTGCATGCGTCAAAAGTTTCATCTGATATAGTACCATGCTGATACGCAGATTGCCGCCTCCGAGTTATCCATCAGTTGTAGAGGACTATGAACATTTTACTGCGGATTTGTTTTTCTCGCAAAAAAATTGGACGGCGTGACTTGGTCGAAATTGAACCAGACCAAACTGGTCGAACTTGAACCGAACGAGAGTTGGGTTGGGCTTTGGGCCACAAGGCGGAGGCGAACAGCGCCCGTCATTCTTCCTTCCCTCTCCCAATCCCCACCCAAACCCTCGCCTCACCAACTACCACCACGCCATGGCGGCGCCGCCGGAGCTCATCGACGACGCCATCGCCGAGATACTCCTCCGCTTGCCGCCGGATGACCCCGCGTGTCTCGCACGCGCCGCCCTCGTCTGCAAGCCGTGGCGCCGCGTCCTCTCCGACCCCGCCTTCCCTCGCCGCTACCGTGAGTTCCACCCAACACCACCACTGCTCGGCTTCCTCCACAACCGCTACGAAAGCTACGATGAAGCGAGCACTCGATTCGTCGCGGCTGCTGCTGGCGTTTCCCCCTTCTCGCCGACGTTCTACCCCGGCGACCGGTGGACCCTCGACTGCCGCCACGGGCGTGTGCTGTTCCGCTGCATCGAACCAACGATCGGCCTTGTCGTCTGGGACCCCATCACCGGCAACGAGCACTACATCCCCGACCCCGAGACCATCCACCTATCCTATGTGGCGGCCGTGCTCTGTGCCGTGGACGGCTGCGACCACCTGAACTGCCACAGCGGCCCGTTCCTCGTGGTCGTCGTGAGAGACCAACTCGACTGCTACAATATTGTCACAAGGGTGTGTGTCTACTCATCGGAGATCCGTGCGTGGAGCGACAAGCAGGAGGCCTGCATTGATTTCCAGTGCGACACCAAGTTATCACCCTGTCTCTTGGCCGGTGATGCACTCTACTTCATGGGTGAGCTTGACCTGGGCCTGGTCAAGTACGACCTGGGTCTGCAGGACCTCTCTGTGATGGACACGCCAAAGGAGTACCACGAGTGGGCGGGCTTTGTCATGACAGCTGAGGGGGACCGGCTGGGACTCGCCAGTGTGCAGGACTACAGCCTTCACCTGTGGTCGTTGCAAGCTGGTGCTACTGGCACTGATGGCTGGGTGCACCGGGTCATTGACCTCAAGGCGCTGCTCCCCGTTGATGCCCTATCGGCCTCACCTGAACTGATTGGCTACGCAGAGGGCTCCAACACCATCTTCATGAATACTTCAGCTGGTGCCTTTGCAATGGAGCTCAACTCAAAGAAGGTGAGGAAGATAGGGGAAAAAGGACGCTACTCTTCCATCCTGCCTTACATGAGCTTCTACACTCCAGGTACTGAAGCTCCCTTGTGACTGTCTTTGGTTTGGTATGCAACAGTTTAATTATTGTCTTTTTCAAACATTTGGTAATTGTTCTTGATAACGGGATACCTATTCAGAGCAAGTAAATATCAATCATTTTGTAATCAATTTGAAGCTCATGCTCTAAACTCGATGTTATAATCATTCAAACCTAGGTATTGCAAATATGTGAACCATAAGCTATAGCATGATCGTAAGTTTTCTGCATTATATCTTTCCAGATTTTGCTGAGTCCAGATTGGCGCAAAAATGATGATAAGGTGATCTGTTGATCAACAACGTCCATATACCGTGGCCTTCTCATGGGTCCTAGTGTTTTGCTCTTTGTTGGACAGCTTATAATAGTGAAAATGGAGTGGGCCACCATGGTCAATTGGTATATTTAATTTCTTAGTCGGTTGAACTTAATTAGCCAATTTGAGCCAGAAAAGAGGCAGACTTAATGGTCAATCATGATTCTCCTTTTGCTGATTTTTTCATGAATGTGGCATTGTGGCACAAGATCTATCAGTTTCACTTTTGTGCTATTTTTATGCTTGACAAGCCCACATCGCATTAATAGTTTCTGTGAATGAATACTGGACTTTAATTAGTTTCAGATTCATTTCTAAGGTTTCTGTGTGCACTATGCAGCACTTGTAACCTTATGTCATAATATTGACACTGGCATGCAGTTATGGGGCATATGTGAATGATGAGTTCAGGCAAACGCGAGAGACAAATTGGAATAGTTTCATTAGTTTGTGATAATGACTCTAAGAGCAAAGCTTGAACTTTAAATTTCAGCTTATCTTGGATTTATATTCACTATGGATACAGCCATACAGGCAAGTTAGAAAATGTTGCTCACATTCTATTTTCAGCAATTTTTAGGAATAAGCATGGAACTGAAGGATATTTGTGATTTCTAAAACCAAGTTGCCCACTTGGAGTTCGAGACTAGGTATTTTTAGTTCACTTGCAGACTTTCAATACACAAGGTTGCTCATATGGTGAACTGATGAAATGTGCAAACAAAATTATGCCAGGCAAATTGGAACTCAATACTGTTAAGCTGTCCTGTTATTGCTGCACTAGTTTTTTTTTTTTTTAAGAACTGCAGGAGTTATCCCTGGACATATAGTAACAATGAGGAGCTACCATAACTAAGGATAGCTGCATTCGTAATTGTGAAAAATTATTGGTATACATTTATGTCACCTACATGGCTAAATCCATTCTTACTCAACTTGTTGGCAAGTTTTGGCCTGTTAGCATCACTTCACCTCCAAGCCTTAACATCCATTCTTTCCTTTTCATGAGTTTCTATATTCCAGATACCCCGTACCAGCCTACAATAGGCTCTGGCTTGATTGTGACGGTAATATCTAGACATACTGTTAAGTAACTTTTCAGTTAGCTCACTGTAATGTGCTAAGTTATGGATACCAAATATTTTAGTTGAGTTCGACTCATTAACCATGATCAACACTCATCCAGTGGTTTCCAGTTGTTACATTGTTCTATTGTATCCTTTGCGGACAATTGAAAGTTGCCATCCTGGTCCCTTTTGATCAACCTTTCAATCCTTCTCCTATAATGAAATGGCAGAACACCTGCCGATTTGCTCTTAAAAAAAAAACCTTTCAATCACATCGACAAGTCAACAAACTCACTGGCTAACCTCTAATACTCTTTTGACCTTTATATTCTTTCCCTTCTACGGTGAGCAGTTCATAGTGGAATCTCCCCAGATTGTGTTAGAGGCGAATTGCCATCATTGATGAGGGTATATTGATGAGCTGGCATCATATGTTTAATAGATTATTATTTGAACTGTTGTGTGTTATGTTGGACAATGGACAGTAAGAAAATAGTTGAAATCTTGCAGATCTTGATGCTTGTTGGGCATAGGCGCATAACCATAATAAGTAAATGGTTTTGATCTTTTATTGGAAACTTCTAAACTGTCTCGAGTGTTGGTCCCTCCTCCTCAAGCTGGGTTATTTGAGGTTGCTCAATTATTCTTTTCTAGAGTGGCAAGTGATTGTCAGGTAGTCCGGTACTTCTCAGGAGCTAGCAGATATATCATATATGGGACCTCCTCAAGATAGCTAGCTAGCGATGGACCTTTTTTTATTGGGCAACGTGTGTATTAGTGACGGCAGTGACGCTATGATGGACTGAGCCTTCATCCAGAGCCTAAGCGAAATTGCACAGCATTTTATAAAAAAAAAAAAACAAATTACATCTACTCAGCTAACAGATTGTTTCATTGAGAGCTTGATGGCAGGTGCTGGTTGCTTACAGGAGCTATGGCGCTGAACAGATTCTGTTGGCAATTTAGTAGTTGTACTGTGGCGCTTTTCTCTCTTTCTATTGCAGTATTGTCTTTTAGCCTACTTCATATATGTTGACACAATAACTTTCATCCCCTGGAATGTATGATCTTTTACAAATCTGTCAGCCTGAGTTTACGGCATCTTGTGGAGTGTGCTAACTTTGAAATGTTTGGTTTCCTTTTTACACTTAATTAGGAATATAGTGAGGCATAGCTGGCATTAGTGGCTCTTTCTTGTTTGGTAGTTTGTGTTTGTTGCTACTCTGTTTCAGTTGGCATATAGTGAGACAAACCACACATTTTCAGTGTTTACATTTCAGCATAACATAGTGTATAATTTTCTGTTTCTCGAACATACTAGCTAGCTTATAGGAATAATAGTATTTTTTGGCCGTATGTTTTTCCTCTATTTGTTTTGCATAGTGGCGACTCACCTTTTCTTTTAACTAAAAGAGTGGAAACTATTGCTAGCCTGTCATAGGAGTATAAAATAATTGTAACTTCCTGTCAAGTTGTCATGATCTTGTTTCGGGCTCTGCAATAGATGAAGGGCTGACGCATATTGGGAACAGCCTTGATCTCGTTTCGCTGCCTTGGATCAATCTTTTGGTGGAATCTTCTAAACAGGTGTTAGCATTGCAGAGCGTTTGGTCAAAGTGAAAGAACACATACTCAAGGAGTGCAAGATTTCAGGTGCTTCTTGCAAGATTTCAGGCACTGAACAGTTATTCTGTCAGAGTAGCAGCTATGCTTCGCTCTCTGTTTCAGCTAGCTGTACAAGTGTCCAGTAATTGTAGGAGCTAAAATTTTGGTAGCGGTTGGCCTGTGAATGATGCTTTTCTTGTCTACTTACCTCTCTTTTAATTCCTCTATATTTTTTTCGCTCTATCATCAACTTGTGTCCTCGTGTTGGCATCTTGCGGATGATGCTTTGAGGGCCCCTGTATTGTGTCGGACTCTTGGTTAGAAATTAGCAATGCATCATTCACTGAATCTGCTAGTCTGCTTGTTGTTGAAACTCGTTGAGCCATGTGGTGACTAGGGGCTATGTGGCAACTGAGACATGCTGGTGGGGACTAATTATTAGAGCCATTAGACAATGCGTCATATTTTGAATTTTTTTTTTCAGATTTGATATGTATGCTTATTGTGTGCTTGTTTTTAGGACTAGCTTGAGATTCAGTTTCAATAGAAATGTTTTCTTGTTATTTATCAGAAGAATAGCTAATGAAGCACCACAATCATGCAAATTCTATTTTCTGACTAACAAATTATTCTGGTGGAGTTTGATGTCACACGATCCACATTTTTTATCCTTTATATTGTGCATCAACAAAGGAATCTGTTCTAAAAAAAAAGGAATCCGTTCTTACATTTCATTTTAGAATCTGAATTTCGTCTCTAACATTGTTGCCACTTGCTAAAATCATGATAGAAACCTTATGGTCGAATACTTCCTCTTATTTATTTATTTTATTGCGCGGCGACCTCTTTCCAATTTTACATGAAGATAACAGACAATAACTTTTACGGAGCCCTTTTTTTCCTTAACGAAAGTTATTATACGGTATCACTAGATTTTTCTAGCTAGTCACTGGCTGCGGAGCAACCAGGTGTATAACTTGGTTGAACCAGCTGGCCAAAAGCTGGTCGAACCAGGTCACTCTAACTGCCAGCCTCTCGGTCGCTCGGCCACTTTCTTCCCCCAATCCCCACCCAAATCCCTCGCCTCACCAAGCACCACCGCACCATGGCGGCGCCGCCGGAGCTCAACGACGACGCCGTCGCTGAGGTCCTCCTCCGCATCCCGCCGGAAGACCCCTCGTGCCTCGTCCGCGCCGCCGTCGTCTGCAAGCCCTGGCGCCGTATCCTCTGTGACCCCGCCTTCCCCCGCCGGTACCGTGAGTTCCATCGAACGCCTCCACTGCTCGGCTTCCTCCGCAACCGCTACGAACGCGACTCTAGACCTCAATTCATCCCCACTGCTGATGCCTCCCCCTTCTCGCCGTTGCCGGCGTTCGACTGCAACCAGCTGTGGACCCTCGACTGCCGCCACGGACGCGTGCTCTTCCGCTGCTCTGAATCCTCGGTCCTCCTCGTTTGGGACCACATCACCGGCGACGAGAACTGCATGCCCGAGCCCGCGCACCCGTTCAACGACTACGCTGCAGCAGTGCTCTGTGCTGTGGACGGATGCGACCACCTCGACTGCCACAGTGGCCCATTCGTCGTCGTCGTCGTGGGCGCCGACCACCTTGAGCATGTCACAACTCACAAGGGCGTGTGTGTACTCATCGGAGGTCCATGCATGGAGGGACAGAGAGGCCTACCTTGATTTCCGGTGCGCGATCAAGAAAACAAGATGTCTCCTGGCCCTGGATGCTCTCTACTTCATTACAATTCGTGCTTTTTGCCTGGGCCTCGTCAAGTACGACTTGGGCGGAGAGAGGAGCTCTCGGTGATCGACCCGCCGGAGGAATACCTCGCGTGGGTAGACGCTATCGGGACATCTGAGGAGGGTAGGCTCAGACTCGCCATCATGGAGGACTACAGCCTCCACCTGTGGTCGTGGCCTAGACAGGTCGTGGCAAGCTGGTGCTAACGGCACTGATGACTGGGTGCAGAGGGTCATTGATCTCAAGACGCTCCTCCCTGTTAATGCCCCGTCAACCTCACCTGGACTGATTGGCTACGCAGAGGGCTCCAATACCATCTTCATGAACACGTCTGCCGGTGCCTTCGCAATGGAGCTCATCTCAAAGAAGGCGCGGAAGGTAGGCAAAAAAGGACGCTACTCCTCCATCTTACCCTACACGAGCTTCTACACTCCAGGTAGCAAAGCTACCTTGTGACTGTCTTTGGTTTGATATGCAACAGTTTAATTATTGTCTTTCAAACTTTTGGTAATTGTTCTTGATATTGGGATACATATTCGTAGAAAGTCAATATCAATCATTTTGTTATCAATTTGAAGCACGTGCTCTAAACACGATTTTATCATCATTCAAAGCTAGGTATCTCAAAAAAGTGAACCATAAGCTATGGCATGATCGTAAGTTTTCTACATTATACCTTTTCAGATCTTGCTGGGGCCACATCGTCGCAATGATGAAGAGAAGGTGATCCACTGATCAACATCAACCATTTACTGTTTGCTTCTCGTGGGTCCAAGTATTTTTGGTCTTTGTTGGACAGCTTATAAGTATGAAAATGGAGTAGGCCACCATGGTCGATTGGTATGTTTAATTTCTTAGTCGGTTGAACCTAGTTGGCCTATTTGAGTCAGAAAAGAGGCAGACTTAATGGTCAATCACTATTCTCTTTTTGCAAAAATTTTCATGAATGTGGCATTGTGGCCTAAGATCTATCCGGTTCACTTTTGTGCTATTTTTATGCGGGACAATCACACATCACGTCAATAGTTTCTGTGAATGAATATTGGACTTTAGTTTCAGATTCATTTCTAAGGTTTCGCTGCGCACTATGCAGCACTTATAGCCTTATGGCATAATATTGATACTGCCATGCAGTTATGGGGCATATGTGAATGATGAGTTCAGGCAAACGCGGGAGGCAAATTGGAATAGTTTCATTGGTTTGTGATGATGACTCTAAGAGCAAAGCTTGAACTTTAAATTTCAGCTTATCTTCGATTTAGATTCACTATGGATACAACCAACTTAGAAAATGTTGCTCACATTCTATTTTTAGCAATTTTTAGGAACAAGCATGGAACTCAAGGATATTGTGATTTCTAGAACCAAGTTGCCCACTTGGAACTTGAGACCATAGGTATTTTTAGTTCACTTGCAGACTTTCAATACACAAGGTTGCTCCTATGGGAACTGATGAAATGTTCAAAAATTTATGCGGGGCAGATTGGAACTCAATACTGTTAAGCTGTCCTATTATTGCTGTGCTAGTTTCTTTTATAAAACTGCAGAAGTGATCCCTGGACATAGTAATAATGACCAGCTACTTTCACTAGGGATATTTGCATTAGTAATTGTGAAATATTATTGTTATACATATATGTCACCGACATGGCTACATTCATTCTTACCCTAGTTGTAGGCAAGTTTTGGACTGTTAGCATCACTTCACTTCCAAGCCTGAATTTTATTTTAGTGCATGTTTGGTTTTCTTTCCCTTCACGACCTACTGTATTCCAGCTGATACCCCGAACCAGCCTACAATAGGTTCTTGCTTGATTGTAACGGGAATATATAGACATACTATTGAGTAATATTTCAGTTAACTCATTGGAATGTGCTAAGTTATGGATACCAATTTTTTGTTGAATTTGATTCATTAACAATGATTACACTCATCCAGTGGTTTCCAGCTGTTATTACATTGTTCTGATGTATCCTTTGCAGACTATTATGCTCAAATAGAAAGCTTGTTAGTAAATTATTCTGATGTATCCTTTGCACACAATTGAAAGTTGTCATCCTGGTCTCTTTTGATTAACCTTTCAAATCACATTGACAAGTCACTGACTCACTGGCTAACTTCTAATACTCTTTTGACATGTATATTATTTCTGTTCTGTGATGAGCAGTTCATAGTGGAATCTTCTCACATTGTGTTAGAGGTGAATTGCCATCATTGATGAGGGTATATTAAAATATATGATGAGCTGGCATCATATATTTAGAGCTGATTGTTTCAACTCTTGTGTTGAGCTGGCATCGTATATTTTAGAGCGGATTGTTTAAACTTTTGTGTTTTATGTTGGACAGTAAGAAAATAGTTGAAATCTTGCAGAGCCTGACGCTTGTTGGGCATTGGCACATAGCCATGAGAAGTAAATGATTTTGGTCTTTTATTGGAAACTTCTATTAGTCTCGAGCGTTGATCCCTCCTCAAGCTCGGTTACTGGAGGTGGCTGAATTATTCTTTTCTTGAGTGGCAAGTGATTGTCAGGTAGTAGGGTATTTCTCAGGAGCTAGCATATATATGGGACCTCCTCAAGATAGCTAGCGATGAACCTTTTTTACAGGGTAATGTTTGGATTAGTGATGGTAGTGACGCTATGATGGACTGAGCCTTCAGCAAGAGCGTAAGAGAAATTGCAGAGCATTTTATTAAAATCTAAATTAGATCTACTCAGCTAAGATAGTGTTTCGTTGAGGGCTTGCTGCGTGCTGGTTTCTTACAGGAGCTATTTCGCTGAACAGATTCTATTGGCAATTTAGTAATATTGTACTGTGGCGCTTCTCTCTCTTTCTATTGCAGTGTTCTCTTTCACCTGCTTAATATACGATGTATTTACAAATCTGTTAGCCTGAGTTTATGATATTGGCATCTTGTGAAGCGTGCTAACTTTGAAAGGTATTTGGTTTCCTTTTTACACTTACTTAGGAATATAGTGAGGCATAGCTGGCACTAGTGGCTCTTTCTTGTTCGGTAGCTTGTTTTTGTGACTCTGATGACCACACATTTTCAGTGTTTACATTCAGCTTAGCATAGTTGTAATTTTCAGTTTCTGGAATATGGCTGGTTTAAGCCTTTTTCAGTAACCTTTTGTATCACTATCACACTGATAAAACACTAGCTGGCTTAACACATTTTTTTGGGTGTATTTTCTTTTCCTCTATTCTTTCTGCATAGTGGCCACACACCTACTTTTTCCTAAAAGAATGGAAAGTATTGCTAGCCTATGCTAGGAGTATGACATAATTGTAAGTTCTTTCATGATCTTGATTCAGGCTCTGCATTGCAATAGATGAAGGGCTGAAAATAGCTGCTGGACAGCAGCAAGCAACTACAGGAGAGCTAGAACTAGAAGGCAAAGAGAGGCTTAGGAGTTCTGGACTGAACAGAACACTATATTGCTTATTGTGGCTGGTTACAAAGGCTCACATAAAGTTCACATACATTGCACACTAGATGCTATATATAGACATGGGGGCTGGCTGGCTGCTACACTCCTACAAGACTCTAGAACATGCCAGCAGCCACAGTAGGGCGGTTGCTACAGTAGCATTTCTACACAATTCTAGAAACACTACATTAGTTACTACTAATATATTATAGAGACATTCCAGGACACAAGGATTACTCTAACATTCTCCCCCTAATCCTTGTGTTCCTTACTTCGTCTTGATCATTCCAATCCTTGCTACGAGCTCATGGAATCGAACTCGCTCCAATGCCTTCGTTAGGATGTCTGCGAGTTGGTCTTTGGTGCTGACAAATTCAGCAATGATGCTCCCATTCTCCAAGCATTGGCGGATGAAGTGATATCTGATGTCAATGTGCTTGCTCCGCTCATGGAAGACTGGGTTCTTGCTGAGTGCCAACGCGGACATGTTGTCCATCTTCAGCTTCACGGTGGCAGCTCTCTTCCCTGTGAGATCACCCAACAACCGGGCCAGCCATATGCCTTGGCATGCTGCCGTTGTTGCGGCAACATACTCCGCTTCGCATGAAGACAGAGTCACGATCCGATGCTTCATCGATTGCCAGCTGATCAAACTAGCACCGAGGAAGAAGAGCGCACCTGATGTACTCTTACGAGTGTCGATGTCGCCGGCGTGGTCGCTGTCCGAGTAGCCAACCAATCTTGCCTCTCCAATTCCACGGGGGTAGTCGAGGCCATGGTCGATTGTGCCGGCGATGTAGCGTAGTAGCCGCTTCACCGCTCCCATATGCTCCTTTGTGGGGCGCTCCATGAAGCAACTTAGGTAGCCCACTGCGAACGAGATGTCAGGCCTAGTGTGGACAAGGTACCTTAGGCTTCCAATCAGCCGCCAATACGCCGTGGCGTCAACCTCCTCCGCTGTACTGTTCCGGCTCAGCTTGAGCCGGGTCTCCATGGGCGTTGCTACAGGGTTGCAGTTCTGCATCCCAGCCTTCTCGAGAATCTGCTTGGCATAGGCACTTTGGTTCAGCTTGATTCCTCCGGCATGCTGACGTACCTCGATCCCCAAGTAGAAGGAGAGGAGCCCAAGGTCGCTCATTAGGAACTGCCTCTTCATCTCGTCCTTAAAGTGGTCAATCTCGCCAGAATCTGATCCAGTGATGACCAAGTCATCGACATACACGCCGACGAGCAGTCGTGCACCGCCATGGCCGCGTCCATAGATAGCGTGCTCATGGGCGCTCTGCTCGAATCCAAGAGACTTTAGCGTGGCGTCGAGTCGCGCGTTCCATGCGCGCGGTGCTTGTCGCAGGCCGTAGAGCGCCTTCTTCAGGCGCAACACCTTGCCTTCTTGTCCGGGAACGACAAATCCCGGTGGCTGCGACACATACACCTCCTCCTCGAGCACTCCATTGAGGAATGCCGACTTCACATCCATGTGGTGAACCTGCCAACCATGGTGAGCGGCGAGTGCGAGAAGGAGTCGTATCAATTCAATCCGAGCAACAGGGGCAAAGACTTCCTCGAAGTCAATCCCGTGCTGCTGCACGTAACCCTTGGCAACGAGGCGTGCCTTGTGCTTGATCACAGCGCCGGCCTCATTCTTCTTGAGCTTGAAGACCCAGCGTAGCCCAATTGGACGATGGCCACGCGGGAGGTCCACCAACTCCCACGTGTCGTTCCGCTCAATGGAGTCCATCTCCTCCTTCATGGCAGCACGCCACGCCGCGTCATGCTCCGCCTCGGCAAAGGAACTTGGCTCGCCATCACTCACAAGGAGGAGAGAGCCACTACCAAGCTCTCGTTGCGCCTCACTAGGAACAGGTGCATCCCCAATGATGTTGTCGACGGCGCGGTACCGGACCAGCTCATCCTCATGGTACGCATCCACCCGCTCGTCGTCATTAGACAGCGGTGTGACGAGCTCCGGTGATGCAGGTGCTGGAGCAGGGCTTGGCGTAGATGCCAAAACAGGGATAGCTGGAACAGGGGACTCCGGAGCAGGGGATGCCGTTGGTGGACTTACCACAGGAACATGAGACCTTGACAATGTTGGAGGCGAGCCCGAAGTAGGGGAATCAGCTTCCTCAACTTCTTCAATAGTCATCGTGGTGACGTGTTCGACGATGAAGTTCCCGCGGGGAGCGGCCGAGTCATCGTCGCTCCAATCCCAGCTTGCCACCTCATCAAAGACGGCGTCACGCGTGATGTGCACGCCATTGTTCACCGGATCATAAGCGCGATACCCCTTGACACGCTCGTCATATTCGATGAAGACCATAGGGGCACTCCGATCATCAAGCTTCTTGACTTGTGGGCGCGTGTCCTTGACGTAGACGATGCAACCGAAGGTGCGAAGGTGCTGCACGGCTGGCTTCCGCCCGTGCCAAGCCTCGTACGGCGTCTTGCCGTCTAGACTCTTGGTGGAGGCGCGGTTCAGCAAGTACACTGCCGTGGTGACCGCCTCCCCCCAAAATCTTGCTGGCAGCCCTCTCTGCTTCAGCAGCGCACGCGCCATGGCCACCACCGTCTGGTTCCTCCGCTCAACAACGCCGTTCTACTGAGGGCTGTAGGGAACAGTGAGCTGGCGCCGGACGCCGTGGTCGTCGCAATGGCGTGCGAACTCAGCTGAAGTGAACTCGCGGCCATCGTCGGTGTGGATCACGTGCAACTTGCGACCGCTCTGTGCTTCTGCCGCCGCCTGAATTCGCTGGATCGAGGCAGCCGCATCACCCTTGCCGGACATCAGCACCACCCGCATGTAGCGTGTGTGGTCGTCGACGAGTAGTAGGAAGTAGCGCCGTCCACTGAGAGTTGCAGGTGTGATTGGGCCGCAGACATCACCGTGGACAAGCTCAAGGGGGTGCTCGGCGCGGAACGTCGTCTTCTTCGGGAAAGGCGTGCGCCTCTGTTTTGTGGTGAGGCACACGTCGCATAGCTGGTCAACATTCTCCAGCTTCGGCATGCCACACACCATGTTCTTCTTGGACATGCGCCTCAGGGAGATGTGTCCGAATCGATCATGCCACTTCCACGCATCATCATGAAAGGCATACCCGGCGCGTGATGTCGAGATGTAGCACATACAGTCGATTGGCACCACGCCGGACCTTGGTGAGGAGTCGTTCCTGCCGATCCCAAATCTGGAGCACGCCGTTGTTGATGAGGATCTTGGCTCCATTCTCCTCAAGCTGTCCGAGGCTCACGATGTTGTTGCGGAGCCGAGGGATGAAGAACACGCCAGTGAGGACCTTGTGCGCACCGTCCTTGGTGTTGAAGACGACAGAGCCACGTCCCTTGATGCTGACCACGGAACCATCACCAAACTTGACGGAGCCGACTGAACGGTCGAGATCAGAGAAGAGAGAACACATCCTCCCGGCCCGTCATGTGATTTGTGGCTCCACTGTCGAGATACCAGCCTTCAAGATGCTCGACGTCATCATCCGATGCACCGAGGAGAGCTTGCGCGCGCGGCTCTTCGAGGTGAACACCCGCCGGTGCCACCGAGAGCGCGCACACTTGCGCCATAAGAAGTGAAGAGTCCTCATCGTCCCCATCCGCCTGTGTGAGGTGCGCCTGCGCCTTCTTGGGCTTGCGGCAATCCTTTGCCCAATGCCCGAAGTGCCCACAATTGTGGCACTTGTCCTTATCGTCGGAGTTGCCACCGTCCTTGGAGTCGTTTGGGCGGCCTTGCTTGTTCCGCGGTCCGCGCGGTCGCCGCCGCGCGTTGCCATTGGGCTTTGAAGGCCTGGACCCGCCATCTCCGTCTTGCCTCTGCTTCATACGAGCGCGCCATTGCTCCTCGGTGAAGTAGAGCTTTCCGCCGGAGAGGATTGGTTCCTCTGCCACGGTCGGATTCGCCGCCTCCCTCTCGTCGACCGCCTTCAGCCGCCCCGCCACCTCTTCAATCGAGAGCTGCGCCGTGTCGAGCAACGTCTCGATTGATAGTGCGAGCTGCGCATACTTGCTGGGGACGACGCGCAGCAGCTTCTCCACAGCGCACTGCTCATCCATGGTCTCGCCGTGGATGGACAGCAAGCTCATCAAACCGGTAAGGCGGAGTACAAAATCGTCGACGGACTCGCCATCGCGGAAGGAGAGAAGCTCCCACTCTCGTCGTAGCCGCTGGAGTGTCGATTTGTGGGCGCGATCTGAGCCAATATGCATGGAGCGGATGGCCTCCCATGCATCTTTCGTTGTCTCCTTCACCGCCAATGTGCGGATCATCTCCGGAGGCACGGCGGACAGAATGGCGTCAAGGGCCAATCGGTCATCTTGGCGACTCACATCGCCATACTGGACCGCGTCCCATAGGCCACGGGCCTCCATCTTCACCTTCATGAGGAGGCTCCAATCCTCATAGTTGCTGCGCGTCAGCTGCGGGTACGGCGTGCCGCCAACTTCTTTCACAACGCGCTCAACCACCACTTCTCGGGTGTCTCTACGCCTGCCACGGCGCGGCACGGAAGGGGAACGGTGACGATACTGGTGCTGGGCAGCATCCTCTCTAGCCGGAGCTGACGCCATGGATCACAACCTTGGCTCTGATACTAAATGTTGGATTTAATAGCTGCTGGACAGCAGCAAGCAACTACAGGAGAGCTACAACTAGAAGGCAAAGAGAGGCTTAGGAGTTCTGGACTGAACAGAACAATATATTGCTTATTGTGGCTGGTTACAAAGGCTCACATAAAGTTCACATACATTGCACACTAGGTGCTATATATAGACATGGGGGCTGGCTGGCTGCTACAAGACTCTAGAACATGCCAGCAGCTACAGTAAGGCGGTTGCTACAGTAGGGCGGTTGCTACAGTAGCATTTCTACACAAGTCTAGAAACACTACATTAGTTACTGCTAATATATTATAGAGACATTCCAGGACATAAGGATTACTCTAACAGAGCTGACTGCTGACATTAGGTAATGCCTGACAAACTGCAAATTAATAAACTTTGTTCGACGGTGTTAGCATCTTGAAGGCTGATGCTCTTTGCTATTTTGTTTATAATGGACAATAGAAACATAGTTGGCATTTCTCAGGGCTGACGCATATTGGGAGCAGCCATGACAGTAAAATTGCTCTGGTTCAGAGAGTAGACCAATCGCTGCCATGAATCTTTTGGTGGAAACTTCTAAACTGGTTTTAGCATTGCAGAGCGTTTGGTCGAAGTGAAAGAACATGTACTCAAGTAGCTCTCAGACGAAATCAAGGAGTGCAAGATCTCCGGTGCTTGTTGCTCATAGGACCTGTGGCACTGAATAGTTATTCTGTCAGAGTAGCAGCTATGCTTCGGACATTCCACTTTGTTAAGTTCTTTTTTTTTTTTTGATTTGATATAACAAGAACAGAGTCACGCTCTGTAGGATTTGAACCTACGACATTGGGTTTTGGTGACCCGCATTCTACCGAACTGAGCTAAGAGCGCTTTCTTACGCCAGAAAAAAGATGATTTTTGTACCGCATGCATACAGAAAAATGAAACTATGAATTTTGTCCAATTCGCTCTCTCTGTTTTCAGCTGTGGGTGTGTCCTGTAATTAGGAGCTAAAATGTTGGTAATGGTTGGCCAGTGAATGATGCTTTTTACTGTCTTTTTTCATGCCTACTTAATAGTATATGTTGATAAACACCTTTTTTAGTTCCTCCTTTTTTTTTCATATCTATCAACTTGTGTCCTCGGTGTTAGCATCTTTCGGATCTGATGCTTTGAGGTCCTCTGTATTCTGTCGGACTCGCTAAGAAAATAGGAATGCATCATTCACTGACCCTGCTAGTCTGCTTGTTAAGACTCGTTGAGCTATGTGGTGACTAGGGGCTATGTGGTAACTGAGACAAGCTGGTGGGGACTAATGATTATTTTGAGCCATTAGGCAATGCGCCATATTTTCATTTTTCAGATTTGATTATATGACCTTCTTTTTAAGAGTAGCCAGAGATTCAGTTTCAGTTGACTCTGTTTTCTTCCCTGTTATTTATCAAGAATAGCTAATGAAGCAGTGAAGCACGATGGCCACGATCATGAAAAGGGTTTTAGAACATAAATGATGTGCTTATGCACCGTTCTGCTCTGCACTGACCGTTGCGAGGCTCTATATGTTTGTTGGAACTTGGAAGAAGTATGTTAGCCTCCTTTGCACCGAGGAAAATTGAAGGAAAAGCACTGGATTCAAACCTCGGCAAGAATTGGTCCTTTGATTCGAAAATTTATTGATAACTTTTATGAATACTTTTTTACATATTTTATCTATTGTTAAGCTACTATATTATATGCTATTAAACTATGTTATTATTTTAAAAATATTATAATGCTTTTTAACATATAGAATGATATCATATATTGGCATGTAAAATTCGAGCTTTAAACTCAAGTTGTAAAGAGAAATAAACATTATATAAGTGTAGATTGCACCGATTTTAATATTTTGATGGAGTAAATCAAGTTATGATTTTGTTCAGATGCTTAAAAAGACAAACTGAGGTATGCAGGACGGAGGGAGTATATCCTGTTTTCAACTTAGGCTGTTTAGGTAAGAAACGGACGATTTCATTTTAGAACAATTTCGTCCAACGTTGGTGCTTCACTTTTCCTATAAATCATGGTAGAAATTTTGCATGACAAGATAATAGACACATGAATTTTCTACGGTAGTCCCTATTTTCTTAATGAACCTTATACGGTTATATCACTAGATTTGTTTTTGAGTCACCCTCTGCAGATAGAAACCAGATGGATTCAGGAATTGTCCTTACGAATGGCCAACATCCATTTGCCCCCCTTCCAAATGACTTGATTTTTTTAGACAAGTTCTCCATTTTTGATTCAGGACGATGGAAATGATGATTCTGCGACCTCCCATTTTTCTTCCTCCTTCCTGCCGGCGTCGCGCCAGCCATGGAGGCCTCGCTGATTGCAGCGCGTCATCCATGCTCCCAAGCTCGCCTCACCAACTATGGAAACCTCGTTGAGATCGCTGCGCACCATCCTTGCTCCCCAAACCCGTCGCGCCGTCCATGTTGAGCTCGTTGTGCTCCGTCCTCGCTACCCAAGTCCACCGCGCAAGCCATTGTAACCTTGGCAAGTCAGTTGCGCGTTGCCTCGCTCCTAAGCTCACCACTCGCTTTCCATACTCCCGAGCACGCCCGCGTCCACCATGGCTGTCAAGGCGGGTCGTGCTGGGCCGAGCTCCTAGCGCTGCTCCGGGCCAGATGGGTTGTCGTCAACCTCCTCTGTTTCGAGCTTGACCACAATACATCGTCGAGCTCCCTCACTGGTCGACCTGCTCTGCTCTGATTGGGGCCATAGACTGTTGGAGAAAGTAGGAGGGGGCAATGTCCTCGCCGATGAGCTCGGCCACGGCGTAGCGATAGGCGGGATGGATGAAGAAGAAAAGGAAAATGGTAAAGTGGTCAATTCCTACATGGCGCCTATTTGTCATAAATAGGGCAAATTCTGATTAAAAAATGGTTAAGTTGTTTAAAAGATGAAAGTCTTTTTTTTTGAAGTGTAAAAAATGGTTAATTTGTCATAAATAAAAAATGAAAATCTATTTTTTTTAGAGGAAAATGAAAGTCTATTGGAAGAGGATAACTGGGATGGTGGACATCTATAAAGGGGGGAAATCCTGAATAAGGCCCATGTATGTATAACTTGGTCGAACCAGCCAAGTTGGTCGAACCAGGCCACTCACCGGCAGCCTCTCGGTCGCTCGGCCACTTTCTTCCCCAAATCCCACCCAATCCCTCGCCTCACCGAGCACCACCGCTCCATGGCGCCGCCGCCGGAGCTCAACGACGACGCCGTCACAGAGATCATCCTCCGCCTTCCGCCGGACGACCCCGCGTGCCTCTTCCGCGCTGCCCTCGTCTGCAAGCCGTGGCGCCGCATCCTCACCGACCCCGCCTTCTCCCGCCGCTACCGTGAGTTCCACCGAACACCTCCATTGCTCGGCTTCCTCCGCAACCGCCAAGAACTTGATCCGCGCCCTCAATTCGTCCCCACTGCTGATGCCTCACCATTCTCCTCGCCGGCGTTCGACTGCGGCCAGTGGTGGGCCCTCGACTGCCGCCATGGGCGCCTGCTGTTCCGCTGCGTCGATCGACTCCTTCCCATGGGCCTTGTCGTCTGGAACCCCATCACCGGCGACAAGCACTACTTTCCTCACCCCGAGAGTGCGGACCTCTACGATGCGGCAGCCGTGCTCTGCGCCGCGGACGGCTGTGACCACATGGACTGCCATGGCGGCCCATTCCGTGTCGTCCTCGTGGGCGAGGACTGCAACAACAAGATTGTCACAAGGGTGAATGTGTACTCATCGGAGATCCGTGCGTGGAGCAATAAGGAGGTCTGTCACTGTCATTTTATCCTGTGCGACATGAATTTAGCACCCTGCCTCTTGGACGGCGATGCACTCTGCTTCATGGGTAGTATATTTGGCCTGAGCCGCCTTGTCAAATATGACTTGGGCGAGGAGGACCTCTCGGTGATCAACCTGCCAAAGGAGTACGACGGGTGTTCGCGCTATGCCTATGTCATGACAGCTGTGGGGGGCGTGCTGGGACTCGCTAGCGTGGATCACAACAGCCTTCATCTGTGGTCGTGGCAAGCTGGTGCTAACGGAGCTGATGACTGGGTGCACAGGGCCATTGATCTCAAGACGCTGCTCCCCGCTAATGCCCTGTCAACCTCACCTAAACTGATTGGCTACGCAGAGGGCTCCAACACCATCTTCATGAATACTTCAGCTGGGGCCTTTGCAATGGAGCTCAACTCAAAGAAGGTGAGGAAGATAGGCAAAAAGGGAGGCTACTCTTCCATCCTGCCT
This sequence comes from Eragrostis curvula, assembly GCA_007726485.1. Classification (NCBI taxonomy): domain Eukaryota; kingdom Viridiplantae; phylum Streptophyta; class Magnoliopsida; order Poales; family Poaceae; genus Eragrostis; species Eragrostis curvula. The sequence continues at coordinate 39,644,885 of CM017442.1, forward strand.
TACATGAGCTTCTACACTCCAGGTACTAAAGCTGCCTTGTGACTATCTTTGGTTTCATATGCAACAGTTTAATTATTGTCTTGTTCAAACTCTTGGTAATTGTTCTTGATAACGGGATTCATAGCAAGTCAGTATCAATCATTTTGTTATTAATTTGAAGCACGTGCTCTATACACGATGTTATAATCATTCAAAGCTAGGTATCGCAAATATTGGAACCATAAGCTACATGATCATAAGTTTTCTACATTATACCTTTTCAGATCTTGCTGAGCCCAGACTGTCTCAATCATGAAGATAAGGTGATCCATTGATCAATATTGACCATATACTGCTGGCTTCTCATGAGTCCAAGTGTTTTGTTCTTTGTTCAACAGCTTATAAGTGTGAAAATGGAGTAGGCCACCATGGTCAATTGGCATGTTCAATTTCCTAGTCGGTTGAACTTAGTTGATCAATTTTAGTCAGAAAAGAGGCAGACTTAGTGGTCAATCACTATTTTCTTTTTGCTAAATTTTTCGTGAATGTAGCATGTGGCCCAAGATCCATCAGATTCACTTTTGTGCTATTTTTATGTTGGACAATCACACATCACGTCAATAGTTTCTGTGAATGAATATTGGACTTTAGTTCCAGATTCATTTCTAAGGTTTCTGTGTGCACTATGCAGCACTTGTAGCCTTATGGCATATTGACATTGCCATGCAGTTACAGGCATATATATCTAACCAAACTGCAAGTAAAATCCTGTCAGTGGTGTTAATCTAAAAATTTGGTTATGACCTGCAATACTATAAGTTAAAGATGCAATTGTTGTGTTAGATGTATAAATTATAATGTGTCCGCATGGTAAATTGCATACCATGCAAGCTATCGACTCATTGTTATCCTCGGTGAGGACATAGTAAATTTTGCAAATTCTTATGGTTGTGTCCGCAGGAGTTGTCCTCTTTCAGTTGTACAACTGATGCTTTGTAGCTTACATGCTTATACTAAGGGGTATCCCATGTACCAATTTCTGATCGTGACAACTAGAAAATGGCGGCTTCATGGTCAGTTGGATTCTATTGTTGCTCTACTGCTCATGAATGTGTTATCGTGGCCCAATATCTATCAGTCAGTTTCAGTTTTGTGCTTATTTTTATGCTCGACAAGGTCCTTTGAATTATTCGTAGTGAATCTTTCTGAATGTGAATATCTGACTTTAGTTTCAGATTCTTTTCTGAGGTTGGTTTCTGTATGTTGAACTTCTTTCCCTGTGGCACATTGACATTTTCATGTAGTATCAGGGCTTATATAATCACTGCAAGTAAAATTTCTATTTCATTAACATTAAATCTTGGTTATGACCTGTAATACTGCAAGTGGTGTGCTAGATGAAACATTGTAAGGTTTCTGCATTGTAGTTTTTCATAACGTGCTATCAGAAATATGTCACTCTCAGTTTGGGCATAGCTACTTAGTAAACTAATGAGCAGAAGTCCACTAATACCTGGCAAATGTACAAATCCATCAGATTGAGTCTACCGGTCTTGTCATCTTGCAGTTGTATAGCTGATGCGTTAGGTCTGTACTGCTGAGACGTTCTCGGAAAAGGTCTGTACTGCTGGGGTGTCCCATGTACTAGCTTGTGATCCTAGAACAATATTTGTACAGTTTCTTGGAAAAGGCTGCCTACGAAATAATTTGAGAATATTTTCAGGCATAAACTTAGCTCCAAAAAAATTGCAATATATTAAATTATACTGCTAATGGCATCAACAAAAAGTATTGGTTATGTGCCCTATGCATCAGGAAAAAGTTGTAAGTATGCTGTAATATAGCTAGTTGAAACTTTTCTCATGGTAATTTTCATACCGTGCTATGAGCTGATTGTTATCCTCATTGAGAGCAGAAGTAGGATAATGCCCAGCAAAATTACATGTCCATCAGGTTGAGCCTACAATAATTGTTCTCTTTCCATTGTAGAACTTACGCTTTGTACTTTATATGTCTGTACTAATGGGTTATCCCGTGTACCAACTTCTGATCATGATAGTATTTGTAGCTTTACCATTTCAGCTGATCTATGTTAGTGTGTAATTCCTCTTTATACAGTTTCATGGAGAAGGCTGCCCTCGTACTGAATTAAGAATTTTTCAGGCATAAACTTGACCCCGAAAGATATTGAATTTTTTCAATTCAAATTGCCTGTTACTTGTTTATGCCTTTTGAGGAAGACACTTTATATTGGGCAGCCCAAAGATTTTGGATATTTTAGTTCACCTTCAAACTTATCATAATAAAGTTCCTCATACGCTGCTGAAGGAAGCCCAGGAAACCAACCCCTGATGGTGAAATTGAGTTGGTTACCGGCTTCTTGACAGAACTAGATGAGAAGGTAAAACAAGCTAAACCGTGTTCGTATGGAGTAAATATATAAATAAATTCTTTTTGCTTAATGAGTCTTATACGACATTGGGGTGAATATGATTTTCCTTATTTTCAAGGAAATGACATCCCTGATTGTTCTGAATCAAGCCCAAGCTGAATAGTTCTGATTTTTCTTATTTGAAGGAAATGATCATGAGCAGAATGTTGCTGTGCCACGTCAAAGAGATTCATCACATGAACTTCATGGTTCAGCCGCAACATATTTGATTCGAATGTTAGCAGCACAACCAGTAGTACTTGAAATAGATTTACCGTAACTGATCTTGGGGTTGTTGGAAGTAAGATGCATCTGACATGGAATCTGAATACAACTTGTTTTTTTGTCAGTCCTGTGGTGGCTTTGCTTTTGGGTGCCTGTATTTCAGTGATATAACCCCTTCTTACTTGTAAAGTTGGTGACTTCAGTTTTTGTTAGTTTTTGCCTAAATACGTCCATGAGGCTGAGGAAATGTGTTTAAGTATCAGAATAACAGTCCCTGGTGAAGTATCAGAATAACAGAGTGGTTCAACCGCAATACTCCGTCTGAATAACAGAGTGGTCGAGTGAGTCGAGGGAGGGGACTCAAGGAGCGAAACAAGGAAGTATTGTTGGCGACTACAATTTTCGTAAGTTATTGTCTAAATATGTTCATGAGGTTTTCAGAATTTTCTTCTCTTATCGGAGCCTACAAAACAAAAATGCATAGGCTGTTAAAAGAAAATGTGTTCAGTAAATTTCAAACTGCACTATTGAAATGTCATGAATATATCTTACGGTTTAATTTTGTGCTTATTTTCATGTTTGCCATGTCCCAAATGGAATTGATGCACATAATTTATGTTTTTATGAATAACGAATTATTAGTTCAACATCGGTTGTCATTTCTATGGTTACCACAAGCAGTACTTCAAGCCTTTAGGCATATTGAGTGTGGTATACACTGGTGATAATGCAAGTGAAGTTTATGCAATTGGCATGAACAAGATAATGATATTTGTGCTTCATGAACCCCCCCCCCCCCCCCCCCCCCCCCCCTCCTACAATTTGTTAAGATATAAAAACAACTTAATGTTACTTTCATATTATGCTATCAACAAATTGCATGTATGCCTGGAGGACATAATAGTCTAATGGGCCAAAATCTGCTACCTGGCAAAATTTGCAAACGAGTATATAATCCCATCTTGTAGGCGATAAAAAGTTGTTTAAGCTTTGCATGCGTACTAGTAAGGTGTCTCATCTCGTTATTTTTTTCTTTTTAAAAAAGTGTCTCATCCGGTAGTTTATGATCGTAATTCAAGACTCCTAGAAGGCTAGAACTATGTTTAAAATATACATTCAGCATATCCTATGGTGCAGTTCATCCTCATGTCTTTGCTGGCACAACCACTGGATCAGTAACTTGTTTATGCTTTTATTAGCAGTCACCAGGTTACGTATTATGTTGAGGGATAAAGGCCAATCAGGTATCCATTCGATTTGTATAAACTATGAGATGATCAAATTAAACATCCAATTTCGAATCATATTGGACCAAAATTCATGAACGAATTAAAATTTCTCCAGTCTCCAGCCACACAGAAACGAACTGTGTACGAGTAGCGGCTGAACCAGACCGTGGTGGTCGAACCAAACCAACCAGCAGTCAGCCAGCCTCACTCGACCACTCTTTTCTTCTTCTCCCCTGCTTCACTCCCCTCTCTCCTACTTCCCCCAATCCCCACCCAAACCCTAGCCTCACGACCATGGCCACGGCGCCGCCGCGCCCCCCGCCGGAGCTGATCGACGACGCCGTCGCTCAGATCCTCCTCCGCCTCCCGCCGGACAACCCGGCATGCCTCGTCCGGGCCGCCCTCGTCTGCAAGCCCTGGTACCGCATCCTCTCCGATCCCGACTTCCCCCGCCGCTACCGAGCATTCCACCGAGCGCCGCCGCTGCTCGGCTTCATCACCAACATCTCCGACACCAGAGACGACGCCAAGTTCGTCCCCAGCTTCACCGCCGTCCCATTTTCCCCGCCCTTGTTCTGCCGCCACGATTCCTGGGTGGCCCTCGATTGCCGCCACGGCCGGGTGCTGCTCCACTCCTACAGAAAGACGAACCTCGTCGTCTGGGACCCCGTCACCGGTGATGAGCGGCACCTGGAGGCGCCCCTTCACCCTGGAGCATGGGTGAACTTCACAGCAGCGCTGCTATGTGCCGCCGATGGCTGCGAGCACCTCAACTGCCATGGTGGCCCCTTCCTTGTGGTCTTTGTGAGCACGGACTACGTCCACAGCGTCATTTGGGCGAGTGTGTACTCATCGGAGACTCGCAATTGGAGTGCACCGACCTCTCTTCAGCATCGTGGCTTCATTGACATGAGGCCCAGTCTTATTGTCGGAGACACACTCTGTTTCTCCCTTATGAAAGGCAATTACATCCTCAAATATGATTTGGCCGTGCGGGGCCTGGAGCTACACCCACTGCCGGGTGTGTACAAGGACAGGAAGAGCATTCTCATGACAGCCGAGGATGGTGGGCTTGGATTTGTTGGCTTGGATGACTGCTACCTGGAATTGTGGTCCTTTGATCAGTCTGTTTTTCGAGGGGGATGTGTGGAATCCAGGGTTATCGACCTCAAGAAGCTACTACCAGTTGTCAACCCAATGATCTCAAGTTATTTGATTGGCTTTGCCGAGGGCACAGACATCATCTTCTTGAGCGCACATGTTGATGCTTTCATGATTGAGCTCAAATCAGGGAAGGTGAGGAAGGTAGGTGAAAGAGGGGCGGGGACGGTAGGGCAAGGAGAGGCCTACCACACCATTCTACCCTACATGAGCTTCTACTATACCTATCCAAATCTCTTATGTACCAATTTACTTCTCCTGTCTTCAACCCCTAGACTATGCAGTACAAAATTGCTATATTTGTTGACCTCTGGTTTATGAAAAATGAAAATCACTTATGCTAAGCAACATTTGATAGTGATATGTGAATTTATTGTGATACCTATTCTCAGAAAATGAATTTATGAAGCTTGATAGTCACAGTCTCTATGCACCGATTCACACGGCTCTACTTGACCAATAAACTTCACGATATATCTTTATCTATTTTGAGCCATGATTGATGAATATTAGTCCTTTGGTATTGTATCCTTTCAGATCTTGCTGAGGGCAGATTTCCAGCTTCATGAAAATGCAGTGAATCAGCCCATTAATATGGTCCTGCTATTGTTGGGTTTTCAAGAAGCTGGTGATTCATGTATTCTGTTTCAGATTGGAGGATTTAATAGTTGCAAAAAAGACAATTTTTTTATCATGGTCAGTTACCTTTAGCATTTCAGTTGGTCCATTTAAGTAAGAAAAGAGTTTCTCTATTGGACAGTGTCGTTAATTAAAGCTTGAGACATCTTGATCAATAAGTAGATCTCATTTCGCTAGCTCTTTTTTTTTTTGTGACTAGGCCAAGATCTATGAGCAGTGTTTAGTTACATGCTTATGTGTGGCAAGACCACTTGAAATGTATCTAAATCTTGTCTTTTTTGAATGAATAAGGAATCTTTCTAGTTCTGCTTGGTTTCATTTCTGAAGATTTGTCGAATAGTACTTCAAAAATTTTATGGCATATTGATACTAGCATACACATGAATTATTTAGTCATACTATGGTTTCTATTTGTGATTCCTCAAAAACAAATTTTGTTAATGGCATTGATAAACCAGTGACGACCTTTATGCTTCATGAAAGAACTGTAATTTCTGAGCTATATAGCGTTTGTAACTGTTGAACATGGTAACTTTTCATATTGTGCTATAAACAATTTGCTTCCCTGGGAGGATATAGTAATCTAATGAGCAGATGTAGGCTACCAGGTAAATTTGCAAATCGATCGTCTTGGGTATGCATGTGTTGTCATCTTGCAGTTTCAGAGTTGATGTTGTGTATGATCACGATTTGTGACTTTGAAAAGACTACTGATGCATTAATATAAGCATTTTTATGCATAACTTGGAACTCAAAGGTGTTGTGATTTCTTGAACCAAGTTTGCCAGGACTAGTTTGAGCCTTTTGGCGGCAGACACTTGGAACTTTATATTTGAAATATAGTTCAGTTTCAGATATTCAGTACATAAGATTGTTCATATGGTGAATGAATGTTGAATACCGAAAACAAAATTGGGACTGAGATGTGGAAATGAGTACAGTTAATATGTCCTTTTATTTCATTACCAGTTGTGTAGAAGATGATCCTTGTCCTTTTTTAAGTAAGATAATGCATAGATTGTTGTAATGAACAGCCATGCAGTGAGGAGTGCCTGCAATCTCTGTTTTTATGGGACACATAAAGCATGAAAGAACAAAGCATCATGATCAATTATGGTCCTTGTCGTGTTGTTTGTGATTGTAACTAGAGGACTTTCGCTTGTGCGTGCATCTTATCCATCCTTTTTTAGGGCAAATCGAGTAACATTCAAATTCGCTTGACAAGGCCACTTGGAACGTAAGATCTACTTTTCTTTTGAAAATCATTTTCTATGTGCCAGTTTAAATTGTTCCAGACTTTTCAGGTATACCCTTGAAACTGAAAAATAGTGTAATTCTTTTCAGCAAGGCTGTCTTAATGTCAACCTTTTTATGGCCTAATTTCATTTTCTGGGGCATTATGCCATGCGGTTTCAGCGTATATCATGTTATAGAGTAAGCAAATTTGTTACTGGAACATCAAGAAAAAATATCAGTAATGCTTCCTATGCTTCGGTCAGTGCTTGACACTGTCACATATGATTGTTCCACCAAGTTATGCTTGCTTAATTCTTTGAGTGACACTGAAAAATCATTAGGTAAATCTTAAAGGTGTTTAGCATGTATATTGCTTTTCTCAGCCCTGTTCAGCTGTTGGCTACAATTATTGAGCTACAGAATTTCTGCAGGGAACTTTTCAGATCGTGCTAATGCTGTATTGCCATCCTCAAAGGGGACAAAATAATCTAGTTAGTTGAGTAGACTAGTATATTGCATTTATACTGATTCATCAAGTCGAGTCTCTTGCCAACAAATGTTTGCATCATTTAGGTCATGAAGTGCTATTTTTCTTATCAGTAATTGTTCTTGTTCAGTCATTGTGAGCATAGTTTTGAAGACCATTTTTAGAGTTTATGCTTCCGCTTATCTTAGTTTGTAGTTTTCTGTTACTCATGCCTGGCTCCTCACATACTGTTATTCAGGCATAGCCTAGGAACTGAACAAATACAAGCACTTGAGCCTTTTAAGTCACACACTTGGAACTGAAAGCGTTCGAATCTCAGGTTAGTTTTGAACTTTGTGAATGAACTGAAGAATTCCTGAGCCGGGTTCTTTGAACTTGTTACCCTGTGGTTCATGCATATTGCATTGAGGAATGACTATTGGGAACCACACGTATATCTCTGATAATTCTTCCGACCTACTTTGACTCCTTATCACAGCCTCTATAACCAGATGATTCAGAGTGGAAATCGTGATGCAGGAAGTGGACAAAAACATGTTGAAAGTTGCAATGATATGCCATGAGCTTTCATCGGAGTCGTAACCTCGTTATGTGCTTTGAGCTTTCATCGGTAATAATTAGATAGAACTAGCCATCGGAGTTGTAACCTTGTTATGTGCCTTGAGCTTTAATTTTTTTTTTTTTTTCGTTTTCCTTTTTTGCAGAGAGAAAATGTTGCTTAGGTTGTCCTTACATTTCAGTTCCTTTGAGATGCAAAAACATCACTCTCAAGATATATTTGATTATGACTTTGAAATCAAAATGATATAGCTTTCATTGATACATTCGAGCTTCAGTTTTTGAAATCAAAATGATATAGGTTTCATTGATACATTCGAGCTTCAGTTTTTGTTTAGTTAATTATTGTTGTTTGCTAGAACTACTCCTCTTTTTTTAGGCTCTAGAACTACTACTTTTTTTTTTAGACTCTAGAACTACTCCTAGTAGCGAAGAAATGGAGGGATTGAACGCATTCTTTTTCCGTGGGCCCTACCTCCGCAGAAACTTCTCCCAAACTTTAGTTTTTTTTTTTTTGAAAGGCTCCGAAACTTTAGTTGAACACGATCAAAGCAGCAGTGCCGCAGCGGACTGAATTCTAGGGATGAAAACGGATCGGAGCGGAGCGGATATTGCCCTCTCCATATCCTAATCCATATTTTTGTATCGGATTCGGAGCGGAGCGAATAGTGGACGGATGTGAATATAGATACGGATTTTTTCGGATATCGAAAGTGGTGCGGAGTCGGAGTGGATGCGGATCGGAAACGGACATAAATAGACGGATAATATGTATATAAATATAGCTTTATATATACACTTAAAAACACCATATATAAAGTACTATATAGAAAATAAGAGTAACTAGCAGTAGTTCTACATCATTTCACAAAAATATACGTTTTAGTCTAAAAAAAAAGATACTTTAGGTTAATATGTCAAGTATTTAATATAGAGTGAACTTTGTTGGTAAAATCGGATAATCCTATTTTAGACATCGGATTATCCATCTTAATTTATCGGATAATCCATATCCGTCGGATTTTGCTAACCTCATATCCTATCCTAAATCCTCATTCAATCGGATTCGGATTATCCATATCCGTTAGGATATCTAAAACCCTTCTCTAAATCCTCAAAAATCGGATTCGGGTCGGATCGGAGTCGGAAATTATCCACACCACTTTCACCCCTGCTGAATTCACATTTCGCATTATTTCGCAACGCGGTTTCATCTCGCCTGCGCCACTCCCTTGAGTCCCTTCCCAATGTTCCCACTCAACACAACCGACAGACACCAAGCAGAGCAATCATGGCTGCGCCGCCGCCGCAACGCCACTGCCTGAGCTCGCCGCCGGCGCCGGCGCGGCTCCACGACGACCTCATCTACGCCGAGATCCTCGCGCGCATCCCGCCGGATGACCCCGCGCTCCTCCTCCGCGCCGCGGCCACCTGCAGGTCCCTGCGCGGCCTCCTCGCCGACCGGGCCTTCGTCCGCCGGCACCGCGACATCCACGGCGGCGCGGCGCCCATGCTCGGCTTCGTCTTCAACGACAACAACCCCGACGCCGCGCGGTTCGTCCCCACCTCCTCGTTCCGCCCGCGCACGCCGCCCAACCACGCAGATCTGTGCGCGATCGACGCCCGCCACGGCCGCGTCCTCTGCCACACCCTCTCCTCCCTCTCGCGCGACGAGGCTCTCGTCGTCTGGAACCCAATCACGGACCAGCAGCGGGAGCTGCCCTTCCCGGAGGTCGAGTTCATCTACTGGAGCGCGGCGGTGCTCTGCGCCGCCGCCACGCGCGGCTGCGACCACCTCGGCTGCTGCCACGGCGGCCCCTTCCTCGTGGCCTTCGTCGGCGCCACCTACGGCGGGATCACGCACGCCAGCACCTACTCGTCCGAGGCCGCTGTCTGGAACAACTCCATCGCCGGTGTGGACTCGGTTGACCTCCCCGACATTGAGAAGCAGGCCACACTTGTGGGGAACAAGCTCTACTTCCCATCCAAGCGCAGGGGCAGAGAGAGTATCTTGGAGTTCGACCTCGACCACCGGCAACTGCCATCCATCGATCCGCCGATTGGGCGCCCAACCAGCTCTGTCCTCATGCCGGCGGATGGCAGCGGGCTGGGTTTCGTAGGCATGTATGGGTCCCGTCTCCTCTTGTGGGCGAGGAAGGCCGGCCCGGACGGGACTCTGGAATGGGTGCTACGCTCAACCGTCGACCTCAGTGGTCGTTTCTCCTTGTCCCAAGGGCCACTGGATGTTGTTGGCTACGGCGACACGGAGGGCCTTGGTGCCATTCTCCTCAGAACCGGTACCGGCATCTTCGAGATTGACCTCAACTCACGCCGGATCAGGAAATTTTCTAGCCGCTTTGTTAAGACGCGTGCTGTGATTCCCTACACGAGCTTCTACACTCAAGGTACCTTATCATCACTACTCCAGCAGCAGTTAACAGCTTCCATGTTCTTACTCTGTTGTGATGCTTGAGGATTTAGTCAAGTAGTTGCAATTTTAGTTTGTCACATAAATACGTGGAACATCAAGTTTATGAGATTGTGTGGTCTCTAGGGTCGCAATCTCATACTCACTGACTTGCTCCCCACCTGATTTTGAATTTGTTTGTGTTTGTTTTCTTGCAGTTGGTTAGATACAATTAGTACTTTTAGTACTTCTGATCCATCTCTCTGGTACCACCTTTTATGCCCTATCAGAAGCACATGGCTGCAACTGAACCTAGTCAAGTAAATGTTTGAAATTCTTATCGCCGGTGTGGATTCGGTTGACCTCCCCAACATTGAGAAGCAGGCAACCCTTGTGGGGAACAAGCTCTACTTCCCAGCCACGCTCAGGCGCAGCGAAGAGAGGATCCTGGAGTTCGACCTTGAGCACAGCCAACTGTCGTCCATCGATCCGCCGATCTTGCGCCCCACCAGCTCTGTCCTCATGCCGGTGGATGGCGGCGGGCTGGGATTCGTTTGCATGTATGGGTCCCGTCTCCTCTTGTGGGCGAGAAAGGCTGGCTTGGACGGGACCCTGTCATGGGTGCTACGCTCAACCTTCGACCTCAGTGGTCGTTTCTCCTTGTCCGAAGGGCCACTGGATGTAGTTGGCTACACCGACACGGAGGGCCTCGGTGCCATTCTCCTCAGAACCGGTACCGCAGTATTCAAGATTGACCTCAACTCACGCCGGATCAAGAAATTGTCTAGCTGCATTATTACGACGTGTGCTGTGATTCCCTACACGAGCTTCTACACTCGAGGTACCTTATCATCACTACTCTAGCAGCAGTTAACAGCTTCCATGTTCTTACTCTGTTGTGATGCTTGAGGATTTAGTAAAGTTGCAGCAATTTTAGTTTGTCACGTAAATACGTGGATGCTACATGAGCATCAATTTTATGAAATTGGGCCGTCTCTGGGGTCGCAGTCTCGTACCAGCTCCCTACCTGATTTGCATTTGTTTGTGTTTGTTTTCTTGCAATTGGTTAGATACGATTAGTACTTTGTTGATCCATATTAGGCCTTTTTTGGCCTAGAAAAATGGTTCATCTTTCTTCCCAATTCATTTTGATTATTATGTACTATCAATCTGAAATCAGATCCCTTAGTTCTGTTCGAAACTTTTAAATTCTGTCCACTAAACATCCAGATCAAGCACATTCGGAGAAAAGCAGCAGCGAAAATGATTGGAGAAAAAAGAGAGGATTTATGAGACTGAGAAAGTATTGTACTCGAAGAAATATAGATAAGGGAGAACGGTAGAATAATTGCACGATGGATGTATGATGCCATGATGGATCATGGTCATGGAGAATCACTGATCATACTCAGCGATGTGCACGCGACGGCGATCAGGAAGTATTTCCAAGACTGTCGACGGCCGTACATGCCCGCCGCCCTCCGCCGTGAAACGAGCACGTCGCTGTGTCCATATCTACGGCCATTATTCACAAAAACTTGATCCGGCGGGGCCCGACGCACGAGAGCTAGAGCTGGTGCCGCGACAGCGACGACGGGTTTGGATCGGCCGCGGCCGCGTGCACGCACCCATGGTCTGGCCCAGGGAGCCCCAGATGAGGTGAACGTGTTGTGCAAGTGCATGTGCTGTCCTTGCATGTGTTTGTAGAAATAGCCAAATGCTCGAACGGGAGGACGATACGGACTCGATGTGCACAACTTGTACCCCCAATCAGAGGCAGATCAACTGGGACCGATAATAAATTCGTGACGCCATAACCAGCAACCAGTGCAAGTTTCATGGATCACCGACCCGTAAGTACTAACTAGCAAATTGCCCGTGCGTTGCTACAGGAGTGATTTTTTTTTCTTTCAAGATCAAGTAGTCTCTACTACTCTAAAGATAAAATCACTACACTCTATTTAACAATTTGGAGAAAGTTGCAGTTGCATCAACCCCTAGAATCAAATTGTGTTTCTTGGTAAAATGTATATCAAAATCAAATGTTAATTAGTAAATGTACAAAATATAAAATCTAAAAATGAGGAAATTGGATGGAATGGACAGATGTTAAATTTAGATGAATCTAGGAACAAGAATAAGGTCAAACAAAGTTCAGATTGTTGAGATATGGTGGAACAAATATTTAATTATGGAAGATCAAATAATATATACTTAGAATTTAAGAATAGTTACTTGCGTTTGTTGCGTTCGATAGGTCAGCAAATTGAATGCAATCGCCAGTCATTTTGAAAGGTGCCATCTACGAGGGAGATCACTAATGGTAATTAATATATATATATATATATATATATATATATATATATATATATATATATGGTGAGTATATTCTATAGCCGGCTATAGAATAGCTTATTCTATAGCCACTTCTGTTTTGAATGAAATTTACAACAATTTGAACGAAATTTACGACATCATATTCTAGGACACATGTCGCATGTAAATTTACGACAAAAGTCTAGTAAAACACATTACAAATTTATCGTAAATCAGTATAGTCAAATGTCGTAAATTATGATAACACAGTTTTATGATAATTTTATCATAGATTTACGATAAATTCAAACAAATTTACGACATCAACGTTCACACACATTTTGAAAAAAAGTACCATGGTAAATCACGTAGCAAAATACCGTAAATCGCTATACACGAATGTCGTAAATTACAATACGAAAGTGGCCATAGAATAAGTTATTCTATAGCCGGCTACAAAATAATAGGTCTATATATATATATATATATATATATATATATATATATATATATATATATATTATGCTCAGATATTTAAATGTTAACTTACATTAACAAATAGAAATTAAACACTACCCTACGTATCCGAACAAAAGATAGATTAAACCATCTGTGACAGCTGAAAGGCACAAGATCAATGCATTAAACTCCTACATAAAGATTTTTCACCTTACGCTTCAGTTAGTCAAATAAAGAATTTTTAGTTAAACTGAAAAACATTTAGATAAACAAAATCTCCAAATACACGTAACAGCCATAGCTGTGAAGAAACATCTGCAGTTCTTTAAGAAAAAGTTTCCTGCTGTCAAGTGTCAACTTCCAGAAAGCCTTACCTGCTAAATATGCTCCTCGGGTCCTGCAATTCTCTTGGGTTTTGATTGTGTTGTTCCTCTGATGCACGAACGTGAATCAATGAAGATCCTGCACCCAAACCAAGCTGAGATGATGAGCCCCGGACCATATAGAAAAAACTGTACAGAAGAAAGAAAGGAAAAATGTGATCACACAGGAATTGTTTGTGGCCATGGCAAGCCTGCATTCAGGTACTACCCTTACGCATACAGCATCTTCAGATTCTCAAAGCCAAGGAAACCTGCTGCCTGCATGCAGATTGCAGGAAGCAGAAAGGTCACGCTAAAGCCAAAACCAAGCCTGCATAAGCATCAATGCGACCTACACAGTTTTACCAATTGGTTGAGACTAAAGGTCACGATCATGGCCAATTAGGGCCTGCTCCACGAACGTGTTCGCCGACGCTGCACGTTCCTATGCTGGTGAGACTTCACGCCTGCATCTGCGCCATGGTAGCGCGTGCAGGGCCGCCTAGAGCACCGGCACTCATGGCCGCAGTGACGGGAGCTGGTGGCCGCGACTTGAGCAATCTGTCGGTGCCGGTGGCCGCGACGATCGCGTGAACCAAACCTAAAACCTAATTAACACCTGATTAAAGTAATACGGATAGAACTGGAAGTACTCTAGTAACTCTACCTGAGACGTCTTCTGCCGCGAAGATCTGATGAGAGACACCGACAATGGAGAGCGCACTCGTTTCCATATCTTGTGTTCGTGGCCTCGCCGAGGACGTCGTTCAACTCTGGGTTTCATGTATCGGTCGAGGTATAGAGCGCATCTGTTACCTGGAGGTGTCGAGGGATCGATCGCATCATGTTAATTTGGCGAAAGGAAAGCAAACAGGATCACGGCGGCGAGATCGTGATCGTGTTTGTTGGGGAAACGAAAAGGAAACTGGACGTGCGGTCACGGCAAATCGCGATGGTGAGTTAACTTTTGCCAATTGCGGACGATGTACGTAGGCAAGAGGAACGCGAATAAAACAGACGCGCGGGGGCGGACTCGCGGGACTCGGGCTGACGAAAGATTATCGAGTTCGGCTGGGAATCGATAGGCAGGACGAAACAACGAAAAACTGAGTCGACGATCCTCTTCAGCCTTTTTAGATAGTAGAGATTAATTACAGCACTCGATCGTCCTACTTAAGAAGTGATCAGCTTAGCATAGCTCCACACTCATCAGACGTGAGCTTGTAAGTAGCCATGCCTACAATAATGGAGCCTCCTCCGCCTTCTCCCACTTTCGCTCGAGCGCTGATCCCATCCAGTATGACAACAAACTCATGCCTCGTCATCCTCTCCTTCCTTCTCCTCGCATTCACCTACTTGGTCGTGATCTTCTTCCCCAACGACGACTTGAAGCTCCAGGAGGTGTTTCCATCGTCGTCGTCCTCACGCAGCAACGGCGCAACTTCGCAGCCAGTCGACCTGCGTGTGCTCCTCGGCGTCCTCACCAAGCCGGACTTGTACGAGCGGCGCGCCCACCTGCGGCTCGCCTACTCGCTCCAGCCGCGTCCTGTCCGCGCGGTCATCGACGTACGCTTCGTCTTCTGCACCCTGGACAGGGAGGAAGACCGTGTGCTGGCGGCGATGGAGATCATCGCGCACGGCGACATCGTCGTGCTCAGCAACTGCACCACGGAGAACATGAATGACGGCAAGACGTACGAGTACTTCTCCGCCGTCCCGCGGATGTTCGCCGACGAGCCTTATGACTACGTCGGCAAGACCGACGACGACACGTACTACCGCCTCGCAACACTCGCGGACACGCTGCGGAACAAGCCGCGCGACAGCCTGTACCACGGGTTCCTACACCCGTGTCACGTGAGCCTGGAGAGTCAGTTCATGCTCGGACTGGGGTACATCGTGTCGAGGGACATCGCGGCATGGATCTCGGCGACGGAGGAGCTCCGGTATGACCGTGGATATGAGGACATCCTGTTCGGGTGGTGGGTGCGCAGGGCAGGCAAGTTCAAGAATGTGTACGGCGAGGAGCCGAGGATGTACGACTACTGGGACAGGGAGACGGGAGTCTGGGAGAATGTCACCTGCTTCCGCCACGAGCTCAGTGCGGACACGGTGGCCGTGCACAAGCTCAAGGACCGGCTCAAGTGGGCACGAACGCTCAACTTCTTCGACGCCACACAGGGGCTCAAGCCCTCCAAAATGTATGATGTTGATCTGTTGAACTCCAACATGTACCATGTGTAGGCCGGCTTGTAAACGTAAGTTACTCATGCTCATTATATAGGCATTGTTGCACGCCGTAATGGAACCAAAGGCTGTTCAGGTTCATCTCACCCATTAATTCCCCTAGCCACAGAGGTCTTTTACAATGGACTCAAATGAATGCACACCGTTTATTCCATCCATCCAACAGTTCAGATCTTAATCATGATACCCTTTCGATCTACTGGTATTATAAGGATTATGGTGAGGTATCATATAGGCATTAATTATATTGTAAAAAAGAGGATGTTCTTTCTTTGTTGTGTGAAAGGTCATTAGAGTGCCAGTCTGAATCCGTTTGTTTCCTTCTAATAACCTGGCAAATACAAACATAAAACATCGAAAAGCTTCTTCTGTTTATCTGTTCCTTGGTGAAGAAAATACGAAGCCATGCCACAAGGTACGAGGTCATCCCAACCCCGGTAAAATCAAATTAGCAAGAAGCATCACATTGAATAAGCGATCTCTCGTTCAAAATTTTTTTAGTGATTTCTAAAGTATATAACAAGCGTGTAATAAATGGGACTGGATGCTTGTTCACTTGCAAGGTGTCCTCCATCTCCAAAAAACTCCAGACAACTGTGATCGGGAAACAATTGGAAACGGATGTTCTGAAGCCGATTTGTTCCCTCGTCGTCGTTTATTCAATCTTCTTCAGGGCTCCAAGGTAGGCAGTAAGTACATAATAAGTCGCCAGCAAGGATACGATCGGGGAAGTGGACTGCACGGAGCAGAACGACGCTGGCCAAGAATCCAAGATTCAGACGGGAGACGGCGGTAGAGAGATGGTTGAAGGGAGCTGGACGGGAATGTCGTCGATGGTTATCCAATCGAGGCAGCATGCTGGACATGAGGGCGGCACCAGCAACAACCAGACGTGCTGGACACCTCACCATTCCCCATATTAACGTTTGCAAAACACAGTTTAATTTCACTAATGGAAAATTGAATTACTCTCTGAAATGAGCTATAGTTACAAATATCAAGTAATCTTGGCAATTAGACTCATGTAAAACACAAAAATACAACTACCAAGCTAGAAAGATTCATTACCAAGTGAAATCCACTATATCAATCGCAAATGGGCTTCCCAAATATGAAATGAGTAAGGAACCACAAAAGTGAACCATGATCATGAAAATAAAAGCATGTACGAGCATACTAATTGATCGTGATAGCTATTGTTCTTATATATGTAAACTGTCCAACTGAAGAAAGAGCATAGCAAATGCCCAGTATAGCCAACTGACCTCATTCCTTAGTTAAATTATTGAACCAAAAATAGTAAGTGATCATATGACCCACTTTCCTTGCTTCCAATTGAGAACAAATCACTTGAGTCCGTATCTCCATGAGGAGGCAACAGCAGTTGATTTAATAGATAGGATTGTAGCATCATCAACGCGGTGGCAATCTGACCCCAACAAGATCTGCAAACACACAATGTAGATATGACATAGCTCATTCACTAATAATTCAGATATTCAGCTTTCAATGAGTAAGATTATTCAGTTTTTTTAGTGTGTGTCACAAAGTAGATGACATAATAATATAATATACCAAGTTTTGACACAAGCTAGTCAATTTTAAGACAATTCTTGACAAGTTGAACCAAACAAAAAACCTTGCTTTCTGGCTCGGTGAATTTTTACATCTCACAATAACCCAAAACATATATAATTTGCCGAAAGTAGGACAATGCTGCTACCTGGGACAGTGGTAGATTCATGCTAATCGATGGGCTGCAGTGCAACATCTTCACGGTGGCTGCAGCCGGCAGTCTTATTCCCAACAATATCTTAAACCATATAATGGACAAAACTTACAACCATGCTTAAGCTAATATACATATTTGAGTTATTTATCCCAAAATAAAAGTATCACTTAATTCCTACTAAATTTAGTAAATTTTTTGATGGGTTTTTGGCAACTTCAACTGGCCAAAAAAATGAAAATAATAGGGTTAACATCGATGCAGTCTGAATTTTCAAATTCACTACAGTTCATTAACAGTTTAACACCTACTCTATCTAAAAAGTCATAAACCACTCGAACATATAGAGGTTGTAGTCTATCTAAAAGAAATCATAAACCCGTTACATATCTTTATGCTGCTAAATGGACGAGATAAACAGATGACATATAAGACTGGAATCTACGACATACTATTACATATCTTTATGCTGCTAAATGGATTATGTCATACCCCAATTTCTGGAGCATGTTGTGCATCATGTACCAGTCCCTGGATCAGTAGCTGGTACGCACAAGAACACAGATATGGTAATCGAAAGCATACTTCGAATAGGTAATTATTATAATACCTGAGATTATCACCTTTAACGGCGGTTCGACAAGGATACGGAACTATCCAAGTCCGTCCGACCGACTAAAGGTGAAGCAGACAATCAGCGGAAACACGGCCCAAGCCTACAGGCAGACTTGAGTGCAGAACGAAAACCCAACGTCGTCGCTTCCTACGAAGGCTTCTCTGACTAAAACCACAAATGCAAGCCAGTGAGTACACAAGGTACTCAGCAAGCCCTACACTACACAAGGGTATATATACATGCATATTTGGCCCTAGCAAGGGGAAGGCTGTATGTTTCTTTTTGCGGAAAAGCTATTTTTATGCAGGGTTCACTAAAGCAGTCAAGGAATTAGAGATAAAAACAGGAGGTTTTATTTTCAATATTTTAGTTAGGTGGCCCTGGGGGAGTATATACCTTCCCACCAGTTCCCAAATTTTAATTGGGCCTTCCGATCACAAGGATCGTACCGACCCGGCATCCATGCCACACTTCCAAAACACGGGTTGACTACAACCCACTCACACGCCAAGGATAGGAAGAGGTGGCTAATCTCTTATGCGCAGCCATAAAGTGCCATATGCCGTGGCAACGTCCATCCGGATGAATTGTTATCCTCTGCAGAGGTTGTACACTTTACCCATGGGCTACGCACCCTTAGCTAGGGGATACGTAACGCCCATCCATCTTCTCCGAGTAGGCTTGCAAGACCACCACGAAATCACACTCAGGGGCCAGTGACATGAAGGTCACAAAATGGCACGGTACGCCTGTGCAAAGCAGCAGGGTCCATTGTGCTCCTGTAACTTATCAGGATCCTGAAACTTATCAGGACATGCGTCATTCCCGTAACACGTATCGGGTTCCGCGGCCGGAGCACGGGTACGTTGCCCGAGTCCTTTTCCTGAGCTTCCGTTGCTTCCTCCAGCCTCCAGGTGGCATTACCAGCGTACCGAGAAGGTAGGATGAGTCCTCCCCATAAGAGGTTCCATGGTTGTACGGGAATCATTAGGCCTTGGGTAAGAGAACCGGTCCTTATGTGGCCGGGCAAGCACCATATCCCACACTGGTGGGCTATCACACTATCCACTTCACCCCATCATTGGCCTTGCCCGCAGTCCAGTCCATTCCTTCACCAGCTTCATCCTAACACAGTTGTGCTACTCCCAACCCAAGTATTTACTCACACCACCAAACTCTTTTAACACATTTTCGAAAACAAGTGTGTGAGGGGTGTGGCAATGTCGAAACATTGCGAGGGGTCCTAAGCATTTCTATTAACAAGGAGATTGTACCATCATAGAAATGATGGAACTGTCCTAGGGTTATCAAGGAGAGGGGTAACCAAGGGTAATCAAGGATTCTGGTATTC
Organism: Eragrostis curvula; assembly: GCA_007726485.1. Taxonomy (NCBI): domain Eukaryota; kingdom Viridiplantae; phylum Streptophyta; class Magnoliopsida; order Poales; family Poaceae; genus Eragrostis; species Eragrostis curvula. Next base: position 39,664,317 of record CM017442.1, read on the forward strand.
ATGCCTTATATAGCGGCATTATACCAGCAAGCAAGTAGGTCATAACTACACAAGTAGTAAAATAACAAGCAATGCATATTACTAGAACAGGCTCTATAGGTGCGATGCGAAAATCATAGGTTCAATCATGATCAAGGAGATGTAGAGCTTGCCTGACAAACGCTTTCCTAATCTTCGACCTCTAGGTCTTCGAGCTCTTGTCGATGTCGATGTCTTCAAGTCTTTCCTCGGAGCTTGTGTCTTCTAGATCCTTCTTGAAGCTTGAGCTCTTCTAGATCTTCCTCGAAGCTTGAGTTCTTCTAGATCTTCCTCGTTTCTTGCGTAAACTAACGCATAAAACACTACGTATAAATAAACTACCGCAAAAGAAAGTAAAGATCGGAAAAGAACCAGATAAGATCCAATTGAACTCCAATTAAGAACCAAAAGAATCCTTAGTGAAGATCATGAGGCTTGATGCATGCAGGATGCAGCATATTTAATGCAGGGCATATTATATGTCATAGGTGACATAGCTGGCCTTGTAAGGGCCATATTCACCTAGACAAGTTATTAGTTGTTTATTTTCTCTAATATGAACATGGTGTATGGTCATGCAGATGCTTTCCATTTATTAGTTATTTTAGGGTGAAGATGATGAGATGCATATGATTGATTGATGGTGATTGCGTGCATATCTAATATGCAAGCTTCTATATTATTTCTATAAAAGAACATGCATGAGTGCATGAGATGGTGTGGACGGCGTGTGTACGTGTCTCTTGTACATTTGCATGCTTCGAGACTTCACGTAGGCCGAAACCCACATGAAGGCTCATGCAGCAATTGTACAAGGTGCAAGGTGTGCCACATTAATTACTTAGGTTAATTATATTATTATCTTATGGTGATTAGCTATAGATTACTTGCTAATTAATTATTAAGATTAGCTATTAGTTATTTGCCATGAGCTAAGCACATGACGGTGGTACGTGCTCGTGATCATGCATGACATGAATGCATGATTTGCAGAGAAATCTACAAAGTCACAGATTAAGAGCGAATTGGCAATTAGAATAATGATAAAATAATTATTCAAATAATACCCAAATAAAAGGATATCGATAGGGCTTGATAAGAAATTGGTGATAACATCGGAATAGGTGTTGGGGGCAGGGTTAGGTTTTAGCTTGATTGGACGAGGATTGATCGAGGCTAAGTTCGGAATCGAATTCGGAATATAAAAGGTTACGATGTTTGGAAGCAATACCGCATGAACGATTTATCGTTAGCGGATTAATGAATGAATATGCGGTGTAAAAATGGAGCGGGATGCATGTCGTCATGAAGGAAGTACTAGACGACTAGCTCCACAGAATTGGTTAGGTTTAAGTGAGCAACAATCGTGACATGCGAGTTTGACATCGCACGATTGCCGATAAAAAGGGATGTAGTAGGAGAGAGGGGATTTTAGGACATTGATGATATTTAGGTGTGATGTGGGGTTCCAATAGTGGTACCATGATGTACTACGCGTTTTTACGAATCCGTGAGCGCAAGAATCGCTCAAAACGGAGTTATGGTTGAGAAGATATGAATATTTAAAGGTTGGAGGAATTATTTGTAATTACAAAGGATTCTTTTGTAATTACAGAAAGGTTTTAAGGACTTGTTTGTAAGGTCAGAAAGCTTTAGGGACCAATATGTAATTATGGAAAAGTTTGGGGGTCTAGGTGTAAAAAGATGAGGGCTAAAACATAATTACAGAAAAGTTTAGGGTCTTTTCTGTAAAAAGATAGGGCTTTAGACATAATTACAGAAAAGCTTGAGGGCTTATCTGTAAAATGTACAGGGCTGGGAATTTCCTGGGTTTTATGGATTTATTTTTGTAAAGGAAATTTGGTTTATTGCGTAGGCTGGCGTCATTAAGGGAAAAGGGTTTATTTTTCAATTGAAAAGTCTGTGGAATGGGTCCACAGGACCCGTGGACCGCGGTGGGGCGGCGGTCCACCGGTCCATGGTGGACCGGGGACGCGTGCGCGGCGGCGGGTGGCCGGAGGCCTCACCGGCGGCGTCTACGGTGGGTTCTGAGCGTCGGGAGCTCGTCGTGGAGGACGAGGACGGGACGGGGAAGCTGTAGGGCTTGCGCGTCGACGACGGGGATGGCCGGAGCGTCGATGCGGCCTCGTCGGAGTTGGTGATGGCGGCGGCTCTCACGGGGATCTGAGGCGCGACGGGAGAGGGAGGAAAAGGAGAGGTGAGTGAGGGAGAGGGTGGCTCGAGGAGCCTCACCAAGTGCTTGGCGGCGCGGGGAAATGCCAGGAGGAGGGCGGCGTCGAGGCGAGGTCGACGGCGACTCGAGCTCGTCGTCGATCTCCCTGTCGGAGATGCGGCTGCGCGGAAGGAGGGCAGACCGAGGTGGCGCACGTCGCGTGGGGGCTCGGTGAAGAAGAGAGGGGAAGGGGGACGCGCTCACGGCGGTAGGGAGGTTCGCCGGAGGGGCTTGCCGGAGAGAGAAAAGAGAGAGAGAGAGGAGGAGGAGGGAAATGGGGAAACGAGGCTCGGGGAGGGGTCCGGCGCTTATTTAAGGAGGAGCGGGGCAACAGTAAGGCGGTGGCGCGGCGGCACGGCAGCGGGGACGGCGGCGGCGGGCGCGGGTCTCGGTCGGAGGTAGGGGCCGGCGCGGCGGCGCGCCGCGTGGAGGGGATGAAGCTGACAGGCGGGTCCCGCCTGTCAGTGGCAGAGGGTGAGCGGGCCGCGCGGGCGAGCTGGGCCGCGGGACTGGGCCGGAGAGGCTGGGCTGGAAGGAAAGAAGAAGGGAAATTCGGCCCGAGAGGGAAAAGAAAAGGAGAAAGGCTTTTCATTTTCCTGGAAATTGAATTTGAATGAATTTCAAATTCAAACAAAAACAAAAGTTGATCAAAACCTCAAAACAAACCAAATAAAACACATGAATGCATATGGTGAAGTTTTGATGCAGATTTAAATTCAAAATTTTATAAAATCAATTTGTGATTTAATCCTACTTTGATTTTATGTGTTGTAAATTCAAAAGCTTCAAATTTTTAATATATTTTTAAATGAAAGCAAACACTTGAGCACTTGTTTTATTATTTGGAAAATTTCAAATTCAAATCTAAGTTTGAATTACTTTAGTGAAATTTTATTTCGAAAAAATTCGTGTCAAGGTAAGGGTTTAGAAAAGGTTCAAATTTGGAGTGATTTTTATTCATTTTGAGTTTTACATATTTATTTCTTTCATTTTGAATTTATTTCTTTTTGGCTCCGAAAAGAGGGGTGTTACAGATCTACCCCACTTAAAAGAAATCTCGTCCTCGAGATTTTGAAAAGTCTTCTGGGGTGACGTTGACTCGTCTTGCGCTTTTACGCTTGCTGGTGGTAACCTTCGAAACTTCGTTGTAGGCTTCTTGACGTTGAGAGTTTTGATAGCAGGTCCTCTTTTATCTTCGCGTTTCTTTGGTGTTGTAGATCGACGTGGCGATGACTCTTATGTCGGGGTTGCTTATGGGGTACTACCCCACTTAAAAGAGTTTGAGCTCGGGGTTCTGAGGACAACTGTCCATTATTGCTCTACTTATCTTATCCAAAAGGGTTTAGGCTTTTCTCATATTCCATAAGTGGTCTTTTCCAAACGCCTGTATTTTCAAAATACTTTCCAGGGTAGGTTTGTAGGGGGCTTTTATCCCATTCTGGAAACAAATCATCTTCATTGGTGTAACACAAAGGTCGCTTTTGACCAAGGCTCATAAATTATACGGCCTTTCATCATTTTGCAGAGAACTGGTTTCTCCATAATTCTGAAGATTACTCTTCATTGATTTTTCCAAAACATAGAGGTACATCGAGGTATTTACTTTATTTATATTACATCACTCTTACATAGAGCATGTAATCCTCGATATCCTACATTAAGATGTGGCAGGTTGGCGTTCTGAACAAGGTTGTCATTCCAGATTCCTGCGTTCGAAAGATTCTGGACAATCTGCTGCAAAGTGCCCATGGTTTCTGCATATGTAGCACTTCTGATTTCCTCGTGGTACTTTCTTTTCCGGTGATCCACCTTTACGCTTATGAGCGTTGGATCTTTTAAAACCAGAGGCCTTCACGCCTATCTTATACTTCTTCTTCCTTTGGTGACCCTGATTCTGTGGGAACTTACGTTTCTGGACTGCACATTCTCCTTTCGGATTACTTCGCTGGATTTTAAGGCCTTTGCTCTTCTCTTGATCTGCCAGTGCTTCTTCAAGTAAGATGGCTTTATTCATCAGTGTGTTAAAGTCCTGGTAGTCGTGAGTGACTAGGTGTACTCTCATATTAGGGTTAAGGCCTTTTCTGAAGCGACTCTGTTTCTTCTGGTCAGTGTTGACCTCGTCTGGGGCGTATCGAGCCAACTTCATGAACTTTCGAATGTATTCGTTCACTGTCATGGATTCTTGTTTAAGGCTCCGAAACTCATCTGCCTTAATGTCCATTATTCCTTCTGGGAGGTGATGGTCGCGAAAAGCTCGCTGGAATTCATTCCACATAATGTCATCTTGTTCTGCAACTGTCTCTTTGTAGATATTCCACCATTCTTCAGCAGCTCCAACTAACTGGTGGGTGGATAGCGCTACTTTCTCTCGATCATTGGTTGTTACCAAACAAAGTTTCTTGGTAATGTTTTTGAGCCAATCATCAGCAGCTAAGGGATCATCTTCAGTGCCATCAAAGACAGGTGGTCTAAGCTTCATGAACTCTGTCATCGTGGAACTGTTCCCATGATTATTCTGTTGTTCTCGAGAGATGACTTCTAGAAGTTGAGTCTGCCTGGCCATCACTTCTGCGATGTTGACTGGAGGGACCACATTACTATCTCCGGATTCATTTTCAATGGCCTCTTGAGCGACTTCTTCATTGCGGCGTTCTGCTTCGGTTTCTAGGTCATGGGCTGCTGTGGGCCTTCTTTCATTCTGTTGTTGTTGTTGTTGGGTGGCTGGTTGCCTTCTTTTGTTGGTGCCACCTCTTGCCTGGTTCTTGCGGCGGGTCTGAAATCTGACAGACTTCTTTGGCGGCATCCTGGTTGCAGCAGCAGGGGTTTAGGCATAGGTTAGGGAAGGTTTTGGCCTTAGGCTATTATTAAGCTTGTTATACTTATTACTGAACTGTTGTTGGTGTCATTAGATGTTTAGTTTGATTATTGGTTAAGAGCACACAATCATAGAAAACAGGAGGCCAAATCAAACAAAAACCAGCGAATCACACAAACAACGTGATTTATTTGTTTTGGTCTCATGTGTTTGCGCTCTACAAACGAGGTTTAAGGCTTTGAGGGTAAGATGGCTATCGATTTTGTTTGTTCTCAGAACTCGACCAATAGTCCGTTGACCAAAAGAAACGAGAGGGTCACATGACTTGGTCGGATAAAAGGAAAACTGTTCTCCGCATCTTTGCGGTAAAAGGGGTTTCATTGACTTGATGCTTAGCATTAATCAAGCACTTGTACTCATGATCCTTGCATCTCAGAGGTCGATTTTCTGAACTCGCATTCCATTCTTACTCAAAGCATCGTTACCTTTTATTGTCCTAATACAGAACCATATCTCGAGTACAATATAGATTCTCGAGATGACACTTCTTAACATTATTGTCACTACTCCTTGTGTCCAGGGAATTCGGGGCAATCCGCTATGAAGTGCCCAGGCTTCCGGCATGCAAAGCATGTCCGACTTGCTCGTGGTACCTTTCTGTTAGCCTTGGGTGGCGGGTTTGCACTGCTTGACCCTTTATGCGCCTTGGTCTGATGGTAAGGGACATGTCCTAATATCATGCGCCTAGGCCTCTTGGGTTTTTCAGGCATAGGTCGGCCATATGCTTGATTAATGTTTCTTCTTTTCTTGTTGTGGCTCTGGCTATCATTTCTGAGCTGCAGGGCTTCTACAACACCGGTCATTACCTCGTTGACCTTCTTCATTGCCTCTTCCAGGGCTTCTATTCTTTCATGCACATTTGTAATGACGGAGGATGACATCAGGTGGGTCTCATCCACGTCAGTCCAGTCTTCTTGCTCTTGAGGCTTCACGCCTTCTGCAGAGTTGATGACTCTTTCACTGAGTCCCTTTATCGACTCTTCCAAACCGTTCATCCTTTCACATATCTTCTCGAGGATAGGAGGTAGTGGCAGGTGCGTGTTGCTCATATTACTCTCAACTTCCTGCTTCTCAGGTTCCTGCACCGATGTTCGGGTGTTTCCAGGTGGTACTGGGAGTGCATGTAGGTCTCTCTCTATGCCATTTACATAATCTTCTTCATCTTCGCTAAATCTGAACGAGGGGCAGTCAGTCAACTGGTGCCCGGGTTCACCACAGTTGTAGCATGTCTTTCGGGTCTTGTTCTTCTTAGCGGTTCCGATTTTGTCTCTTGGTTCAGGAACCATGTCGGGTGCGCGGTACACCTGGTACGATACCTGGTACGATACGCCTTCCACTTCTATGGTCACATAGTCGTGGTCGTCCATCGAGTTGAAGGCTTCTGCACACAGACACTTCTTGGTTGGAGCTCTTCTTATCGAGGCCAAAGAAGCAAAGGGGTTTTTAAATAGAGAAAGGGGGAGGTTCTATGGAAGATTTTGCAAATAGTTTTGAAAATAGTCTTTTTCGAGCGCGTCCAATTCTAGGTTTTCGTCCTACAGTCAAGTATTGCTCTGATACCACTCTGTCATACCCCAATTTCTGGAGCATGTTGTGCATCATGTACCAGTCCCTGGATCAGTAGCTGGTACGCACAAGAACACAGATATGGTAATCGAAAGCATACTTCGAATAGGTAATTATTATAATACCTGAGATTATCACCTTTAACGGCGGTTCGACAAGGATACGGAACTATCCAAGTCCGTCCGACCGACTAAAGGTGAAGCAGACAATCAGCGGAAACACGGCCCAAGCCTACAGGCAGACTTGAGTGCAGAACGAAAACCCAACGTCGTCGCTTCCTACGAAGGCTTCTCTGACTAAAACCACAAATGCAAGCCAGTGAGTACACAAGGTACTCAGCAAGCCCTACACTACACAAGGGTATATATACATGCATATTTGGCCCTAGCAAGGGGAAGGCTGTATGTTTCTTTTTGCGGAAAAGCTATTTTTATGCAGGGTTCACTAAAGCAGTCAAGGAATTAGAGATAAAAACAGGAGGTTTTATTTTCAATATTTTAGTTAGGTGGCCCTGGGGGAGTATATACCTTCCCACCAGTTCCCAAATTTTAATTGGGCCTTCCGATCACAAGGATCGTACCGACCCGGCATCCATGCCACACTTCCAAAACACGGGTTGACTACAACCCACTCACACGCCAAGGATAGGAAGAGGTGGCTAATCTCTTATGCGCAGCCATAAAGTGCCATATGCCGTGGCAACGTCCATCCGGATGAATTGTTATCCTCTGCAGAGGTTGTACACTTTACCCATGGGCTACGCACCCTTAGCTAGGGGATACGTAACGCCCATCCATCTTCTCCGAGTAGGCTTGCAAGACCACCACGAAATCACACTCAGGGGCCAGTGACATGAAGGTCACAAAATGGCACGGTACGCCTGTGCAAAGCAGCAGGGTCCATTGTGCTCCTGTAACTTATCAGGATCCTGAAACTTATCAGGACATGCGTCATTCCCGTAACACGTATCGGGTTCCGCGGCCGGAGCACGGGTACGTTGCCCGAGTCCTTTTCCTGAGCTTCCGTTGCTTCCTCCAGCCTCCAGGTGGCATTACCAGCGTACCGAGAAGGTAGGATGAGTCCTCCCCATAAGAGGTTCCATGGTTGTACGGGAATCATTAGGCCTTGGGTAAGAGAACCGGTCCTTATGTGGCCGGGCAAGCACCATATCCCACACTGGTGGGCTATCACACTATCCACTTCACCCCATCATTGGCCTTGCCCGCAGTCCAGTCCATTCCTTCACCAGCTTCATCCTAACACAGTTGTGCTACTCCCAACCCAAGTATTTACTCACACCACCAAACTCTTTTAACACATTTTCGAAAACAAGTGTGTGAGGGGTGTGGCAATGTCGAAACATTGCGAGGGGTCCTAAGCATTTCTATTAACAAGGAGATTGTACCATCATAGAAATGATGGAACTGTCCTAGGGTTATCAAGGAGAGGGGTAACCAAGGGTAATCAAGGATTCTGGTATTCATGCCTTATATAGCGGCATTATACCAGCAAGCAAGTAGGTCATAACTACACAAGTAGTAAAATAACAAGCAATGCATATTACTAGAACAGGCTCTATAGGTGCGATGCGAAAATCATAGGTTCAATCATGATCAAGGAGATGTAGAGCTTGCCTGACAAACGCTTTCCTAATCTTCGACCTCTAGGTCTTCGAGCTCTTGTCGATGTCGATGTCTTCAAGTCTTTCCTCGGAGCTTGTGTCTTCTAGATCCTTCTTGAAGCTTGAGCTCTTCTAGATCTTCCTCGAAGCTTGAGTTCTTCTAGATCTTCCTCGTTTCTTGCGTAAACTAACGCATAAAACACTACGTATAAATAAACTACCGCAAAAGAAAGTAAAGATCGGAAAAGAACCAGATAAGATCCAATTGAACTCCAATTAAGAACCAAAAGAATCCTTAGTGAAGATCATGAGGCTTGATGCATGCAGGATGCAGCATATTTAATGCAGGGCATATTATATGTCATAGGTGACATAGCTGGCCTTGTAAGGGCCATATTCACCTAGACAAGTTATTAGTTGTTTATTTTCTCTAATATGAACATGGTGTATGGTCATGCAGATGCTTTCCATTTATTAGTTATTTTAGGGTGAAGATGATGAGATGCATATGATTGATTGATGGTGATTGCGTGCATATCTAATATGCAAGCTTCTATATTATTTCTATAAAAGAACATGCATGAGTGCATGAGATGGTGTGGACGGCGTGTGTACGTGTCTCTTGTACATTTGCATGCTTCGAGACTTCACGTAGGCCGAAACCCACATGAAGGCTCATGCAGCAATTGTACAAGGTGCAAGGTGTGCCACATTAATTACTTAGGTTAATTATATTATTATCTTATGGTGATTAGCTATAGATTACTTGCTAATTAATTATTAAGATTAGCTATTAGTTATTTGCCATGAGCTAAGCACATGACGGTGGTACGTGCTCGTGATCATGCATGACATGAATGCATGATTTGCAGAGAAATCTACAAAGTCACAGATTAAGAGCGAATTGGCAATTAGAATAATGATAAAATAATTATTCAAATAATACCCAAATAAAAGGATATCGATAGGGCTTGATAAGAAATTGGTGATAACATCGGAATAGGTGTTGGGGGCAGGGTTAGGTTTTAGCTTGATTGGACGAGGATTGATCGAGGCTAAGTTCGGAATCGAATTCGGAATATAAAAGGTTACGATGTTTGGAAGCAATACCGCATGAACGATTTATCGTTAGCGGATTAATGAATGAATATGCGGTGTAAAAATGGAGCGGGATGCATGTCGTCATGAAGGAAGTACTAGACGACTAGCTCCACAGAATTGGTTAGGTTTAAGTGAGCAACAATCGTGACATGCGAGTTTGACATCGCACGATTGCCGATAAAAAGGGATGTAGTAGGAGAGAGGGGATTTTAGGACATTGATGATATTTAGGTGTGATGTGGGGTTCCAATAGTGGTACCATGATGTACTACGCATTTTTACGAATCCGTGAGCGCAAGAATCGCTCAAAACGGAGTTATGGTTGAGAAGATATGAATATTTAAAGGTTGGAGGAATTATTTGTAATTACAAAGGATTCTTTTGTAATTACAGAAAGGTTTTAAGGACTTGTTTGTAAGGTCAGAAAGCTTTAGGGACCAATATGTAATTATGGAAAAGTTTGGGGGTCTAGGTGTAAAAAGATGAGGGCTAAAACATAATTACAGAAAAGTTTAGGGTCTTTTCTGTAAAAAGATAGGGCTTTAGACATAATTACAGAAAAGCTTGAGGGCTTATCTGTAAAATGTACAGGGCTGGGAATTTCCTGGGTTTTATGGATTTATTTTTGTAAAGGAAATTTGGTTTATTGCGTAGGCTGGCGTCATTAAGGGAAAAGGGTTTATTTTTCAATTGAAAAGTCTGTGGAATGGGTCCACAGGACCCGTGGACCGCGGTGGGGCGGCGGTCCACCGGTCCATGGTGGACCGGGGACGCGTGCGCGGCGGCGGGTGGCCGGAGGCCTCACCGGCGGCGTCTACGGTGGGTTCTGAGCGTCGGGAGCTCGTCGTGGAGGACGAGGACGGGACGGGGAAGCTGTAGGGCTTGCGCGTCGACGACGGGGATGGCCGGAGCGTCGATGCGGCCTCGTCGGAGTTGGTGATGGCGGCGGCTCTCACGGGGATCTGAGGCGCGACGGGAGAGGGAGGAAAAGGAGAGGTGAGTGAGGGAGAGGGTGGCTCGAGGAGCCTCACCAAGTGCTTGGCGGCGCGGGGAAATGCCAGGAGGAGGGCGGCGTCGAGGCGAGGTCGACGGCGACTCGAGCTCGTCGTCGATCTCCCTGTCGGAGATGCGGCTGCGCGGAAGGAGGGCAGACCGAGGTGGCGCACGTCGCGTGGGGGCTCGGTGAAGAAGAGAGGGGAAGGGGGACGCGCTCACGGCGGTAGGGAGGTTCGCCGGAGGGGCTTGCCGGAGAGAGAAAAGAGAGAGAGAGAGGAGGAGGAGGGAAATGGGGAAACGAGGCTCGGGGAGGGGTCCGGCGCTTATTTAAGGAGGAGCGGGGCAACAGTAAGGCGGTGGCGCGGCGGCACGGCAGCGGGGACGGCGGCGGCGGGCGCGGGTCTCGGTCGGAGGTAGGGGCCGGCGCGGCGGCGCGCCGCGTGGAGGGGATGAAGCTGACAGGCGGGTCCCGCCTGTCAGTGGCAGAGGGTGAGCGGGCCGCGCGGGCGAGCTGGGCCGCGGGACTGGGCCGGAGAGGCTGGGCTGGAAGGAAAGAAGAAGGGAAATTCGGCCCGAGAGGGAAAAGAAAAGGAGAAAGGCTTTTCATTTTCCTGGAAATTGAATTTGAATGAATTTCAAATTCAAACAAAAACAAAAGTTGATCAAAACCTCAAAACAAACCAAATAAAACACATGAATGCATATGGTGAAGTTTTGATGCAGATTTAAATTCAAAATTTTATAAAATCAATTTGTGATTTAATCCTACTTTGATTTTATGTGTTGTAAATTCAAAAGCTTCAAATTTTTAATATATTTTTAAATGAAAGCAAACACTTGAGCACTTGTTTTATTATTTGGAAAATTTCAAATTCAAATCTAAGTTTGAATTACTTTAGTGAAATTTTATTTCGAAAAAATTCGTGTCAAGGTAAGGGTTTAGAAAAGGTTCAAATTTGGAGTGATTTTTATTCATTTTGAGTTTTACATATTTATTTCTTTCATTTTGAATTTATTTCTTTTTGGCTCCGAAAAGAGGGGTGTTACAGATTATGTGTTTCTGTTTGGTCGTTGTGAGAATTCTAATTTATGACTATAACACAAACAGATATGTGGTGCTCAAAATCTGGCAAGGTTGATACCTGGGGCGTAGAAGCTTTTGTAGGATAGAACGAAGCCGGAGCCCAATGCGTGTCCTACTTCCCTAACCTGCCTTGACTTGATGTTGAGTGTGAAGGTGTTGTCACATGTGCTGATGACAATAGTATCTGTGCCTTCCACCAAACCAATCACCTTGGCGTACTTCTTCGGAAGAGGGATCAGCTTCCTGAGCTTAAAACGCCTAAGCTGCACCCAACCAGCTATGCCTTCAGTGTTAGCCTTCCACGACCACAGGTAGAGGTTGTAGTCCTTAACACTGGCAAATCCAAGACCGCCGTCCTCTGCCATCATGACAATGCCGGTCCTGAAGACGTACAAATCCGGTGTGTCAATTACTGATTGGCGTTTTTTGCCCAAGTCGTATCTGAGGACGGCAAGGACATCATTAAAGACAAAGTAGACTGCATCTCCTATACAGAGACTGGGCCTCGAATCAAAGTAGGATCCGGAACCAACTTTGTTGGAGGCGCTGAAATCGACGGTGGTAGAGGCACTCCACGCATCAGTCACCGATGAGTACTCACTCACCCATGACACACCTTCGTCCAAGTCGGAGGCCGCGATGACCAAGAGGAAGGAGCCGCCGTGGCAGTCGAGGTGGTTGCAGTCGTCTGCGACGCAGAGTACGGCGGCAGAGAAGAAATCAGGCCACATGGGCATGCGAAAGCTCTGCTGGTCGCCCGTGACAGGATCCCAGAGGAGGAAAGCTAGTCCCTGGCCCCAATTATAAATTGAGTAGAGTAGCACGCGCCCATGGCGGCAGTCGAGCGTCCTCCAAGGGCCGCAGGGGATCTCAAGCGCGGAGAAGGGGGTTGCGGTGGTGGTGGGGACAAATTCGGTGCGGTAGTTCTCGAAGCGGAGGAAGCCGAGCAGGGGCGGCGTCCGGTGCAATTCGCGGTAGCGGCGGAGGAAGACGGGGTCGAAGAGGATGCGGCGCCAAGGCTTGCATACGAGGGCTGCGCGAAGGAGGTACGCCGGCTCGTCCGGCGGCACTCGGAGAAGGATCTCGCCGATGAGGTCGTCCATCAGCTCCGGCAACGAGCGGGGCCGGCGCGGCGGCGCCATTGCGATACTTTGGTAGGGCTGGGTCGGGTTCTCTGGTGCGATGCGGGAAGCGACACGACGGCTTGCGGTGGGCCGGTCGACCAACTCTTCTTCGGATCGCATTGAGGGCCTGTGAGGTGGGGCCATGTTGTCTGTTTACATGAAAGGGGGCACGTGGTACTGAATTTAACCCGTTTGCGGATTGGACAAGTTGACAATGGTTTCATTCAACTATGGCAACGAAAATCACGAGGATTCATATCGTTCAAACTGGGTTCTGAATCTACTTGCTAATTCGCCATGTGCATATTTGTTTTGCTCCTTTCGTAAGCTGGCACCGCTAGCAGAACCTCATTACCAGGCTTTTCAAAACAAATCTGAAAAAGACATGCAGGTTGCCATGTACTAGTTTCAGTCTTTTCAGACACATTTGAATTTTAGTTCAATTGGACTTTCAACGCACAAGATTGATATAAACTGTAGAACAATTCAAGAAATCTGGGAATTGCAAATGGAACAGAATACTTTTATGTTGTCATACTTTCGTGCTCCTTTAATTAGTAGTTCCATAAATGCTTTGTAATATACCCCATAAATTGTAACAAAGAACAGCTACTGTGGACAAGATGTATCTTCATTCTTGTGTCGTGAAATATTAGTAATTGCACTCACCCGCAATCCTTTCCATGAAATTTGTCTGCATTATTGGACACGAGATATTATTATTTCTTTGACATCCACTCCAGTTTAACTCTGATTGCTGGAATGTTCAGAAATCCAAATGACCCTTTGTAGGCATTGATGGTCCAGCAGGCGAGCTCATTCAGTTGATGGACGATGAAAGCATATCCGCACAGGAGATGGAAGGGGTACCTGTCATGGGATTTGGAGGTCTCGGGAGAACTACACATGCAAATGAGATTTATCACAAGCTAGATGGGGAGTTCGAGTGTCGAGCTCCCCATCAAGTTGGCTATGTGCCCCCAATGCCCAGCCCACTACAACAAGACGCTAAAGCATAGTACAAAGAGAAGACAACGAAGAATCGGAATGTTGACGGAGCGCGAAAGGTGGCACGGGGCGGCGGCGAGGTCACTGCCGCGTCGTCAGAGATGAGGGGAGGGCTGCAGGGTTAGGGTTCCGGGATTGTCGAGGGTTAGGGTTAGGGGGGGGGGGGGGGCGGAGACGGTGGCACCGTTGGAGTTGCGGGGCAGCGTGCGGGTGGTGGGCGGGGTAGGTGACAGAGGCGTCATATATCGACAAGTTAGGGGTGGGTGGTAGCAGCGGTTGCGGGCGGTGCTGCTAGCCACTGGTGGTGATTGAGATGTTGAGGCGGGGCAACTTCGACGCCGAGGACGCCGCTAGAGTCGCAGGGGCGGTGGCGCGGCATGGCGGCAGGCAGCGATTGGTGACCTGCCCTAAGGAGGAAGGAGACCCCCTCCCCCCCCCCCCCCCCCCCCCCCCCCCCGGCCCCCCCGGAAGGGGGAGGGGGGGGGGGTAGGGTCACGTGGCAGGTGTAAACAGCCCCCAACACTATATTACCTAGTGAATTTTGGGTGTCAACTAATAAAAGACAGAGATGTCCTCTTGAACCCTGTTAAAAATATAATAATGCACACACACAAAAAAAAAAGGAGATTTAGAACTCAGTTTGAACAAAGTGAATGCTGGTGCCCAGTCTTTCGGAGCCCCTCATTGGGGTAGGGGTTGAGCGCGTGTGTTTATAGAGGTGAGTACTCGTATGTGTTTGTGAGTTTTTGTGTTTGTACTGTGTAAAAAAAAAAAGGAGTGAGTGCCAGTGATTTTACGGGTTGAATTCAGCACCATGTGTTTTGTTTACGATTTTCTTTTTTGAATGCATGTGTTTTGTTCATGTTAATTGACTCCATTGCCCCACCACGCAGGACCCCAATACGATCTAATGGGTTGGTCAACCTGATGCAAAGTCGTCGTGTCTGCCTCCCGCATCGCACCACAGAACCGGACCCCCAACCCTACCGAAACATATCCATGGCGCCGCCACGCCGCCCCCGCTCGCTGCCGGAGCTGATGGACGATCTCATCGGTGAGATCCTCCTCCGCGTGCCGCCGGACGAGCCATCACACCTCATCCGCGCCACTCTCGTATGCAAGCCTTGGCGCCGTATCCTCTTCGACCCCGTTTTCCTCCGCCGCTACCGTGAGTTCCACCGGACGCCGCCCCTGCTTGGCTTCCTCCGCTTCGACTACAACGAGACAAAATTTATCTCCACCATCACCACATCGCCCTTCTCCACGCTGGAGGAGTTCCACCTAGGGCTTTGGAGCCTTTGGAGGACGCTCGACTGCCGCCATGGGCGCGTGCTATACTACTCAATTGATGATGTGGGCTTCCGACAGGATCTCCTCCTCTGGGATCCTATCCCAGGCGCCCAGCAGTGCTTTAGCATGCCCATAAGCTCGACAATCTGCTCTGCCGCAGTGCTCTGTGTGGCGGACAGATGCAACCACTTTGACTGCCACGGCGGTCCCTTCCGAGTGGTCTTCGCGGGCACCGACGAGGACAGTGTGTCATGGCTGAGTGAGTACTCGTCGGTGGCTGGTGCTTGGAGTGCCTTGACAAGCGTTGATTTCAGCGCCTCTAACAAAGTTGCTTCCGATTCCTACATTGATATGAGGCCCAGTCTCTTTACAGGAGATGCCGTCTACTTCTTCATTCAGGATGGCAAGGCCATCCTCAGATACGACTTGGGCCAGAAGGGCCAATCAGTACTTGACACATCGGATTTGTGCGTCAATACCGGCAGTCTCATGATGGCAGAGGACGGTGGTCTCGGATTTGCTGGTGTGAAGGACTACATCCTCTCCCTGTGGTCTTGGAAGGCTAACGCTAAAGGCATCGCTGGTTGGGTGCAGCTCAGGGTTATTGAGCTCATGCGCTGCTCCCTCTTCCAAATATTCCTATGAGGTATGCCACGAAGAACTATGCCAAGGTGATTGGCTTTGTGGAAGGCACAAATACGATTGTCATCAGCACACATGCCTACACCTTCACACTCGAAATCAAGTCAAGGCAGGTCAGGAAAGTAACACATGGATTGGGCGACATCGTCGTTCTATCCTACACGAGCTTCTATGCCCCAGGTAGAAGCCTTGTCAGATATTTAGCATCATATATATGTTTGTGTTATTGTGTTAAGTGAAAATACATATAATGGTGCAGTTTACAAGATTGTAGATTGCATTTTTATATGTCGCGATTTGATCTCGCCTATGCTTAACCCTTCACTATACAACATTCATATGTATCATCTGGCAGTGAATTTGAAAGGTCACACTGCATTAATGTCAACCATTTGTTTTCGACGGGTTCATGTTTTTAAGAACCCATCCCAAAATCGTTTAGATTTAGTAAAAAATAAGTGATAGATTACTTTGCTATCTTGGGTTAAATGCCTCAAATATGGGTGAATGTTCAGCTGTAGCATGATTGTAAGTTTCGTCCATCATATTGTTTAAGATATTGTTCGAGGTAAGACTGCGGCCACCATGAGGATAATTTTGGCCCATCGATTAACATGAATATACCACTGTCTAATGGAGAGATAATGATTCAAGCGATCACTTCATATTTTTAGTTTATTTCGGTGTAAGAAATGAGCTTGTCAGTTGGCTATACTGGGCATTCATTATGCTCTGTTTTCAGTTGGACAGCAATCACTTCGTATTTTTAGTTTATTTCGGTGTAAGAAATGAGCTTGTCAGTTGGCTATACTGGGCATTCATTATGCTCTGTTTTCAGTTGGACAGTTTACATAAGAACAAATGGCTAGCTTGATAAATAATAGGATATCTCTTACAAGCTAATCTTTTCATTATCGTGGTCGAATTTTCTGGTTCCTAGTGGAAATACCTATTTCATATTTGGGAAGGCCATTTGCGATTGATATACTGAATTTCACTTCACCTTATCATGAGAAGTTAGTAATTTGATTTTTGGTAACCTGTTACTGAAGGTACTTCGTCGGTGTTGGACGCAAAGTAAAAGTCAGCTCATAATATGGAGACTGCAACTGTTGCATCTGCAATTAATGTTGAAGGTGATGACTGGTTTATATAATGACCTAATATATGATAGTTCATTTCTTTTGCCACTTGAAAACGCAGCAGCCATCTGAATATGCAAATGCTAACTGATAAGCAACTAGAATTACATTAGTCATTGATGGTGTTCAGATTATGCAAGTCCTAGCTGATAAGCTCGCAGATGTTTTTCTTCATAGAACTGAATTGCAAGTAGAACTATTTATTTACCACTGTATTCAAATTATGATGTAGGGCGCTAGCACTTCATACGAAGCAGTAACATAATTTGTTGTGTGAGTATTCAACTGAATCGGAAAGTTTCAATAGCTGTGCCAGTCATTCTCATGCAATGTTTTTCTAGCCTTAAGCTAATGCTCATCCTTTTGCCATCTGCAGGAACTACCAGAGTACTCCCTCCGATTTTTTTTGTTGTCGTCCGGACAGAAAACATAGTGCAAGTTCATCGATACTGTCTGGACGACTTCATTTTTAGTCCGGAGGTGTATATATACATCAGAGAAGAATCCTTATCGATTGTGTTTATGGAGTATGTAAACACTAGACAGTAGTTCACTTATGAGTGTGTCTTCACATATGTCTGAGGCTATGTATCAGATTATGTGTAATTTCACTTGGGTCAAATGAAGCCTGGACATATATATTCAAGCACACTAACAAATCATCATTTGTTCCCTATTATTATAAAAAAAACATTTGTTCCCTATCTCTATTTTGATCGCACAATATGTGGCTATAGATCGATGTTCTTGGGACCTCGTATCTTTATTTTTCTAAAACACGTGTGTTTTCTTGGAAAATAGACGGGCCACATCATCCATGCATTACTTGCCATCGGATCAAGCCCACAACAGTTAACAATAACTCTATCACACGGGTTGTACATGTCTTTGAATTATTTTTTTATTATTTTTTAACATCTCCTTCAACTTTTTCACAGAAATTAATTTCTTAACTCTTTTCTTTCATATAAAATCGTAATTTTCTAAAATTCTCATAATGCTAGCGCATGCTCACATATATGATTTTAATAACAAATATGCATTTTTTCTATGTATTAGAACATTTTACGGCACTTATTAAAAATAAATTATGCACTAGTTAATGGTACCTAAGTAGCATTACCAAACATAGAGATTGAACCTTTATTTCTTTAAATATTACATGAAGTTTCACACAATCTTGACATTGGCCCACCGTACGACACACCAATGACATCTTGAAATAATTTTAACATGTAATTTTAGGCACTCTTGATCATGTATATATCATTGTAAGCGACATAAGTTGACATGCCAATAACAAATACAAGATCAATTTTTTTAGTGGACAATTCAAAGTTATATCTCTATATATGACCATAATGGACAAATCATTAATCTTTCATTATAGTAAATTATTTCAATAACATCTGCCAAACTGAAAGGATAAAGTCGATTGGAACCATTTTTAAGTGGGACAACTACAGGTTATTGATATGTAAACAAATGAAGATTCAATTTTGTCTCTTGGACACTAGGAAATTATAATTTTAATTCACAACACACTACAACAGGAAAATATTTTTAAAGTTTTTTTTATCTCAATACACAAAATGCACTACAATTTGAAATATTGCACATAGATACAAAGTTGTATTTTGTATGTATGCAATTTTCTATAAATGTTTATCTGAATGTTTGCATAGTTTGATTTTAAAATATATATAGTTTTGGGTAGAACAAATATGAAAGAAGTTGAAAATAATCCATTAAAAAACCCAACCCATGAATAGGGAATACAACGTCTCATATTTAATTGTGCCAAATTTCAAATTGTACAGCATTTTTCTATTGAGATAAAAAATTCCAAAATTGTCTATTTTCGTACAAAAGTGTTGTGAACAAATATCAAGTCCACAGACAAAACTGCTCTTTTGAGTGTCCTGTAGACAAAAATCCATACAAAATTCAAAATTTTCACAATAGGTACATTACTTTTAAATCTCATCTCTAAATTAAACAAAGACAAAATTCAATTTGTTTAAAGATTCAGTTACAAGATGAATAAGGTACTTATAAGATGTTGGAAGTCTCTCTCTCTCTCTCTCTCTCTCTCTCTCTCTCTCTCTCTCTCTCTCTCTCTCTCTCTCTCTCTCTCTCTCTCTCTCCCCCACCAATTGCTTTGGAACCTCTTCATGTTTTGTGTGCTTTTAAAAACAAGATATCTTGAGACTAAAGGACATTTGGCTAATAAACAAAAGCACTAAAGTAAACCATGTGGGTGTTTTCTCACTCTTATCCACATTTATCAACTAATAGTGATTTTTATTTTAATTAATACTCATTTCCAAGCACAGCTCAAACTGTAGGTATATATAACTATTGAACTAACTTCTATTATTGATACAAATATCACTTTTGGAAAATATAACAGTGTAACATTTCCTATTATATGTGCCGATTTGTCACATGTTTAAACATGTGTCCATTCGAGACTTCGAAAAAAGAAAAAACGACCCCCGCGTCGCTCTCCTTGGGCGACCCCGCGGGGGGGGGGGGGGGGGGGGGGGCTCCAAACCCTAGCCGCCACAGCCCCAAATCCCTCCTCTCCACCGCGCCGCCGCCGGAGCCACCCACCGGGAAACCCGTGGGGCTAGCCAGGAGGGCGGCGGCGGGGCTCTCTCCCTCTTCTCGAGGACATGGTGGCGGGATCTCAAGGTGAGGCGTCGCAAATGGGGTCAAATGGAGGCGCCGGGTCGCGATTCTGGTCGTCTTGCTGCTCGTCGGCGGTCATGGCGGCCGGATCTGCTAGGTGTGGTCGTACCGGTGCAGCCACGGCTCCCTGCAAGGCCAGGGCGGTGCGATGGAGTCGACCCAACATGGTCGCGGCTCCCTGCTCTCCCGGCGCCGGCATGGCTGGTGGAGGCGGGGCTTCGACTGACCGGCGGTGCCGGTGTCGTCGGCAGGACGACGGCTTGTTGTGTTCGTCGGCTCGAGTCGCAGGTTGTGCGGCCGTGGCATCTGGCGTCGTTGGGTGATGGTCGCGGGTGTGCAGCAGTGGGGAACGTGGCGGAGGGCCATTGGCGACGGAGGGCAGCAAGCATGGGCATGGTGGGTGAGTGCCTCAGCCGGGAAGGCATGCTGGATGGAGGGCTCGCCTGAAAGGCCTGCCCGGCTTCGCCGGTGCCGGCGATGGCTACGCTTATGGGTGTCGTTCTCCCTCTTGAGGGCATTGAAGTGGAGCTCCTCTTATCCGATGCCTTCGGGTGAAAACCTGGTTCAAGTCTGGACGGACTACGGCGGGGCTTGAGCTCCGCACCCTCGCTGGAGGCGTCGTCTTGAAGGCCAGTTGCTTTCCAGGTTGGGCCTCTCCTGAATACTCATTCTGCCGTTTGGTTGTTCGTGGTGCCATCGGTCGCGGTGTGTCGGAGCTGCAATTGGTCGAGGTTCGTTGGAGGCACGACGTCGGAGCTGCAGCTGCACTTGGTTGAGGTTCGGTGGAGGCGCGACGTATCTTGGCAACTTTGACGCCTTTTTGGTCGTAATTCAACAAGCAATTTGAGGGTGTTGGGCAGTGTGAGTAGCTTGTTGTCTAGGTCGTTGATTGTAGGTGGCGTCCCTTATTTGTTTGAAGTTGCCTAGTGTGGTTTGTTGTAGGTCGTTGTGGTGTGTTGCCTCTTGGCGTCTGTGCCAAGCTGGCCATGGGGTGATTCTTTCGTAAGAAAGGATCACCCGGTTGTACTCTCTTCTTCCACTTAATGAAATACATGCAATGCATGTTATAGAAAAAAAAAAGATTTATCACATCTCTTTTAAGCCCACACAATAATAGAGTAGTCAATATATAAATTTACAGTATTTTTCTGCGAAAAATATTACTACAATGTTACATGTAGTATAATATTATGAGTGAACCTTCAATCATGTCAGTACTTATGATCAAAGTCGTTTAATATTTATTTATGTCTTCCAAATCAAGAAAACCATGATGAAATAAAAATAAGGGAAACGAGAACAGTGTGCGCACAGGAAGGAGGCATGTTGGTTATTTGTTAATTATAAACATCCCCAAGGATAAGCTCCACCATCTTCATCCTCAAGAATGGTTCGTACTTGTGCTTCATTACTCAATACCATCATCTTCGAAAAAGATTTTTTCTTTATCTTGCAATATGATAATTCTTACTGGCAATTCTTTCCAGTTGGATTTCCACTTCAAGTACTAACACTTATTTGTCATTAATAAAATTGCAACTCTTGATCAGATTCATCTCACGAATTGATTTTAGTTTTATAAGTTCAGTACTAATAAATTTTTTCATATTTTTTCACATAATATTGGTTCAGTTCAATATTTTAGACCATGGTTCGCTGTAAAAGAAGAACCAACACGGGTTATCCATGCATGCTACAAAACAAGAAGCGTCGTCCAGTATTTATTCTATTCGAAACCTGGTTGGAAGAAGCAGCCCACCACGGCCCACAAAGCTCATTTTCTCCAGCTCCAACTTGCCGCCGTTGTCTTTGCACCCCAACAATAGCCATCAACGTCCCCGACGTGTGCTGCCCCTGCCCACCCGAGCCAACGCCCTTGCACTTCCATCGCCTTACCGACGAAGCCGCCACCTGCTGCACAGCTCCTCCCCCACACGCCACCACCTTTGGCGGTCGGCGGCATCTTGCCTTGCCTTGCCGGCATCCCGCTGCAGGCACCCACCACACCCCACCCGCAGCTAAATTCTCTGTGTTACTGTTACATGCCCCCATCGCCGACCATGCCCACCGCCCTCCTGCTGCCCCGCCACTGCCTTGCCGCACCGCCTCCCACCGCCGTGTTGGATCCTAGCTGCCGTCACACCCCGCCACAAGTTCGACAACCCAGCCACCCTAACTCCCTCCTCCACCACCCTGTTGGGAAGAGGAAAAACCACCGATATCAAGCGAAGATGAATTCATCATTGAAAGGACACATTAATAGATAAAAAATTTTGAGGGATGATTGCATTCGCTCATAAAGATGCATGATAACCTCAGTGAATTATATCCTATGCTTGGATAAAGGTATTTTCTATAATTAAACTAAATCACATAGTCGATTCCCAGTGCAATGGTTGCAAATTTTGCGTGTCAGCCGAAAGCAAGAAATGTCCTTTTGAAATTGTAAAAAATGTACTATACAACGAATTAGCAAGTAGGTTCAGACGAACCCAGTTTGAACGAAGTGAATCCTTGTCATTTTCGTTGCCATATATATATAATACACTTGATGAAATCATTGTCAGCTTGTCCATTCCGGATACGGGTTAAATTCTGCTCCACGTGCTCTGTTTCACGTTAATTGACACCAATCCGATCCGAAGAGTTGGGGTCCAATCCAATGCAAGCCGTCGTGCTCGTGTCGCTTCCCGCATCGCACCAGGTTACCGGCGGACCCAACCCTACCAAAACATCGCCATGGCGCCGCCACGCCGCCCCCGCTCGGCGCCGGCGCTGATCGACGACCTCATCGGCGAGATCCTCCTCCGCGTGCCGCCAGACGAGCCGGCGCAGCCCTCGTATGCAAGCCCTGGCGCCGAATACTCTTCGCCGCTACCGTGAATTCCACCGGACGCCGCCCCTGCTTGGCTTCTTCAGCGTCGAGGACTACCACACCAAATTTGTCCCCACCAACACCGCGTCCCCTTTCTCCACGCTGGTGCTCCCCTGTGGCCGTTGGAGGACGCTCGACTGCCGCCATGTGCTCTACTCAATTCATGATTGGGGCCTGCGACTGGGTCTCCTCCTCTGGGATCCTATTACGGGCGAGCAGCAGAGCTTTCGTGCGCCCATGAGCCCTGATGTCTTTTTCTCTGCCGCGGTTCTCTGCATTGCGGACAACTGCAACCACCTAGACTGCCGCGGCGGCCCCTTCCTCGTGGTCTTCGTGGGCACCGACAACTACGGTGTGTCATGGGTGACTGAGTACTCATCGGTGACTGGTGCTTGGAGTGCCTTGACGAACGTCGACAAAGTTACTTCCCTTTCCTACTTCGATCGGAGGCCGAGTCTCTTTACAGGAGATGCAGTCTACTTCGTCCTTGAGCACGGCAAGGCCATCCTCCGATATGACATTGCCCAGAAGAACCTAGCTATCAGTTATTGATGCACCGGACATGAATGTCAAGACTGGCACTGTCATGGTGGCGGAGGACAGCGGTCTTGGATTTGCCGGTGTGAAGGACTACAACCTCTTCCTATGGTCGTGGAAGGCTAAAGATCAAGGCATCGCTGGATGGGCGCAGCTTAAAGTTATCCAGCTCATGACACTACTCCTTGTTCCGAAGAGGTACATCAAGGTCTCACCTCGGGTGACTGGCTTTGTTGAAGGCACAGATACTATTTTTATCCGCACATATGACAGCATCTTCACCCTAAAAATCAAGTCAGGGCAGGTCAGGAAAGTTGCACGGAGATGGTGGGACGACGGCTTCAGTGTACCCTACATGAGCTTCTATGCCCCAGGAATATCAGTCTCGTCAGATTTTTAGCACCCCATATGTTTGTGTTACTGAAATTCATCCATCCAAACCGCAATGTATAATCCATTTAGCATCATAAAAATATGTATAATATGTATCATTGTGCAGTTTACAAAATTGGACATTGCAGGTTTATATGTTACGGCTTACTATATACTAGGTGTTAATGAACTAGTGGTAATAAACTGAAAGGTCACCCTGCATTGATGTTCACCTTTTTCCTTTGTGACCGTTTTGAGTTGCGAAGGAACCCATCCCAAATTAGATTTAGTTGGAATTATGTAATCTAATACTCTGTTATCTTGGGTAAAATACCTCAAATATGTGTCAATGTTGAGTTGTAGCATGGTTGTAACTTTTGTCCATTATATCAGTTTAATTAAGATCTTGTTGGAATAAGACTGCCAACACCATGAACATGTTGCACTGTGGCCCAATCGATTAACATGAATCTACGAGTCTCAGGTAGCAGCATTGTTCTATTTTTAGAAAATTATATATCTTTGGTTTTATTGTGAGATGTGAAAATTCAGCAAGCCAAAAGGCAAGTTGATTGTTGTGTTGAAGCTTGGTATTATAGTTTTACTTTGTCAATGATGTGCCATATCATATCTACACTATTTGTTTTCAGATCTTGTTGGGATCAGAGCACCACCGCCTTGAAGATGCTGCGACCCATCTATTAAATTAACCACTGTTGCCTCCTCATGGAGACAAGGATTCAAGTGATTTGTTCTCAGTTGGAAGTAAGAAATGTTGATCATGTGATCACTTAGTATTTTTAGTTTAGTTCTGGGATTTATGTAACAACAAATTGGTATCAAGATCAATTAGTATATCTCTTTATTATCGTGGTTGACTTTTGTGATTCCTTGTCGAAATACTCGTTTCGTATTTGCAAAGCCGATTTGAATATAATATACTGAATTTCACTTTTCTGGTGATGAATCTTTCTAGTTCAGATTATGATACAGGGCTGGCACTTCTTTATACGGAGCAGTAACATAACTTGTTGTATGAGTATTGAGTTGAATTGGAAAGTTTCAATGGTTGTGCCAGTCATTCTCATGCAACTTGTACTATAGTTAAGCTAATGCTCATCTTTTTGCTATCTGCAGGAACTAGCAGAGTATACATCAGAAAAGTATCCATCTATTAGTTTTGTTTATGCGGTATTTAAATATACTAAACAATATTTCACTTGTGAGTGTGTTCACTTATGTGTGTGAGGTTGTGTATCAGATGATGGGTGATTTCACTTGGATCAAATGAGACTAGATACATATATCTTCACCATTAACTATTTACTGACATCACGTGGGTTCAACATTCGTTCCCTATCACTATGACGATCGCACACTAGGTGGAGCTGTCCTTTCTGTGACCACCTTTATGTCTTCCATTCGAAACCTGCTTCAGCATCGAACATGGCCACTCCCACTATCCCGGCGACCCTCCTGCTGGTGCTGGCCTTCGCACTGCAGAGCTTCGTCAAGGCAAAAGCCGAGTAGAAAAAAATCCAGATAACGGTGATTCTGCCATAATTATCCTGCAACTTCTGTAGAAAAAAGCAGAGACATGACAAGAACTGAACAGCGCGCGAGCTAGTGCTAGACTCAGAGATGTCATTAAGAAGCAAGCGCTTAACCGAACAGCAAGCTAGTGCGAGACAGGAAAATTCACTTCCTTGAATTGTACAATCATTACAAGGCCCCAGGCTACACCACAACAAAATCATTGAATTGTACAACCATTCAAAACAAGCAGACATCAATATTTTCAAAACTAACGCATCAACGACTATACAAGCTCGGCACAAACTTTTGTGTTCACTGATGGAACATGGTCTGCTCGCCAGCATTTCCTGCCCACGACCCTGGCACTGGCGCTGCTGCCGCCAGGCATGGAGATGGCAATGCCATCGTCCCTGCAGATGCCGCGAGTCTCAATGGCACGCGTATATCTCTGCCACGGACGTGGTCGCGTCTCAGCGGTGGCGGCGTGGACATGGCCGGTGTGCTGCAGGGCTCGGGCGCGGCGCCACCCACCACCAGCAGCTGCGAAGGCACCGCCGTGCTTGACGCTGCGACTGCCGCTCGTCGTCGCCGGTTTCGCCGCCAGTGCATCGGAGAGGAAGAGGGGGGAGAGTTTACAGGACGTTTACAATCGATGATGAATATATTTTTTGTTGCTTCATGATCATTGATCCCTGTACTGAATCGATGATGAATATGACTTTTCTTTCATCTAATGAACAATGAGTCATTGCAAACGTTCTGCGTTCAGCGTAAGACCTGGGGCAAAGAGAATGTCCAGCCCGATTTGTACAATAAGTCCAACATTCTTATTGTTAGAGTATATTTGGTAGGCTAGATATTGTATATTATGGATTGCCATATGTATCTCCAGAGGTGCCTTGCCCTCCAAATCATGTACTCTCATATATACCGACCGAGGGCCTCAATGCAATACAATCCACCATTATACGCAATTCTACCCTTCTTACATGGTATCACGAGAGGGTTACGATCCTGTGACCTAACCCTAGCCGTCACCGCTTCCGCACCCGCGCGCCCCCGGGGAGATCTTCTCCGCCGGGGGCAGCGCCCCTGTTTAGCGGCGGATCCTATTGATCTGGTCGCCTTCATCATCGCTTCAGGTCGTCCTGCAGTAGAGATTGAAATCTCCATGTTCCTGCGACCTCGTCGGCGCGGTTCAGTCTGGCGCCGCGCCCCGTTCTTCATGCAGACCACGTCGCGTCGTCTGCACGCACGCAGCAGCCAGGCGGATTCACCGCGACTGCTCCTTGGCCAGGCGCCTGTCCGTGCACTTGACGCATCTGCGCAGGGGCGGCCACGACGAGTTGCAGTCACGATCCTGCCCGGGCCACGGTCATGCGCGCTTCTCTGATTTTTTATTCTGTCCTCGGTTCCCGGCGGCAGATAGAAAAAGATGTGGAGAAGGGTGCAAGACAAAGCTATGGCTACTTGGAGTTCTACACGGAGAAGCTTCCATCTACTACTGCAGCAGTTTTTTTGTTTTTCCTGATCAGAGATCGGGGATTGCGTCTCCCATCACCGTCGAACACGCGTGCCTCTTCTCCGACATCGGCATCGACTACACCGACTTGCACCTCGTCTCCAACACATGCGGCGTGGCTGGACATCGACGCACAAGGGACGCCTTAATGCGTCGTGTCCGGCTACCTCAACCGCACGTCTCCACGCCGCTACATCGTCGCCACCGTCGGGACAACCCCGACATCGTCGCCACCACGTCTTCAACCGTGCGGCATCGTCGTGATCCCGCCGGTCTGATCAGCCGAACTTGCATGCGGCGTCGTCAAGGCCGCGTACCACGCCTCCAAGCTTCGCGCTGCCGCTGCGTCGCCTCCTCGGGCTGCAGCTCTGCCGCCTGTGGTCGCCACTAACTTGAGAGGCACCTTCAACGGCGCGACTCCGTCTACTGTGGCACTCGTCGTTGCATCTTCATCGCCGTCCCCGCTCACTGACGACCCCTGATCGTCTACGTGCATGGTCTTCGTCATGCTTCTTCGCCTACATCGAGCACCGCCGCCGCGCGTCTTCAGGCTACCCGCGTCGCCCTTCTGGCCGCCGGTTTAGCCACGTCTTCAGTCTTCGTCCGCCACGGCCACGTCGCCAGAGTCGTCGTCTCTTCCTCGACTACTTCGTCTACTCCGACAACTGCGGCTGCGCCGGCACTCTCCTCCTCGCCGCTCTACGCGCCGCGACCGTCGTGGACGCCTTCTCTGCTGGTCCCCTCCGACACTGGTGTATGATGATCGTGGATGGTCCCTCTCTTCGTGCGCCCGGTATTAGCAACACTAGTGTGTGCCTTCGTCCCCGACGCGTTCCCGGGCCTGGCAAACCCGGGGCATGCCTCGCCTATGGCGGTCTAGACAGCATCGACTTCGGCATCGACCTTCTTCTTCACGGTGCCTCGATCGCGTCGCCGTCTTCTTCCAGGCGCATCTTCGCGCACCTCACATCGGCGCCTCCCTGCGCCCGCGGCTACATGTGCGGCTTCCTCGACATCGGCAACCTCTACTCTGGCTTCGTCGACCACGGCTACCTCAAGCACGACTCATCGACCACGGCTACTCGCGTGAGCTTTTGGCTACCTCGACACTCGGCACAAAGGGCTGTCATCCGCATGAGCTACTTGCCGGTTTTCTCTCGAGTCGCAGCATCCGCACCGCCATGACGCTTCAACTGCGGGGGGATGTCAGTCCGTCGGCTTCTTCTCCAGTCTCACCGTTTGCGGTGCTCCCTCTGTGACTGCGGGGGATGTTAGAGTATATTTGGTAGGCTAGATATTGTATATTATGGATTGCCATATGTATCTCCAGAGGTGCCTTGCCCTCCAAGTCATGTACTCTCATATATACCGACCGAGGGCCTCAATGCAATACAATCCACCATTATACGCAATTCTACCCTTCTTACACTTATGACGGCGGAGGATGGCAGTTTGGGATTTGCCGGTGTGAAGGACAGCAATCTCTTTCTGTGGTCATGGAAAGCTGACTCTAAAGGCATCGCTGGATGGGAGCAACTCAGGGTTATTAAGCTCAATACCCTGCTGTCTCTCCCTGAGGGCGCATGGGTCTCATCTTGTGGCTTTATGGAAGGCACAGATACTATTTTCATTAGCACAAGTGTCAGCATCTTCACACTCAAACTCAAGTCAGGACAGATCAGGAACGTAGGCCCTAGATCGGGCTATGGCCCCATCGTACCCTACATGAACTACTATACTCGAGGTAGTATGCCTGTCTTTTCTTTTCTTGGCTTGTGATGTGTGAAATTTTAACCAGCCGTGACACTAATCTGAAATACTATTTCAGTCTCACTTTTAGCAAAATTTTAAACTGGTTTATTGTTTTCAGATAGGCTACATAAATCGATACACTTTTAAGTGGTTTATGTATTTTTAGATAGATTAAGTTTTGGTGAGCTTGACAAATGTTTTCCCATTATTTCTGGCACCCTTTCTAATCAATTAAAATAAATCTATGAAATCAAAACGTCACTCTGCTGCGGTGTTTAATCAATTTTTTTGTTTGGTTCAAATTGTCAAGAACCACTCTGAAAATTTGTTAGATTTAGCAGGAACCAAGTGATATATTACTCTTCCATCTTGATTTAAACTTATATCTTTTACAAGATGTTCCGGCTCCATGAAGATGTTGTGGCCCATTCATCAACATGAAACTTGGCTGGTTGGCTGGTGACCCATTCATCATACACAATTGTCCTGTTTTATCACATTATATATTTTTTTGTTATTGCAACATAAGTTTTTTTTTGGGGGGGGGGGGGGGGGGGGGGCTCAACTAATCAAGAATTATTCTTAAATTTTGCTGGATTTGTGAGGAATTGGTATATATTATTCTATCATACACTTTGTCACACACGTTACAAAACAAAACTTATAATCATTTAAGCAAGGAATCTTGACTATTTGTGCATGTTGATTTATAGCATATTTAAAGTTTTATCATTTCAGGTTTTGTTGTGGCCAGATTGCTGTCCCCATGAAGATGCCATGACCCATCCAGTGAATTAAATCTCCTACTGTTACCTTCTCATAGAACTGACGATTCAAAGTGTTTTGTTCTCTGCTGTATATTTAACTAGATGATACCCCGCGCGTTGCTGCGGGAATTCATTAGTGATATTG
>CM017442.1:39694216-40033664 GCA_007726485.1 Eragrostis curvula
CGCGTCGTCAGAGATGAGGGAGGGCTGCAGGGTTAGGGGGGTTCCGGGATTGTCGAGGGAGCCCTTCAATCTCTGTCGAATATTTTGGGGGGGGGGGGGGGGGGGCGTAGACGGTGGCACCGTTGGAGTTGCGGGGCAGCGTGCGGGTGGTGGGCGGGGTAGGTGACAGAGGCGTCATATATCGACAAGTTA
Organism: Eragrostis curvula; assembly: GCA_007726485.1. Taxonomy (NCBI): domain Eukaryota; kingdom Viridiplantae; phylum Streptophyta; class Magnoliopsida; order Poales; family Poaceae; genus Eragrostis; species Eragrostis curvula. Next base: position 39,694,409 of record CM017442.1, read on the forward strand.
GGGGTGGGTGGTAGCAGCGGTTGCGGGCGGTGCTGCTAGCCACTGGTGGTGATTGAGATGTTGAGGCGGGGCAACTTCGACGCCGAGGACGCCGCTAGAGTCGCAGGGGCGGTGGCGCGGCATGGCGGCAGGCAGCGATTGGTGACCTGCCCTAAGGAGGAAGGAGACCCCCTCCCCCCCCGGAAGGGGAGGGGGGGGGGGGGGTAGGGTCACGTGGCAGGTGTAAACAGCCCCCAACACTATATTACCTAGTGAATTTTGGGTGTCAACTAATAAAAGACAGAGATGTCCTCTTGAACCCTGTTAAAAATATAATAATGCACACACACAAAAAAAAAGGAGATTTAGAACTCAGTTTGAACAAAGTGAATGCTGGTGCCCAGTCTTTCGGAGCCCCTCATTGGGGTAGGGGTTGAGCGCGTGTGTTTATAGAGGTGAGTACTCGTATGTGTTTGTGAGTTTTTGTGTTTGTACTGTGTAAAAAAAAAAGGAGTGAGTGCCAGTGATTTTACAGGTTGAATTCAGCACCATGTGTTTTGTTTACGATTTTCTTTTTTGAATGCATGTGTTTTGTTCATGTTAATTGACTCCATTGCCCCACCACGCAGGACCCCAATACGATCTAATGGGTTGGTCAACCTGATGCAAAGTCGTCGTGTCTGCCTCCCGCATCGCACCACAGAACCGGACCCCCAACCCTACCGAAACATATCCATGGCGCCGCCACGCCGCCCCCGCTCGCTGCCGGAGCTGATGGACGATCTCATCGGTGAGATCCTCCTCCGCGTGCCGCCGGACGAGCCATCACACCTCATCCGCGCCACTCTCGTATGCAAGCCTTGGCGCCGTATCCTCTTCGACCCCGTTTTCCTCCGCCGCTACCGTGAGTTCCACCGGACGCCGCCCCTGCTTGGCTTCCTCCGCTTCGACTACAACGAGACAAAATTTATCTCCACCATCACCACATCGCCCTTCTCCAGGCTGGAGGAGTCCACCTAGGGCTTTGGAGCCTTTGGAGGACGCTCGACTGCCGCCATGGGCGCGTGCTATACTACTCAATTGATGATGTGGGCTTCCGACAGATCTCCTCCTCTGGGATCCTATCCCAGGCGCCCAGCAGTGCTTTAGCATGCCCATAAGCTCGACAATCTGCTCTGCCCGCAGTGCTCTGTGTGGCGGACAGATGCAACCACTTTGACTGCCACGGCGGTCCCTTCCGAGTGGTCTTCGCGGGCACCGACGAGGACAGTGTGTCAGGGCTGAGTGAGTACTCGTCGGTGGCTGGTGCTTGGAGTGCCTTGACAAGCGTTGATTTCAGCGCCTCTAACAAAGTTGCCTTCCGATTCCTACATTGATATGAGGCCCAGTCTCTTTACAGGAGATGCCGTCTACTTCTTCATTCAGGATGGCAAGGCCATCCTCAGATACGACTTGGGCCAGAAGGGCCAATCAGTACTTGACACATCGGATTTGTGCGTCATACCGGCAGTCTCATGATGGCAGAGGACGGTGGTCTCGGATTTGCTGGTGTGAAGGACTACATCCTCTCCCTGTGGTCTTGGAAGGCTAACGCTAAAGGCATCGCTGGTTGGGTGCAGCTCAGGGTTATTGAGCTCATGCGCTGCTCCCTCTTCCAAATATTCCTATGAGGTATGCCACGAAGAACTATGCCAAGGTGATTGGCTTTGTGGAAGGCACAAATACGATTGTCATCAGCACACATGCCTACACCTTCACACTCGAAATCAAGTCAAGGCAGGTCAGGAAAGTAACACATGGATTGGGCGACATCGTCGTTCTATCCTACACGAGCTTCTATGCCCCAGGTAGAAGCCTTGTCAGATATTTAGCATCATATATGTTTGTGTTATTGTGTTAAGTGAAAATACATATAATGGTGCAGTTTACAAGATTGTAGATTGCATTTTTATATGTCGCGATTTGATCTCGCCTATGCTTAACCCTTCACTATACAACATTCATATGTATCATCTGGCAGTGAATTGAAAGGTCACACTGCATTAATGTCAACCATTTGTTTTCGACGGGTTCATGTTTTTAAGAACCCATCCCAAAATCGTTTAGATTTAGTAAAAAATAAGTGATAGATTACTTTGCTATCTTGGGTTAAATGCCTCAAATATGGGTGAATGTTCAGCTGTAGCATGATTGTAAGTTTCGTCCATCATATTGTTTAAGATATTGTTCGAGGTAAGACTGCGGCCACCATGAGGATAATTTTGGCCCATCGATTAACATGAATATACCACTGTCTAATGGAGAGATAATGATTCAAGCGATCACTTCATATTTTTAGTTTATTTCGGTGTAAGAAATGAGCTTGTCAGTTGGCTATACTGGGCATTCATTATGCTCTGTTTTCAGTTGGACAGCAATCACTTCGTATTTTTAGTTTATTTCGGTGTAAGAAATGAGCTTGTCAGTTGGCTATACTGGGCATTCATTATGCTCTGTTTTCAGTTGGACAGTTTACATAAGAACAAATGGCTAGCTTGATAAATAATAGGATATCTCTTACAAGCTAATCTTTTCATTATCGTGGTCGAATTTTCTGGTTCCTAGTGGAAATACCTATTTCATATTTGGGAAGGCCATTTGCGATTGATATACTGAATTTCACTTCACCTTATCATGAGAAGTTAGTAATTTGATTTTTGGTAACCTGTTACTGAAGGTACTTCGTCGGTGTTGGACCCAAAGTAAAAGTCAGCTCATAATATGGAGACTGCAACTGTTGCATCTGCAATTAATGTTGAAGGTGATGACTGGTTTATATAATGACCTAATATATGATAGTTCATTTCTTTTGCCACTTGAAAACGCAGCAGCCATCTGAATATGCAAATGCTAACTGATAAGCAACTAGAATTACATTAGTCATTGATGGTGTTCAGATTATGCAAGTCCTAGCTGATAAGCTCGCAGATGTTTTTCTTCATAGAACTGAATTGCAAGTAGAACTATTTATTTACCACTGTATTCAAATTATGATGTAGGGCGCTAGCACTTCATACGAAGCAGTAACATAATTTGTTGTGTGAGTATTCAACTGAATCGGAAAGTTTCAATAGCTGTGCCAGTCATTCTCATGCAATGTTTTTCTAGCCTTAAGCTAATGCTCATCCTTTTGCCATCTGCAGGAACTACCAGAGTACTCCCTCCGATTTTTTTTGTTGTCGTCCGGACAGAAAACATAGTGCAAGTTCATCGATACTGTCTGGACGACATCATTTTTAGTCCGGAGGTGTATATATACATCAGAGAAGAATCCTTATCGATTGTGTTTATGGAGTATGTAAACACTAGACAGTAGTTCACTTATGAGTGTGTCTTCACATATGTCTGAGGCTATGTATCAGATTATGTGTAATTTCACTTGGGTCAAATGAAGCCTGGACATATATATTCAAGCACACTAACAAATCATCATTTGTTCCCTATTATTATAAAAAAAACATTTGTTCCCTATCTCTATTTTGATCGCACAATATGTGGCTATAGATCGATGTTCTTGGGACCTCGTATCTTTATTTTTCTAAAACACGTGTGTTTTCTTGGAAAATAGACGGGCCACATCATCCATGCATTACTTGCCATCGGATCAAGCCCACAACAGTTAACAATAACTCTATCACACGGGTTGTACATGTCTTTGAATTATTTTATTATTATTTTTTAACATCTCCTTCAACTTTTTCACAGAAATTAATTTCTTAACTCTTTTCTTTCATATAAAATCGTAATTTTCTAAAATTCTCATAATGCTAGCGCATGCTGACATATATGATTTTAATAACAAATATGCATTTTTTCTATGTATTAGAACATTTTACGGCACTTATTAAAAATAAATTATGCACTAGTTAATGGTACCTAAGTAGCATTACCAAACATAGAGATTGAACCTTTATTTCTTTAAATATTACATGAAGTTTCACACAATCTTGACATTGGCCCACCGTACGACACACCAATGACATCTTGAAATAATTTTAACATGTAATTTTAGGCACTCTTGATCATGTATATATCATTGTAAGCGACATAAGTTGACATGCCAATAACAAATACAAGATCAATTGTTTTAGTGGACAATTCAAAGTTATATCTCTATATATGACCATAATGGACAAATCATTAATCTTTCATTATAGTAAATTATTTCAATAACATCTGCCAAACTGAAAGGATAAAGTCGATTGGAACCATTTTTAAGTGGGACAACTACAGGTTATTGATATGTAAACAAATGAAGATTCAATTTTGTCTCTTGGACACTAGGAAATTATAATTTTAATTCACAACACACTACAACAGGAAAATATTTTTAAAGTTTTTTTTATCTCAATACACAAAACGCACTACAATTTGAAATATTGCACATAGATACAAAGTTGTATTTTGTATGTATGCAATTTTCTATAAATGTTTATCTGAATGTTTGCATAGTTTGATTTTAAAATATATATAGTTTTGGGTAGAACAAATATGAAAGAAGTTGAAAATAATCCATTAAAAAACCCAACCCATGAATAGGGAATACAACATCTCATATTTAATTGTGCCAAATTTCAAATTGTACAGCATTTTTCTATTGAGATAAAAAATTCCAAAATTGTCTATTTTCGTACAAAAGTGTTGTGAACAAATATCAAGTCCACAGACAAAACTGCTCTTTTGAGTGTCCTGTAGACAAAAATCCATACAAAATTCAAAATTTTCACAATAGGTACATTACTTTTAAATCTCATCTCTAAATTAAACAAAGACAAAATTCAATTTGTTTAAAGATTCAGTTACAAGATGAATAAGGTACTTATAAGATGTTGGAAGTCTCTCTCTCTCTCTCTCTCTCTCTCTCTCTCTCTCTCTCTCTCTCTCTCTCTCCCCCACCAATTGCTTTGGAACCTCTTCATGTTTTGTGTGCTTTAAAAACAAGATATCTTGAGACTAAAGGACATTTGGCTAACAAACAAAAGCACTAAAGTAAACCATGTGGGTGTTTTCTCACTCTTATCCACATTTATCAACTAATAGTGATTTTTATTTTAATTAATACTCATTTCCAAGCACAGCTCAAACTGTAGGTATATATAACTATTGAACTAACTTCTATTATTGATACAAATATCACTTTTGGAAAATATAACAGTGTAACATTTCCTATTATATGTGCCGATTTGTCACATGTTTAACATGTGTCCATTCGAGACTTCGAAAAAAGAAAAAACGACCCCCGCGTCGCTCTCCTTGGGCGACCCCGCGGGGGGGGGGGGGGGGGGGGGGGGCTCCAAACCCTAGCCGCCACAGCCCCAAATCCCTCCTCTCCACCGCGCCGCCGCCGGAGCCACCCACCGGGAAACCCGTGGGGCTAGCCAGGAGGGCGGCGGCGGGGCTCTCTCCCTCTTCTCGAGGACATGGTGGCGGGATCTCAAGGTGAGGCGTCGCAAATGGGGTCAAATGGAGGCGCCGGGTCGCGATTCTGGTCGTCTTGCTGCTCGTCGGCGGTCATGGCGGCCGGATCTGCTAGGTGTGGTCGTACCGGTGCAGCCACGGCTCCCTGCAAGGCCAGGGCGGTGCGATGGAGTCGACCCAACATGGTCGCGGCTCCCTGCTCTCCCGGCGCCGGCATGGCTGGTGGAGGCGGGGCTTCGACTGACCGGCGGTGCCGGTGTCGTCGGCAGGACGACGGCTTGTTGTGTTCGTCGGCTCGAGTCGCAGGTTGTGCGGCCGTGGCATCTGGCGTCGTTGGGTGATGGTCGCGGGTGTGCAGCAGTGGGGAACGTGGCGGAGGGCCATTGGCGACGGAGGGCAGCAAGCATGGGCATGGTGGGTGAGTGCCTCAGCCGGGAAGGCATGCTGGATGGAGGGCTCGCCAGAAAGGCCTGCCCGGCTTCGCCGGTGCCGGCGATGGCTACGCTTATGGGTATCGTTCTCCCTCTTGAGGGCATTGAAGTGGAGCTCCTCTTATCCGATGCCTTCGGGTGAAAACCTGGTTCAAGTCTGGACGGACTACGGCGGGGCTTGAGCTCCGCACCCTCGCTGGAGGCGTCGTCTTGAAGGCCAGTTGCTTTCCAGGTTGGGCCTATCCTGAATACTCATTCTGCCGTTTGGTTGTTCGTGGTGCCATCGGTCGCGGTGTGTCGGAGCTGCAATTGGTCGAGGTTCGTTGGAGGCACGACGTCGGAGCTGCAGCTGCACTTGGTTGAGGTTCGGTGGAGGCGCGACGTATCTTGGCAACTTTGACGCCTTTTTGGTCGCAATTCAACAAGCAATTTGAGGGTGTTGGGCAGTGTGAGTAGCTTGTTGTCTATGTCGTTGATTGTAGGTGGCGTCCCTTATTTGTTTGAAGTTGCCTAGTGTGGTTTGTTGTAGGTCGTTGTGGTGTGTTGCCTCTTGGCGTCTGTGCCAAGCTGGCCATGGGGTGATTCTTTCGTAAGAAAGGATCACCCGGTTGTACTCTCTTCTTCCACTTCATGAAATACATGCAATGCATGTTATAGAAAAAAAAAAAGATTTATCACATCTCTTTTAAGCCCACACAATAATAGAGTAGTCAATATATAAATTTACAGTATTTTTCTGCGAAAAATATTACTACAATGTTACATGTAGTATAATATTATGAGTGAACCTTCAATCATGTCAGTACTTATGATCAAAGTCGTTTAATATTTATTTATGTCTTCCAAATCAAGAAAACCATGATGAAATAAAAATAAGGGAAACGAGAACAGTGTGCGCACAGGAAGGAGGCATGTTGGTTATTTGTTAATTATAAACATCCCCAAGGATAAGCTCCACCATCTTCATCCTCAAGAATGGTTCGTACTTGTGCTTCATTACTCAATACCATCATCTTCGAAAAAGATTTTTTCTTTATCTTGCAATATGATAATTCTTACTGGCAATTCTTTCCAGTTGGATTTCCACTTCAAGTACTAACACTTATTTGTCATTAATAAAATTGCAACTCTTGATCAGATTCATCTCACGAATTGATTTTAGTTTTATAAGTTCAGTACTAATAAATTTTTTCATATTTTTTCACATAATATTGGTTCAGTTCAATATTTTAGACCATGGTTCGCTGTAAAAGAAGAACCAACACGGGTTATCCATGCATGCTACAAAACAAGAAGCGTCGTCCAGTATTTATTCTATTCGAAACCTGGTTGGAAGAAGCAGCCCACCACGGCCCACAAAGCTCATTTTCTCCAGCTCCAACTTGCCGCCGTTGTCTTTGCACCCCAACAATAGCCATCAACGTCCCCGACGTGTGCTGCCCCTGCCCACCCGAGCCAACGCCCTTGCACTTCCATCGCCTTACCGACGAAGCCGCCACCTGCTGCACAGCTCCTCCCCCACACGCCACCACCTTTGGCGGTCGGCGGCATCTTGCCTTGCCTTGCCGGCATCCCGCTGCAGGCACCCACCACACCCCACCCGCAGCTAAATTCTCTGTGTTACTGTTACATGCCCCCATCGCCGACCATGCCCACCGCCCTCCTGCTGCCCCGCCACTGCCTTGCCGCACCGCCTCCCACCGCCGTGTTGGATCCTAGCTGCCGTCACACCCCGCCACAAGTTCGACAACCCAGCCACCCTAACTCCCTCCTCCACCACCCTGTTGGGAAGAGGAAAAACCACCGATATCAAGCGAAGATGAATTCATCATTGAAAGGACACATTAATAGATAAAAAATTTTGAGGGATGATTGCATTCGCTCATAAAGATGCATGATAACCTCAGTGAATTATATCCTATGCTTGGATAAAGGTATTTTCTATAATTAAACTAAATCACATAGTCGATTCCCAGTGCAATGGTTGCAAATTTTGCGTGTCAGCCGAAAGCAAGAAATGTCCTTTTGAAATTGTAAAAAATGTACTATACAACGAATTAGCAAGTAGGTTCAGACGAACCCAGTTTGAACGAAGTGAATCCTTGTCATTTTCGTTGCCATATATATATAATACACTTGATGAAATCATTGTCAGCTTGTCCATTCCGGATACGGGTTAAATTCTGCTCCACGTGCTCTGTTTCACGTTAATTGACACCAATCCGATCCGAAGAGTTGGGGTCCAATCCAATGCAAGCCGTCGTGCTCGTGTCGCTTCCCGCATCGCACCAGGTTACCGGCGGACCCAACCCTACCAAAACATCGCCATGGCGCCGCCACGCCGCCCCCGCTCGGCGCCGGCGCTGATCGACGACCTCATCGGCGAGATCCTCCTCCGCGTGCCGCCAGACGAGCCGGCGCAGCCCTCGTATGCAAGCCCTGGCGCCGAATACTCTTCGCCGCTACCGTGAATTCCACCGGACGCCGCCCCTGCTTGGCTTCTTCAGCGTCGAGGACTACCACACCAAATTTGTCCCCACCAACACCGCGTCCCCTTTCTCCACGCTGGTGCTCCCCTGTGGCCGTTGGAGGACGCTCGACTGCCGCCATGTGCTCTACTCAATTCATGATTGGGGCCTGCGACTGGGTCTCCTCCTCTGGGATCCTATTACGGGCGAGCAGCAGAGCTTTCGTGCGCCCATGAGCCCTGATGTCTTTTTCTCTGCCGCGGTTCTCTGCATCGCGGACAACTGCAACCACCTAGACTGCCGCGGCGGCCCCTTCCTCGTGGTCTTCGTGGGCACCGACAACTACGGTGTGTCATGGGTGACTGAGTACTCATCGGTGACTGGTGCTTGGAGTGCCTTGACGAACGTCGACAAAGTTACTTCCCTTTCCTACTTCGATCGGAGGCCGAGTCTCTTTACAGGAGATGCAGTCTACTTCGTCCTTGAGCACGGCAAGGCCATCCTCCGATATGACATTGCCCAGAAGAACCTAGCTATCAGTTATTGATGCACCGGACATGAATGTCAAGACTGGCACTGTCATGGTGGCGGAGGACAGCGGTCTTGGATTTGCCGGTGTGAAGGACTACAACCTCTTCCTATGGTCGTGGAAGGCTAAAGATCAAGGCATCGCTGGATGGGCGCAGCTTAAAGTTATCCAGCTCATGACACTACTCCTTGTTCCGAAGAGGTACATCAAGGTCTCACCTCGGGTGACTGGCTTTGTTGAAGGCACAGATACTATTTTTATCCGCACATATGACAGCATCTTCACCCTAAAAATCAAGTCAGGGCAGGTCAGGAAAGTTGCACGGAGATGGTGGGACGACGGCTTCAGTGTACCCTACATGAGCTTCTATGCCCCAGGAATATCAGTCTCGTCAGATTTTTAGCACCCCATATGTTTGTGTTACTGAAATTCATCCATCCAAACCGCAATGTATAATCCATTTAGCATCATAAAAATATGTATAATATGTATCATTGTGCAGTTTACAAAATTGGACATTGCAGGTTTATATGTTACGGCTTACTATATACTAGGTGTTAATGAACTAGTGGTAATAAACTGAAAGGTCACCCTGCATTGATGTTCACCTTTTTCCTTTGTGACCGTTTTGAGTTGCGAAGGAACCCATCCCAAATTAGATTTAGTTGGAATTATGTAATCTAATACTCTGTTATCTTGGGTAAAATACCTCAAATATGTGTCAATGTTGAGTTGTAGCATGGTTGTAACTTTTGTCCATTATATCAGTTTAATTAAGATCTTGTTGGAATAAGACTGCCAACACCATGAACATGTTGCACTGTGGCCCAATCGATTAACATGAATCTACGAGTCTCAGGTAGCAGCATTGTTCTATTTTTAGAAAATTATATATCTTTGGTTTTATTGTGAGATGTGAAAATTCAGCAAGCCAAAAGGCAAGTTGATTGTTGTGTTGAAGCTTGGTATTATAGTTTTACTTTGTCAATGATGTGCCATATCATATCTACACTATTTGTTTTCAGATCTTGTTGGGATCAGAGCACCACCGCCTTGAAGATGCTGCGACCCATCTATTAAATTAACCACTGTTGCCTCCTCATGGAGACAAGGATTCAAGTGATTTGTTCTCAGTTGGAAGTAAGAAATGTTGATCATGTGATCACTTAGTATTTTTAGTTTAGTTCTGGGATTTATGTAACAACAAATTGGTATCAAGATCAATTAGTATATCTCTTTATTATCGTGGTTGACTTTTGTGATTCCTTGTCGAAATACTCGTTTCGTATTTGCAAAGCCGATTTGAATATAATATACTGAATTTCACTTTTCTGGTGATGAATCTTTCTAGTTCAGATTATGATACAGGGCTGGCACTTCTTTATACGGAGCAGTAACATAACTTGTTGTATGAGTATTGAGTTGAATTGGAAAGTTTCAATGGTTGTGCCAGTCATTCTCATGCAACTTGTACTATAGTTAAGCTAATGCTCATCTTTTTGCTATCTGCAGGAACTAGCAGAGTATACATCAGAAAAGTATCCATCTATTAGTTTTGTTTATGCGGTATTTAAATATACTAAACAATATTTCACTTGTGAGTGTGTTCACTTATGTGTGTGAGGTTGTGTATCAGATGATGGGTGATTTCACTTGGATCAAATGAGACTAGATACATATATCTTCACCATTAACTATTTACTGACATCACGTGGGTTCAACATTCGTTCCCTATCACTATGACGATCGCACACTAGGTGGAGCTGTCCTTTCTGTGACCACCTTTATGTCTTCCATTCGAAACCTGCTTCAGCATCGAACATGGCCACTCCCACTATCCCGGCGACCCTCCTGCTGGTGCTGGCCTTCGCACTGCAGAGCTTCGTCAAGGCAAAAGCCGAGTAGAAAAAAATCCAGATAACGGTGATTCTGCCATAATTATCCTGCAACTTCTGTAGAAAAAAGCAGAGACATGACAAGAACTGAACAGCGCGCGAGCTAGTGCTAGACTCAGAGATGTCATTAAGAAGCAAGCGCTTAACCGAACAGCAAGCTAGTGCGAGACAGGAAAATTCACTTCCTTGAATTGTACAATCATTACAAGGCCCCAGGCTACACCACAACAAAATCATTGAATTGTACAACCATTCAAAACAAGCAGACATCAATATTTTCAAAACTAACGCATCAACGACTATACAAGCTCGGCACAAACTTTTGTGTTCACTGATGGAACATGGTCTGCTCGCCAGCATTTCCTGCCCACGACCCTGGCACTGGCGCTGCTGCCGCCAGGCATGGAGATGGCAATGCCATCGTCCCTGCAGATGCCGCGAGTCTCAATGGCACGCGTATATCTCTGCCACGGACGTGGTCGCGTCTCAGCGGTGGCGGCGTGGACATGGCCGGTGTGCTGCAGGGCTCGGGCGCGGCGCCACCCACCACCAGCAGCTGCGAAGGCACCGCCGTGCTTGACGCTGCGACTGCCGCTCGTCGTCGCCGGTTTCGCCGCCAGTGCATCGGAGAGGAAGAGGGGGGAGAGTTTACAGGACGTTTACAATCGATGATGAATATATTTTTTGTTGCTTCATGATCATTGATCCCTGTACTGAATCGATGATGAATATGACTTTTCTTTCATCTAATGAACAATGAGTCATTGCAAACGTTCTGCGTTCAGCGTAAGACCTGGGGCAAAGAGAATGTCCAGCCCGATTTGTACAATAAGTCCAACATTCTTATTGTTAGAGTATATTTGGTAGGCTAGATATTGTATATTATGGATTGCCATATGTATCTCCAGAGGTGCCTTGTCCTCCAAATCATGTACTCTCATATATACCGACCGAGGGCCTCAATGCAATACAATCCACCATTATACGCAATTCTACCCTTCTTACATGGTATCACGAGAGGGTTACGATCCTGTGACCTAACCCTAGCCGTCACCGCTTCCGCACCCGCGCGCCCCCGGGGAGATCTTCTCCGCCGGGGGCAGCGCCCCTGTTTAGCGGCGGATCCTATTGATCTGGTCGCCTTCATCATCGCTTCAGGTCGTCCTGCAGTAGAGATTGAAATCTCCATGTTCCTGCGACCTCGTCGGCGCGGTTCAGTCTGGCGCCGCGCCCCGTTCTTCATGCAGACCACGTCGCGTCGTCTGCACGCACGCAGCAGCCAGGCGGATTCACCGCGACTGCTCCTTGGCCAGGCGCCTGTCCGTGCACTTGACGCATCTGCGCAGGGGCGGCCACGACGAGTTGCAGTCACGATCCTGCCCGGGCCACGGTCATGCGCGCTTCTCTGATTTTTTATTCTGTCCTCGGTTCCCGGCGGCAGATAGAAAAAGATGTGGAGAAGGGTGCAAGACAAAGCTATGGCTACTTGGAGTTCTACACGGAGAAGCTTCCATCTACTACTGCAGCAGTTTTTTTGTTTTTCCCTGATCAGAGATCGGGGATTGCGTCTCCCATCACCGTCGAACACGCGTGCCTCTTCTCCGACATCGGCATCGACTACACCGACTTGCACCTCGTCTCCAACACATGCGGCGTGGCTGGACATCGACGCACAAGGGACGCCTTAATGCGTCGTGTCCGGCTACCTCAACCGCACGTCTCCACGCCGCTACATCGTCGCCACCGTCGGGACAACCCCGACATCGTCGCCACCACGTCTTCAACCGTGCGGCATCGTCGTGATCCCGCGCGCACGCCGGTCTGATCAGCCGAACTTGCATGCGGCGTCGTCAAGGCCGCGTACCACGCCTCCAAGCTTCGCGCTGCCGCTGCGTCGCCTCCTCGGGCTGCAGCTCTGCCGCCTGTGGTCGCCACTAACTTGAGAGGCACCTTCAACGGCGCGACTCCGTCTACTGTGGCACTCGTCGTTGCATCTTCATCGCCGTCCCCGCTCACTGACGACCCCTGATCGTCTACGTGCATGGTCTTCGTCATGCTTCTTCGCCTACATCGAGCACCGCCGCCGCGCGTCTTCAGGCTACCCGCGTCGCCCTTCTGGCCGCCGGTTTAGCCACGTCTTCAGTCTTCGTCCGCCACGGCCACGTCGCCAGAGTCGTCGTCTCTTCCTCGACTACTTCGTCTACTCCGACAACTGCGGCTGCGCCGGCACTCTCCTCCTCGCCGCTCTACGCGCCGCGACCGTCGTGGACGCCTTCTCTGCTGGTCCCCTCCGACACTGGTGTATGATGATCGTGGATGGTCCCTCTCTTCGTGCGCCCGGTATTAGCAACACTAGTGTGTGCCTTCGTCCCCGACGCGTTCCCGGGCCTGGCAAACCCGGGGCATGCCTCGCCTATGGCGGTCTAGACAGCATCGACTTCGGCATCGACCTTCTTCTTCACGGTGCCTCGATCGCGTCGCCGTCTTCTTCCAGGCGCATCTTCGCGCACCTCACATCGGCGCCTCCCTGCGCCCGCGGCTACATGTGCGGCTTCCTCGACATCGGCAACCTCTACTCTGGCTTCGTCGACCACGGCTACCTCAAGCACGACTCATCGACCACGGCTACTCGCGTGAGCTTTTGGCTACCTCGACACTCGGCACAAAGGGCTGTCATCCGCATGAGCTACTTGCCGGTTTTCTCTCGAGTCGCAGCATCCGCACCGCCATGACGCTTCAACTGCGGGGGGATGTCAGTCCGTCGGCTTCTTCTCCAGTCTCACCGTTTGCGGTGCTCCCTCTGTGACTGCGGGGGATGTTAGAGTATATTTGGTAGGCTAGATATTGTATATTATGGATTGCCATATGTATCTCCAGAGGTGCCTTGCCCTCCAAGTCATGTACTCTCATATATACCGACCGAGGGCCTCAATGCAATACAATCCACCATTATACGCAATTCTACCCTTCTTACACTTATGACGGCGGAGGATGGCAGTTTGGGATTTGCCGGTGTGAAGGACAGCAATCTCTTTCTGTGGTCATGGAAAGCTGATTCTAAAGGCATCGCTGGATGGGAGCAACTCAGGGTTATTAAGCTCAATACCCTGCTGTCTCTCCCTGAGGGCGCATGGGTCTCATCTTGTGGCTTTATGGAAGGCACAGATACTATTTTCATTAGCACAAGTGTCAGCATCTTCACACTCAAACTCAAGTCAGGACAGATCAGGAACGTAGGCCCTAGATCGGGCTATGGCCCCATCGTACCCTACATGAACTACTATACTCGAGGTAGTATGCCTGTCTTTTCTTTTCTTGGCTTGTGATGTGTGAAATTTTAACCAGCCGTGACACTAATCTGAAATACTATTTCAGTCTCACTTTTAGCAAAATTTTAAACTGGTTTATTGTTTTCAGATAGGCTACATAAAATCGATACACTTTTAAGTGGTTTATGTATTTTTAGATAGATTAAGTTTTGGTGAGCTTGACAAATGTTTTCCCATTATTTCTGGCACCCTTTCTAATCAATTAAAATAAATCTATGAAATCAAAACGTCACTCTGCTGCGGTGTTTAATCAATTTTTTTGTTTGGTTCAAATTGTCAAGAACCACTCTGAAAATTTGTTAGATTTAGCAGGAACCAAGTGATATATTACTCTTCCATCTTGATTTAAACTTATATCTTTTACAAGATGTTCCGGCTCCATGAAGATGTTGTGGCCCATTCATCAACATGAAACTTGGCTGGTTGGCTGGTGACCCATTCATCATACACAATTGTCCTGTTTTATCACATTATATATTTTTTTGTTATTGCAACATAAGTTTTTTTTTGGGGGGGGGGGGGGGGGGGGGGCTCAACTAATCAAGAATTATTCTTAAATTTTGCTGGATTTGTGAGGAATTGGTAATATATTATTCTATCATACACTTTGTCACACACGTTACAAAACAAAACTTATAATCATTTAAGCAAGGAATCTTGACTATTTGTGCATGTTGATTTATAGCATATTTAAAGTTTTATCATTTCAGGTTTTGTTGTGGCCAGATTGCTGTCCCCATGAAGATGCCATGACCCATCCAGTGAATTAAATCTCCTACTGTTACCTTCTCATAGAACTGACGATTCAAAGTGTTTTGTTCTCTGCTGTATATTTAACTAGATGATACCCCGCGCGTTGCTGCGGGAATTTCATTAGTGATATTGAATAGGAGTATATTGAATAAGAAGCTCATAACTTGCCTTTTTAGTTTAACATAAAAAGGCCCTACATCTATAAATGGAAAAGGGAAATAGAATTTGACAGATGGCGAGCGGAAAGAAGATGAGCACACACAAACTCCCCCACTCAAAGAATGGAAATGAACCCAAACCAGTGTAAAACATCAAGAAAAAAATACAGTTGTAGCTCAAAGTTTGAACTAAATGATACCTACCGCTTAAGATAAAACTGGGAATCATCACCACCTTAATCCATCTTTACAAATGAACTATCTGAATTTCATGTCCAATCGAAAAGTGACAAAATGAGGAAAAAAAGAGATGCATAATTGATCTAATTAGAAAAAAATGTGGATCAATCCACGTTATTGTCTACCTTAATACACGCTGACTTTATATTCTTAGAATGAGTCCAATTCCCCCAGCAGGGTTTTGCCTGTAGTTGAAACGTCCTTGGACCGATTTGTATATATTATAGTAAGGAAAGTTTGTAGTACTCATAATAACATCAAAATACAATTTCGTTAGTGAGAATCTGCTGGTGGTTTAACAATTTGTTTCTCCTTTGACATGAAACAAATATCACATAGTACCACGGTGAAAATTATGGTATTAGCAAAACAGGCAATGCATCATCTGCACATAAGCACAAAAGAAAATAAAAACACATGATACGCTACAAAAGCCAAACAACTCTAATCACTGATAAACATGATAATCAAACATCGAATGGAGGCAGGCATTGGGATCCATGTTGGGGCATTGCTATCCTGAGAGTCAAGCTGAACTAACAAATAGGTGGGAGCCAGAAATTAGATAATAATAAAAAGGCATGAACCACAATGCACCGATAGAGGTTAATGTGCATATTGTCGAATCATATCCAAGAAATATTGCATATATAAACATTGGGGAAAACAGCTGATTCTCTTGTAGGTGGAGATGTAATGACTAACGCACACACTTTTTATTGATTTGTTTGTTTTTACCTGAATAACCAAAGAAGGCCAAAGCTTAAGCTATAGTGCTATATCAAGAGGGGACCTCAATTCGTAGGAACCTTCAGATATGCTGAGGAAATTAAAAAACAATTCAGATGAACCTACAGAATCTGAACACTCACGTGAATGATAACAATTATGATGGAAGGACAATGAGATACATTTTAGAATGCTTAAAATAGGAGGATAGCTGACAAAAACGACTAATGCAGACTTTCAGAGATATGTTTTTTTACCTGTATGTTCAAAGAAGGCCAAAGCTTATGCTATAGTGTTATATCCAGATGGGAACTCAATTCATAGAAACCTGGAGCCTGGAGGTATATAGAGAAAATTCAAAATTAATGTAGATGAACCTACAGCTGATGAACGCTCACGTGAACCCAATAAACATGCTGCAGAGACACTTTTTACACTAATATGTGCTAAGGTACAATTCATCGAACAGGTTGGGTGCATAAACCCATGAGCGTGTTTGAAACACAATCAGACAACAAAAGAACTTGTGAGAAAGAAATTGAGGAACCTGCATGAATAGGGAGTGAAACCAAAAAAAAAAAAAGAAGATGAACGGCAATGGGAAGCTCATAGCGAAAATACCTCAACAACAGAGGCACAATAGGGTGTGCTGACGGACGAAGGATTAATACCATTAGCGCCCAGGGACCTATTCAATCTAGGAGTGGTAACATAAGTGATTGATGAAGGATTAATGCCATTAAATCTGGTGGTATATTGATTGGATCTTCATGGGGCGTCCAATACTCTGTCCCTAACGCCATTGATGGGGTGCAGAAGAGCTGACGGGAAGGAGGAAGCTCTGGCTGTGGAGGCGCAATTGATGGGGTAATGGCTTCAGTTTCTGCATTTTTTTTAAGACATTCAGTTTCTGCAATTGATTGGGGCTGAGTTGGGGACGTGGCATTCCTCTGCGCTGCGCCTGAGTCATGTCAATCGAGGAAGACAGGGTTCTATGGAGAAGATGAAGATGATGAAAGGTCAAGATGAGGAGTTTTTTGAGATCGGATGGTGCAAAAATAAACAGTGACGTGGGTCTTTGTGGGTTGAGAGAAATAGTAGTAACTGATACTTAGTGGTTGCACTTATAAAGAAATAGTAGATTAAGAAAAGAAAGCCATCATGGTCACTTGGTAATCTTAGTTTTAGTGTGGCAATTTGTGTCAGAATTGAGTTGGTCAGTTTTCTGTATTGACCATTTACTGTGCCTTTTTTTTATTAGTCACTTCACTAATCTTTTCATGATCGTGGCCCAGAATCTCCAGTTGTGGCTGACTTTTGTGTTTTCTGGCAAAAAAAATAATACTCATTTCACGTTTGAGAAACCCATTGTAAATTTTGGAACAAATAAAAAGTTTCGAAATTGAATTTTACACTTTGATTCATGTTAGGAGTATAAAGGTCATTTCAGCCCACACTTAACGCCGTTAGGACCAAACACTGACGGAAGGGCCAAGAAAGGAATGAAAGTTACAACTTGGGTCATATAGGTAATTTTTTCAGTTTAGGCCAAAGAAGGAACCATGAACTTTACTAGAGCCAAATAAGGATTTTCCTCTACTATTTATGCTTTCAAAATCTGCCAGAACCAGCTATAAAACGTTTGCAAGTTTTCGGCATGCATAGTAACTATTCAGATTACATTTGTGTCAAACACTTAAACTGTCAGTTTGAAAAAAAAAAAACTTGAACCGCTATTCTCAGCAGACACTAATTACTCAGTGGGCGTGCACATGCCGGAAGACGCGCCTCAGCGTGACAGGTTCGCCTTCGATGGTCGGCCACATTTGGTGGTTTCAAAACCCTTTTGCAATGTTCTGTGCTACGATATATTGGGACTCTTAGGCCCCACCTGACAACCGTGCTACAAACACAATGCTACAAACAAACATCGCTATTGATCAAGCCCAGTGGCATGGCGCCTAGCTCTTGCAGCCCGCGCTAATCAGACCACATTGAGGAGATCCTCATCCGCCTAGCAAGTCCATCAAAATATAATATGCCGCTATTGATCCAGGTATATTTATAAGGATTTGCTCCAAATCAGTCGACTGAGATCTCGTGTCCGTCTCAGTCAAATTTGCTGGCCGCTTGATGTCGATCGGACGGCGTGGCGTGGTTAGTCCCACTTAACTTGTGTTTGTGTTGCGCGCGGTGCTTTGCGGGTTTGCTAACGGTCGGTGTTGTTAACGGGTTGCCACGGACGAATCCATTTCCGGCTTCTAGAGCAACCCGGATCCTCTTCTCTGTCGATTCACAGCCTCTTTTGGTCGCCTTGAGTGGGAGGGGAAAGGCGAGTCGGCGACGGCGGCGGCGGTGTGGGCGAGGGAGATGGCGCGGGCGAGGGAGCTGAGGCTGCGATGCTGTTCCGCGGTTGATTTGATCTATTCCCCGGCGTGGATGAGGCGAGCGCGGCGACGAGCGCTGCGTCCAGCGAGGAGGCAAGCAGGCGATTCGAGCGAGGGGTCAACTGGTGCAGCTAGCCAGTCGATTTTCGGCGCAGGTGATGGTCACCTCCCGCACCCCCCCTCCTTCCCCCCTCTGATTTTGTTTTTTTTTTACTGCTGTGATTGGTGCTTGTTGTGGGTGGCTCGATTGATTCTCGTGTTGCTTTTGTTAAGTTTGATTTTGACCGGCCTTGCTGTTGTTAGTTGGGAGGCGACTTGCTTGATAGGAACGACTTGCTCTAGTTCTTATCATTACTGTTTGTTTTGCACAAATTCGTCATAGATTAATACCACTGGAGTAGTGGGAATTTTTGCAAATTCCCAGACATTGCTATCTGACAAGCAGCCAAGCTTGCACCATTGACGGTTTGTGCTTGGTGTCACATTCTGTATGCTGAATCTGGAAATGGTGAAAAATTAGAGCGGCATTATCATCATGATTGTTGCATTGTTACCTCAATGGTGGTACATGTGAATAGAGCTTGTAGATCCGGCCAGCAATGCAATTCGTTGAAGTGAATAGAGCTTCTAGAAGCGATTGTTGCTGTGCTAGCACTGACTTCTATTAGATGCACTAGGTTGCAGACAAAGCTATTCCTCCAAGAGAAAGCCAGTTTTATCTCTAAAATCAGGTGAACAAATGTAGTATTAAAGACTAAAACATTAGTACATAAGATGAATATTCTGAAAGTTTCCTCTTCCCTTGTGTTGGTTCACCCATACCATTTCCCTTCTGAGCCGGACACGAATCCTCCCTCGCTCACACTCTGTTCTGAGTATGATTTGATGTAGTGGTTGTAATCATTTCATGCCATGTCAATAGCATGTTACCTCTGACCATTCCTGCAGACGTTCAAATTTATGATCTTGTTTGTGCTACATCTTGTTATGAGACTTTTTTTTTCCATGATTTCTTATTTGCTACTTTGAAATAGATATATTCCATAGAAGATAATTTGTGGTGGAAAAAACACTTGTTGCATCTGCAATGGAATTTTATTGAAATTGATGCTTTTTTCAGTTTTCATAATGTGTTTTTTGAGTTTTCATAATCTCCTTTTCTGCAAATATTGTTTCATTGAAATACACACTCATTATAATTATGATTCAGATTTGTACTTGTTGCAGCTAGTTAGAAGGTGAGTGAACTCCATGGGTGATGATGATGATCTGTTTGGTATTATCAAGAAATATGTAAGCCTTTTTTAATTTTGTATTTCATATATTTATCTCAATGTGCATTTATATTTTGTATATGGTTCTTGCAGGCTTGCAATATTATAAGATAACTCCTCTCTGATGATGTTGGAAACTATCAGTGGCAGTGCCATAAGAAAGAGGCAGGTTAGTTGTTGTGGGGCGACCAGTGTTAACAGTCTTGTTTGTTATAGCTGCGAGTAATCTGTGTGTAATTCTCTAATCCTGTTGCATTGTTTTTTGCTGTGATACTATTAGTATTAGTTAACTTTGCTCCAGTAGTTATAATGAGATGTTGTTAAATGGTCTTGGTACTCAAAGGTTTGAAATCATAATTTGAAGTAATTAGTTTTGGTCTAAGAAAGTTGGTTTTTAGTTATGTTATAGTATCTGGAAGGCCATGTACCATGTATGTTGTATTCAATGTTCCATTTTATGTTTTCACTACTTTTAGTAAATTTCTATAGCCACGTATATTTATATAAGTCATGTTAAATTTATGATAATGATATGTGTAATTCTTTCCTAACTGCGCATTTGTTCTGATAGGTTATTGTTGTGGTTTCAGTTGATTTTGTTTGTTTTCATTTTCATTGGCAAATTTATTTGTCCAATGCCTTGGCTACCAACAGGCTAATGAACCATCGATATTATTCAATATGGGTAGCAATTCAGTTACATTGTCGTTATGACCAGGCATCTAACACCGTGTTTAGTGCTTCTCGTATGAACATAATTCAGTAACTTGAGTTACCTATTAGCAACTGCTACATATCACTGATCACTTACAGTTATGATATAATAGCCTACGTAATTGGCTAAAATAAATGTGCTTCCTTGTCTCTGCGTGAATTCCAAAGATGTTTTCTTGTTAATTTAGTCAAGTGGATGGTGATACGAACACTGACAATATTTCTGTTAGTTATTAGTGGCAAGGTCATTCTTTCATGAGCTGATGGATTAGTTCACAAGGTGTTAGTTACACATGCCTTGGCTTGTTCATACAAAAAGTTGCTATGTAAACAATGGCATGATCATAGTTCTAACATTGTATTTGGAGATATTTATGATTTCAATATTTTTACTTTACTACATTCTTTTTCCTATGATATATTTTACAGTCTAGGATTTTGGTCAACTAAGTTACACCGTGAGAGATATGTGTCATATTAATAGTATTCGTATGAGCTATCATTCGCAAAAAGTTGACTCCCATTGCACTAAAATTACACCCAGTGATATATGTGTAATATTAATAGTATTCATATGTAATTATTTTTGCCAAAATATATTCTGATTTCTGAGGGGACAGAGCAATAGCTGTGAAATATTTTCTTTTCTTTTTTGTTGTTGTATGTGAGGAGATGGAGCTTGAGCTAGCCATAGGCTTAGCAGTTTCTAAGTAGCTCGATCCATTAATTGAATGCTTGATTTTGACTCTAGCTTTTGTTTTACTGACTTGTCCCGTAAAGGCTTGGTCATTTGTGTCATGTGTAATGGCTTGAATCATTTTGTGTACTGCTGCAATTAACAATAATTGTAATGGGATTGTTGTGCAGGTTCGCGTAGGAGCTGAAGTGCTGACATTTGGTATCCTGTAAGTGTTTGGATCATTATGGATTATGCCTCATATATACATGGGATTTCGTTCTCTCATTTTTTCCCTAGTTATTTTTCTACCTTTTTTTTCAAAAATGGTTTGATGTGTCATATATTGCAGTATCAAGTATATTTTAATTGTCTCCTAATTGTATTTATTATTTATTTGGAATTAACTTGGATTGCAATATTGTTTGGTCATTCATATTTTACTGGAACTATTTCTACTGGTATAGTTCATTACATGTTATTGGTCTACATAGTGAATTAAATTGTAGCACTTGATTGTGTTTTTTTCTGTACCCTGTTATTAATAGAGTTTGGAAATTGTTTTGGTATCACACATGTCCATGTAGCATAGCTTTATACTTACATCATGGTTGCCTAGATGTTACCTATAAGATGCTAGCTATAGTAGTGACATTTAGATTTGTTTTTCATCTTATACTTTGAAGTTTGTTGTATGGTTTGCTGTAACTATCTAGTCTGGGCATAGCAGTTTAGTTTTTCTGGTTCCACTATTGACAGTGTTATCTATAGCAACAATGTATTTACTTTTTCATAAATTACTTTGCAGACCTATCAAAATACTTTTTTTGTGTTAAAATTATACTGTTGCTATACTTTCTTTACGCTCTGTTCGCATGTTGTAATTTTAGTATTATTGTTATGCAAAATATTTAAGCACACCCTTTAAAGAAGTTTTAATGCACACTATGACTTGTAAAATCGCAGTTAAGTGATTTCTAGCTCATATGTTTTATTTTCTTATAAGGAAATGGTATGTCTTAGCCTTTGATAGTCATGTTCTCTTGAACCGGAACCGAACATTGTGGAATGTGTCCTGGACTTTAGGTGTATGTTGTTGCTAGCTACTAGTGGCTGTGAATCATGTCTTTATCGTACATGAATTCTGTTATGAATTATTTGATATTTATTATAGTGTAAAATATTTTTTCTTGCAGGGACAGAATATGAGCACTTCCCAGCAATAGCTTGGATTTAGAATATGAAGATTTCAGCAGTAATTGAAGGTATCTGCATGTATTTGTTGTTGCTTTTTGCATGCTATTACCAAAGTCCATGACTCGGATCACTTACATAAACTATTTTATTGTAAACATCTCCTGCAAATTAAGGACTTGCATCTGGTTTGAATATTCCTAAAAGGCCTTCAAAAATGGGTATGCAGCCATCAGTAAAGTCTTTCTTTTCTATTTTGAGAATATTTATAATGATTAGTGTTACTTTTGCAAGTTTTGGACAGTTTTACATATCTAGCCCATTATGAGTTTTTCACATGCAAGGACCATGTTGCACTCCTCAGATTATTACCATTTGACCTATAGAACAAGATGCTAAAATATATGTTTTTTTTTGTCTTAAGGATGGCTTAATCTGGAAAGTGAATGCCATTCTATTGGCCCATCACATGTTCAAGCAATTTGTAAGGTAAGTTATTTATTGTCATGTGTCAATCTGGAAATTGTATTTGGAGAATTTTATGATTTCAATACATATCTTTATTTTGTATGTGCTTGTTCCTATGATATAATTTACAGTCCAGGATTTTGGTCAACTAGGGTGTTATGTGTAATATTAATATTATTCATATATGAGTTATAATTCTCAAAAAGTTGACTCCCGTTTGAACTAAACTTATGTGTAATAGTAATAGCATCCATATGTAATTTTTTATAAAAATATATTTTGTTAACTGTAAAATGATTTTATGCTACTCAGATTTTTGAGGGGACGGAGCAATAGCTGTAATATCATTATTCTTTTATTGGTTGTCTGTGAAGTGACGAAGCCTGAGCTAGCCATAGGCTTCATCAAGCAGTTTCTAGGCGGCTGCAACCATTAGTTTAATGCTTGCTATAGGCTATAGCTTTAATTTCACTGGTGACATGTCCTGTAAAGGGCTTGGGTCATTTTGTGTCTCGTAAAGCGTCAATCATTTTATCTACTGTTGTTGTAATTAACAATACCTGTAACGTGACTGTTGTATAGGTTCGACGAAGAGGGCTCAAGTGCTGACTTTCTGTGTCCTGTAAGTGATTGAGTTATAACGGATATTTTGCGTTATACATGGGGTTTCCTTCTTTTTTTTTTTCCAGTTATTGTTCTACTATTTTGTGAAAACGGGTTTCCTTCTCTTGGAACTGTGCGCGAGGCTATGCTAGATATTTGCTAGTTTCATGCACTCTCGATTTATGTTCCGATGTCAAGTAGTAAGTTGTGATAATTGATTGTGTGTAGCTTCGAAAGGGCAAGATTAAGCCAGTGATTCTCATCAATAATATGCACATCAGTTTGGTTTTCAATTTGCTTTTATCCTATGTATAGGATTGTGAGTAAAAGCCCTATTTGTGGCAATATTCCCTACTACCTCTCCTTTGTCGTCTTGTGCTCTCTTGTGCTGCTACTAAGCCTAGTTAATTGTGCTTTCAACTTGTCACTGTACTGTATTATATCTTTGTAATATATGTCACCTTATTGTTCCTTTCATCATGAATTGATCTGTTTTCTATAGAGGTGAAGGGATTAGAATTGTATTAATCTATTTACTCTTAAGATTTATTTTTTTTTTGTGTGTGTGCACCTGGAAGGCGGCCATGTACTATGTATGCTGTATATAAAGGTTCCATTTGAATATTTCACTATTGTAATTTTTTTACAACAATGTACAGTTACATTTGTATAATTATAGCATGTTAAATTTGTGACTGTGACATGCATAAGTTTTATCCAATTATTCATTTTCTAATCATTAAAGAACTTTTTCATCCTCAATGAGGCTTTGTATAGTGTCAATTAACTGATTTGTAAGTTTTTACTTTAGCTCACAAGGTTTTTTGGGAATTGGTCTGTCTTAGCCTTATGGTAGCTTAGTTCTGTTGAAGTGGAACTAAACATGATGGACTGTGGACTACACTCCAGTTGTTAATTATGTCTCTTAGTACTTGCTAATTGTGTCTTTATGACACATTATTTGTGTAATGAATTATTTGATAATTTATTGTGGTATAAAATATTTTTGTTGCAGGGACAAGTCTACTGAATATAATTGTTTCCGTGATAGCAATTAGCATTGCCTTGCATTTAGAATCTGAAGATTTCAACGGTTACTGAAGGTAAGTACATGTTCTGCTTTAGATGTTGCAATGTGAGAAACATATCAGTTTGTGAACCTGCACGTGTTGACCACTATTCCATTGAACCATGACATCACATGGATATTATACTGTATGCTTTCTTCCTGTTAACTTATTTTCTGCATCTGAATTTTGAAGAAGCACCTGAATTCATTTGAGATATTAAATTACAGCCAGCTTGTACAAAAATTTCAACTAGTGCATACAGTATGTAGTAATTTTAATTGATTCACACCTTAAATTTGGATGATAATGAAGATCCACTTGGCAGTTCTTTGTGTGTTCCATTGTGTGTGAAGTTGCTATGTTGTTCAACATATTATAATCAGTATTTCACAAAATGAAGCAGGACACTCTATACTTATTACTAAATAACTAGCATAGCTTAAAACGAATGCATTATATACCTGGTTACTATTGTTCCGAGCCCCCTATTGTAGCATATTCCACTGTAAATTGAAATTTTGCAGCATTTTAAAAGTTTGTGAATCTTCCTGTTTTAGTTTTACATGCAAATATTTTATATGTAACAGCTTCAAGTCAGGACGCAATTCCAAGAGTTAATTGAGTGGATCCATCAATTTGTGGATCATATGGACCAATCACCATCACCAAATCAAAGTTCATGGCATCAACATGTCCGAAATGTTTCAGGGTTATCAAGTATGATCAAGTTGATTGCCTGCTGAAGCTACCCCAAGCTTCTGGCAAGATAGGATTAGCTTTTCGTGCTTTGTACTAGAAGCCTTTGAAACCTTGACATCATTGTGATTTGCTCGCTCCATGTGTACTATTCTGAATTTTGACTAATTCCAAGCACATAGCAGAACAAGGACCCTACTGTGTGAGGAGTGTTTGTTGGATCAGTTGTCTTTTTTTTTAAGGGGATGTTGGATCAGTTGTCTGAATTGCAAAAGTGCTTCTTAGCTACTAGATTTTGCACAGTGCACATTGATATATTTGTGGGCAGACGCCTGTTCTTTTCTGTTTGGTGTAGCCTAGAATTTTCGCACTAAAAAAAACTCCAAAGCCCAGAAAACAAAACAAGCTTAACGGGTCTTGTCATTGATGTCTGCCCGTTAACAAAAACAGCAACTAAAGCCCGACACGTGAGTATAGCTGGCTCAATTGACTGTGATTTCCTTTTGCTGTTGGATCTCAATCTAATGGCAAAAAAAATAAAGGTGACCGAGACAAACCCCAAAGCTCAGTCACCTAAGGCCGAGGCATATGGGTAGAGACTCACGACCACTGGATCAATTTCGGCAGTGGCTTGGACAGATTCATTTCGACTTCCTTGCACCGCGTGTGCTGCTTGATCTCCTTGCAAAATCAACTTCTTAATATTGGAGCCTAGTACGGTGGTTTTAGCTTGGTCGATGTTGAGGAAAGCATCGTTGAAGAGGGAATCCTGTTTATCCAAGGTTAGCTGAGCTCTTGAGAAAGAGCATTCCCTTTTCTTCAGCCTTTTCTCAACATATGAAGCTAAAACCATTGCTTTGTACTCCAAGTTTAAGTGACTGAGTTTGTAGGAGATGAAGTAGTAAACAAAGTCGAATGAAATAGAAATGAATGCGATAAAGGCGGTGCTTCTAACCCCATATAAATATATATAAATGGATTCAGTGTTAGGTGATAGTTATATTTTGCTGGACTGCCTATAAATAAACATCATCTCTATACACGCACTACTGCCACTCTTTTCTATTTGTACTTTATCTATTTTTCATTTCAGATAAGTAATGTTGAATAGATTCAAATATTGGACGCTCTGATTCACCATCGTATATAATAAATTGCACTTTCTTTAATCTATATACTTATCCTAGATGGAGCACGTCCAAGAAAAAAAAAATAGAGACTTGCGAGTAGGTTTGGAGTCATTGTTGTGTTTACACTAAACCATAATTTATAAGGTGGAAAAACACCAGTGTGAACAAGATGAAATCTATCGGTTCAATGGACTTTGCTTGATGTACCAGATACTTGCCATTTTGAATGCTTTGCACAATTTGGACGACAATTCGTTTCTCAGTTGATTTCTTTCCCTTGCACCTTGCTTGCCTTTTCTTCAATCTCCATCCTACAACGGATCGCGAGGCTACTCGAGAGAGGAAAGGAAGGAAACATATTGCATATGGGATTAGTATAACCGATGGATCAAGCACACCGCAGCAGGAAACGGCCGGATTGAACAATGACTATAAGTTTGATAGAGAGATCATCACCTGGTCTAGGACATACATCGGCGTAGGTCACCTTTCCGTTTTTATCTCTAGACTTGTATAGACAGCAAGGCTGCCAGTGTGATCGTTCCGGATGGAGACGTGAGACAAGGAATTGAGCATCACACGGTTTGGGACAATTTGATTTCCTAGGTTGATTTGTTTCCCTTGCACGGAATGTTGCTTGCCTTTTTCTTTCAAGCTCCTTCCTACCCCGGCATCCACTACCATTGCGCATCACCATGGAGTAGACTATGACGACCACGGGATCGACGTCAACAAGAGATTCCGTGGGCTATTTAGGTACATCGAGGTCATCGCGATTAGCGCTTGCAGGATACCACTCTGTTGGCAGCGACCTTGATTTCGGAAGTATCAGCAAAAATTGATGAATTTCGATCTGAAAATCTTCAAATTTCGGGTGAGGAGGTTAGTTTGCACGTAGACTGTGAACTTCTATCTCACCAATGAAAAAATTTCTTAGGTTCACATCGTGTTTGAACAATTCAAAACTTGGAGGTGGCAGGTCTTTGTTGAACTGAAGAGTTCAGTGTATTGCCGGTCTTGGAACGTGTTCAGGGGCATCATCTAGGTCTCTAAACTTTTAATTTGCACATTCAGATTCTTAAATTACTAAGTGGTGTACCCGAAAAAAAAGTCGCTAAGTGGTACATGAGTATTCTAAATCTCCCTAATTAGGATTCATTAAGTTTGTATCTACATGGAATCCACGTCATCCAGTTTAATAACCTCATCACTTGTATTATCATTTGGCCCGTGTTAATTAAAAAAGAAAAAAAATGAAACAAACACTTCATCATTCCTAAAAACCCCCCATTTTTACTTTGACCTGATCTAAGTTTGTTGTGGGTTTGATAGTTATATAAATGATTACTCTGAATACTTGACAATTAGGATGATTAGGATAATTTGGACCTCGAGTGAACCACTTAACAAGTTTGGGACTTCGAATATGCTAATTAGGAGTTCGGGGACTTAGGTGGCACCCTTAGATACGTTAAAGGAGTGGCCGTACAATTAACTCTTGAACCAAATTTCCAAAAAAATGAAATGTGTTTTGCTCCATCTTGGATTCGCTTGAGAGATAAGTTCACGCAAATTGTCACCAAAGGCAAAAACTTTTTTTTTGCGAGAAAAGGCAAGGAACATGCTGTTCTGAAATTCCCAACTCCTTCATCAATGAATTGAGCCATACAACTTGCGCTCTGTTTCCGTGCTAGTAGACTGTAATGTTTGTATTGGTACCATTTCAATTCCAAAGATCGAAACTGATGCGTTAAAGATGGAGCAGGGGCTTTCAAGATCCGGATTTGAGACAGAGAAAAAAAAACTCTTTGGCAATGTTTCTGTTTCCAAAGTTCTGTCCGACGCCTCTGTCCCACCTGACAGCCCGTCAAACCAAGGGCGGTCCTACTCAGTCCAAATTAATCGCACCGCATCACAAGACCGATCGATCAAGCGCAGCCCGCGACATGGCTGCGCCTCCGCCGCGGCAGCCCTGCCCTAGCTCGCCGCCCTCGCTGATGGCGGACCTCATCGAGGAGATCCTCCTCCGCCTCCCGCCGGACGATCCCGCGTGCCTCGTCAAGGCCTCCCTCGTCTGCAAGCTGTGGCGCCACGTGCTGTCCGACACCTCCTTCTCCCGCCGCTACCGCACCTTCCACAAAACGCCGCCTCTGCTAGGTTACATCTGCAACCTCTTCCACGGCACATCCCAGGTGTCTCGATTCGTCCCTGTTTCTACTGCTTCCCCCATCTCCCAATCAGGATTCAACGATTACTGGGCCCTTGACTGTCGCCACGGACGTGCGCTGATGAACAGCTTTTTGGAAACGAGCCTCATCGTCTGGAACCCCATCAACGGCAAACTGCAGCACCTGAGGATTCCTTACAAATATACCTATTGCGCTGCAGCAGTGCTATGCGCCATAGACTGCTGCGACCACCGCAACTGCAGCGGCGGCCCGTTTCACGTCGTGTTTGTGGAGGAGGGGTCCTCGCCCGGGCAAGCATATACTCATCGGAGACTGGATCGTGGGGTGCGTCTACCTCTACTTTTATCAACTATCACATCGACGACAAACCCGGTATTCTCGTTGGTGATGAGCTCTACTTCACCGTCATATATGGTAACCGCATCCTCAAGTACGACCTGACCGCTCGGGACCTGTCCATGATCGAATCGCCATGTGTTTCTGGTGCCATTGTCATGACGACGGCGGAGGAGAATGGTGGGCTGGGATTCGTGGCTGTGTTGGACGGCAGCATCTGCATGTGGTCGTTGCATTGTGGCAGCGATGAAGGTACTGCGAGTGCGAGATGGGTGCACCCATGGGTCATGGATCTGGTTACAATCCTCCCTGGTGGTTGGTGGATATCCTCGCATCATCTGATTGGCTTTGTGGAGATCGCACATACCATTTTGATCGACTCAGGTAGTTTGGGAATATTCAGACTGGACCTCAAGTCGCGGCAGCTCAGAAAAGTAGGCAAGGGAGCGCCAACAAGCTACTCCATCTTACCTTACATGAGCTTCTAGATTCCAGCGGGTCATCGTTTTTCCTTCGGTTAGCAAGTTGACATTATTATACATTATTTCAGTTACTATTGCACTGCGTTTATATGTGCTTCTTTAATATTCAGAAGATAGACAACAAGTAAAGTAAGTTTAATGCATACTCTCCCATTCTTAAATTGTTGTCGTGAGACAACAGTTTTAGTTCAATTTTGAACTAGATTTGTTGTCCCAACAATGTCAATTTGAGAACAGAGGGAGTATTACATGGATGATGGTGACTGTCGGGGGTGCCTAATTAGTTAGGACATTGGAGTCTTATGTATTGTTTTATTTGTCAAACTATATACTGCAATACCATTTAAGTTTAATCCTAGAATCATATATATTACACTGTCACAACAAAACTTCAGTCGATATATTTGAGGCATGATTTTTGAATATCCCACAAAAAGAGTGATTTTATTTATTTATTGTTGTAGTAAAAAGGAGATCCTACCTAAAGAGGAAATAGCTGACCAATTTTTGTTAGGAAGAAACAGACATTCAAATTCAAATTCGTGGGAACTTAGTTCTGTGTGGCACTGGGTGTATACCGGCATCACAACCCCCAGCCAACTGAGCTCAGCTCCAATATTGTTCTGGAGACAAGGAACTGAATCAATGTAACTTTTCTTGTTGATTTTAGGTTGTCATGAAGAATTCCTCAAACTAGTTATATGTCTATAGAAAGTCATTAATGATCTAATATGGCTTTCATTGACTCTATGCCCAATCTGCTGCTCACATGCCAAGCCCATCCGTACAAACATCCATTACTACAGATATCAGAGATGTGCGAACATTGTCCTGTGCCACATGTTGTAATTTTTCTTCATTACTGTACCTTTTCGGATCTTACAGAGGGCGAGGGTCACCATCATGAAGATGCAATGATCCATACATTAGCATGAACCTTCTGCCCCGATTGGTTAATCTCCTCCGTGATGGACGACGCGTACCGGACACATGAGCATTGGTGTTGCAAGTTGGACGCGCAGCCGTGGTGCCATTTTCATTGCAAACTGGTGAAGTCACCAATGGAGAGATCCTATGGGAGGAGGAGGGAAGAGAGCAATGTCCGGAACACAATGTCGCTGCAGCAAAGCAGCAGCATAGAGAGGGTCACCTGACTCACCTCGATGCAGAGTAGAGGGGTGAACTTATTTCTAATAATTACAAGGGTGGTTGCTAACTTGCTATTTGAAATAATGACCACCCGGGTTCCATCTTGGATTCTCCCGAGAGATTTATGTTGCTCTCAAATTATCACCAAAGGCAAGGAGCTTTTTGTTTTTTGCGACTAAAGGCAAGGAACATGCTGTTGTGAAATTCCCAACTCTTTTCATCAATGATTTGAGTTAAACTTGTGCACGATCGCTTCCGTGCTAGCTAGACCGTAGGTTTGTATTAGTTCCATTTCAATTCCAAAGATCGAAAATGATGCGTTAAAGATGAGCAGGCGGGCTTTTTCAAGATCCGGATATGAGATAGGGAAACAAAAACTCTTGCAATTTTTCAGTTCCCAAAAGTTCTGTCGGACTCCTTTGTCCCACCTGGCAGCCCTTCAAACCAATGGCGGTCCTACTCAGTCCAAAGTAATCGCACCGCATCCAAGAGGACCAAGATGGATCAATCAAGCGCAGCCCGCGACATGGCGGCCCCTCCACCGCTGCAGCCGTGCCCTAGCTCGCCGTCGTCGCTGATGGCGGACCTCATCGAGGAGATCCTCCTCCGCCTCCCGCCTGACGAGCCCGCGTGCCTTGTCCACGCCTCCCTCGTCTGCAAGCTCTGGCGCCACGTCCTGTCCGACTCCGCCTTCCCCGCCGCTACCGCGCCTTCCACCGAACCCGCCTCTGCTAGGTTACATCTGTAACGACAACCACCACTACGACTCATCCGAGGTCGCCCGATTCGTCCCTGTTTCTACTGCTTCTTCCTACATCTCCCCGTCAGAGGTCAACGATTACTGGGCCCTTGACTGCCACCACGACCGTGCGATATTGCACACCTGCTTGAGAACGACCCTCATCGTCTGGAACCCCATTAACGGCAAACGGCAGCACCTGAGTACGCCTTACGCGTATACCGAGTGCGCTGCAGCAGTGCTATGCGCCGTGGACGGCTGCGACCACCTCAACTGCAGCGGCGGCCCGTTTCACGTCGTGTTTGTGGGGACGCGGGTTGTCGTTGGGGAGGTCCTCGTTCAGGCAAGCATATACTCATCGGAGACCGGAGCATGGGGTGCGTCCACCTCCACTTTTATCAGCCATTTGATAATCGACAAGAAACCCGGTATTCTCGTCGGCGATGTGCTCTACTTCAGCGTTTAGTGTGGTAAGCGCATCCTCAAGTACGACCTGACCGCTCGGGTCCTGTCCATGATCGAATCGCCATGTGTTTCTGGTGCCATTTTCATGAAGGCGGATGAGGAGGATGGTGGGCTGGGGTTCGTCTCTGTGTCGTGCGGCAGCATGTGGTCAAGGCATGCTGGCACTGATGAAGCAACTGCGCGATGGGTGCACCGATGGGTCATGGATCTGGTTACAATCCACCCTGCTTTTCGGTGGCTTTCTTCGCTTCAAGTGATTGGTTTGGTGGAGATCCCAGATACAGTTCTGATCAACTCACGTAATTTGGGAATATTCACACTGGGCCTCAAGTCACGGCAGGTCAGGAAAGTAGGCAACCGAGAGCAAAAGTGTTCCATCTTACCTTACATGGACTTCTACATTCCAGCTAGCGGTCATTTTTCCTTCGTTTAGCTAGTTGACATTATACATTCTGCTATTATGCCTTTCGGTTATTGTTCTACATTATTCAGATGATAGACAACAAACAATGTAGGGGTTAGTGCATAGTAATAGCATGGATGATGGCGCTTGCCAAGGGGATGCTTAATTAGTCAGGACATATGACTCAGACGTTGCGCTGTATTTCTCAAATTTGATTTTGCAATATCATTTATGTTTAATCCTAGAAGCATCTACAATTTTAATCTCGTCTGTATGCAATCCTTGAATCATATTACACTTTACGACACAACTTGAATTAATAAGCATAATTGAGCCATGATTTATGAATATCCTGCAGTAAGAGTAACTTTATTTCTTATTGTTGTAGTAAAAAAGAGATCATATATAAGAGGAACTGGCTGCATGGATTATCATTAGGAAGAAACAAACATCTATTGGTTTAATGTCCACGGTGACGGATGACGTACGATCCACATGAGCATAAGTCTTGCAAGTTGGACACGCGGCTGTGGTGCCATGCTCATTGCAAGCGGGTGAAGTCACCGGTGGAGGTATTCTGTAAGAAGAGGAGTGGGGCGTGCATTGCCGGGAACGAGGTGTTGCTCTGGAAAAGCAGCGCGTGGATGGGGCCACCTCCATACGGAGTTGAGGGTGGACACTATTTCCAATGACAACAAAGGTTGGTGGCTATCTGAAAGAATGACCACCCACGGGTTCTGCAGCTGCCGAATCGGACCCTTGCAGTTTGGATTGGATGCGGGTTGCGCCAGAGCTTCGTGGAGAAAGCTGATGGCAGAGGACAGAGGCAGAGCAATCCAGACAAGGTGGGGCACGACCGCATGAGTAGAGCGAGACAAGGCAGCAGACGACGCTCGACGGTCAGCCTCGCCGGCTGATGACCCAATGCAAGAAGTGACATTCTTTCCATCGCTGCAGCCAGGACTGGAGCCTGCCCTGGTCTGGCCGTGTCTCCGTGGAGGCAGGGGGAGATGGCTAGCTGGTCGGACCGGCTATGGAGTTTCATTGGACCATCGAGCAGGCCCTTTGGTTATCGATGACAGCTCGGGAGTCTCTTGATGCAAGCTTCCAAGGGGACTTTCCTGGACGTGAAAGCCAGCAACCACTGTATTTTTGCAAGCTTAGGCGTCGTGGACAGTGGCATCAGACTCCGGGAGGAACGAGAGGAACAACACAATTAAGAACGCTCGAACACGCGACCTGAGGCGGCGGCGCCTGCGCCTGCGGTTTCATCGCTCAAAACTGTGGCCAGGGGACGGCGTTAAGCTAGAGAGTCGGTGATCGTACTGATGGAACGCCAGCTAGGTAGCATCACGTGTTAACTATTACGTAAAAGAAAGGGCCTTGCCTACCATAGCACTACCCTTTGTAGACTAATTAGATGCATGAGGGATATTGTGGTCTAGTGATCAGCCGGAGATGCATAGGGAGAGATGATGCCCTGAGATAAAAATGATTAGGCAACGCTTAAAAGGACTGAATATCTGTTAATACCCCCATACTATGCAAAATTCGTAGAGAAACGAACGGAAACCTTTCCCTAGAAAAAAGGGGAACCGAAACCAGAAAGGGACTCAAAAGGAAGATCGCTGCAAGGAAATTCACAACGAGTGCCGTACTGCCAACTATGCAAAATTCACCGTGACTGAAAAAAAATATGCAAAGCTAGAATTATGAATCTATAGGTATTCTGATATTTCAGTCATGGTTAAACTTCTCTGACTTTGTTTGTTAAAAAAGCTTTATGTTGTACTGCTTCAAAAATAGTGAAGTCAAAAGCAAATCTGGACCCTAGAAAGCGTTGATACAATTCAAATAGCGAGAAGATTTGATATTATACAAGTACCAAATGAGTTTTGAAGGAATGAGAACAAAAGTTTAACACAAATAAGCACAAGCGTGCACGTGATACATCCACCAGGGCATGGTCACTAAAAATTGCAAGAAAGAGATATTAATTGATATTCCTCGCAAAAAAAAGAGATATTAATCGATACTGAAATTTACCTGTTTCTTATTTAAAACTGACCAGTTGGACACGACACCGATAAAAATTATTACAATTACCAACCCTTTTGTTACTTAAACTGCATGATTTATAACCCAAGGGCTAATTAACCATCAAGAACTACTCTTTATAAATAAACTCTCCATCTGAGAACTACACCCAGTTTACCCTAATCGTAGAGTTAATCACGAGTTGAGCCGCCAGGGTCAACTCTAACCCTAATCTACCGATCACTAAGAGGCTGGAAGGTTTGGAAGCTCGGTGTCCCTCGATCTACATCGACATCCTGCTGTTCCTCTACGTCTACTACCTCTACAGCCATCTACAATGGCTACGATCATGATGGGTGAGTAAATTCAGTGTTAATTAATGTTCTAGGTGTGATCTACTTCTGACTAGATGATCCCATTAAGTTTATGGTGAATTAGTTATAACAACACCCACTCCAAATAGACCATTAAAATTCAAATGAGGTATATCCTGCATGAACTCGATATAATCAGAAGAGTTACTATATGCAGACAACTTGACTTAGCTATGACACCACCAAAATTTAGCACCCCTCGTTCTGATTCAAAGGTTCACTCAACTAGTTGGCTAAACTCCATAACCATTAGGCAGGCATACCACATCTCAAAACGACCCTCCAATGTGGCAATGTCACACCTTCACTTTTGCAATGCAATAATTTTGTTAATTTCACTGACAGCGAGAAATGATCTTCTCCGAAACAATCCAACTAAAGTACCATAAGTGGCGAACAATAGAACTCAGTACCATAAACTGAGACCGAGCAAGATGGCCCATAACCACGCACACAAAAGATTCTGGGCTACGATCATGAAAGGATTAGCGAAACTGATCATAATCTCTACTACTTAAAAAGTCTCAAAAGGGTCGTCAGCCACAATTTTCAGACCTCTGCCGTTTGAATTCGTGTCGAATTTGAATTGAGTTTGATTCAAATTCAAATAATAACTTTATTCGTCATATATTAACCAATGGGATATGGTAACAAAGCGTCAGCGCGTTGCAGCGGTAAGCCCTTTCGTTTCTTTTTGTGTGATCCAGGTTCGAATCTCAATCTCACCTGCAACGTTGCCTGCTTCCTTTTTTTTCTTTTTTTTTTCCCTGTGGCGCCGGCGGCCGACCGCACCAGACGGTGTGGGAGAGCCACGGCCAGAGTACCTCGGCAGCGTGCGCCGCATCCTCGGCAAGCTGCGGTCGGCGGCGGGGCTCCACCGCGGCTCCTCTGCCTGATGTGCTCGACGTGGAATCGTAGAGCGGCTTGGGCTCCTTTGCCGACGAGACGCCTGGCCCTCTGCCGTAGACAAGTCCGAGGAGCTCGCCGGGTCCGACTGGATTTCCATGCCAACCGTGACCGTCCGACTCCGACTTCGCCGCCGCAGGTGGCGAGTGACGTCGTATCCCTCCAATCCTTTCCTACCCGTGAAGATGAAGGTGGACGCCCACTCGCGAAGACGAAGACGGGGGCGCAGCAGCGCGACAACGCCGGCGGCTTCTACTCAGATCGTGACCTTGACAATCTCACCAGGGAGAGAGTGACTACGACAGAAGAAAGAAAATGGATGCTGCTCGTGGCCAGGGGTGTGGGGTGCTGAAGATTGGACACGCCCATCAGGTATTCGACCAATTGTCTCTACCATGGCGAGTACCAATACTTTGTCAACTAACTGATGTTTGTGATGGATCGACATATCGGATTTGTTAGGAAGATAAATTTTGAGGTCTCATTACAATAAACAGATATGCTTGCCCGATGCTTTGGTTAGTTTCTGTGTCTTCTCGAATAACAGGTTCAGATAATTATCAGAAAAGCCAAAATAGTCAATCAAACTTTGACATAGGGATGACTGAGTGGCATAGCAGTTGTCAATATGTATTCCAGTTTGTGTCTGTATAAAGCCCCACATCAGTTCGGGTTCATTCATATCGATGTAGATTCCTTCAAGTTTATTTTCATGAACTTATAAAATTGACATCTTTAACTAGATTAACCACCTTTTGCAGAATGGTTGAGCTATTGCCATAATCAAATGAAAGGTTGGAATTATTTGACTCAAGTGACTCCAGGAGTTGGATACTGAATATCAAGCGACCTGTTTTTCCAACCATTGGTCCATTGCTAAAGTAAAATTTTTACTCTTAAATGTCCTTTATGCTCACAGCTATTGAATAATTTGATCAAAACTTTTATCTCTTGAATATTGCACATATTATCTATTCGTAAGTTACATTATTTTTTGTCACTGCCAGTTTATTTTGTCTAACAACTTACAGCAACTTCGAGATATCTACGTTCAGAAATTTCATTGAAGCCACACCCTTCCAGTTAAAAATTAGTTAATTAGTTTATCCTTCAGCCTGACTAACTGATATGTGATAATTTAGTTCATTTATATCTGATTCCCTATTTGACATCTGATATGATTACAACTAATATATAATAATTTCGTTCATATAACTATAGTTTTCATTGATCCCTATGTTCTGTTGTTTTTCAACGAAGCATTCAGTGGAGGCATCGTGCCTGTAATTCCCTGTTTATCTTGGGTTTTCATTATCAATGTTTGCCTTTAAAGGTGCTCCGTAGAACATTATCAATGTGGGTGAGGTCACTACATACCTGACTTTCCTATGGAGTCTGCAGAGCCGGTAATGATGAAGAGTGGAGGAGAGCCATCAATGAACGGATGCCTTGACACAGAACTGATATCATGCCTCATTACGATGCAGGTAGCAAGTTGGTAAGTTTTTTATGATTCATGTCCTGTTACTACTGTTATAATGATCTCCCAATAATCTTGTGTACTGTAAGATGCATATGAAGTTCTAAGATTTCTCCTAATTACAGTTGCATCATGTGAGGTGTAAAATAGCCAAGGAGGCAGTACAGAGCCGACATCATACTGAAAATTATTCAAGCATCTCTGCACTCCCCTTATATGTTAAATATTACAAATGCTGAGCAACCAGGTAAGGTTTAAATTATTATTGTGGCATGTCATAGGTATTCACAATGCCCTATGTCACTGTTTAAATGTTGGAGCTTACCTATGAGGTTTTCTGTTTGAGCAGTTTTGTAGGCGCAGTCGCTGATTCTGCCTTCCACTCAACATGATGCTTCATAAACAGAGTGTGAAGTGCTTGTGGGTGAGTACTAAAAAATAAAGTGCATCATGTTGTCTTGGGAACTGCTTGTGGGTGAGTACGCTCTCATTTTTTCTGTTCTCAAATTGTATCTCCTCAGACTTCCATGATATTGGACGAAGCTGGTGAGATGTGTGGCAGAGGCTTCATAGATCATACCTCTCTGCTAATTCCAGATGCAGATGCCTTCCTATCCTGTCAAATCCATTGGTAAGAATTATAGTTCCTAAAAAAGATGATTTTTTATCATTGCTTGTAAAGGCACAGAATATATGATTCTATCCATTTTCGATTTTTCCATTTCAGGTATTCGTGATAAATGGTAGCACGATCAAAATTGCTGCCATTACAAACTAACCTTATGCTTCAGTGCAAAATGCTCTTGTGACCACTATATTATCTGCATTATTTAGAACTTTTGTAGGGTTGATCAAATGGGTTTGATGTTTTTGCAACAAAATTGGTTCCAATATCCCTGTGATTTTCTTTGATTTATTTACAAACAAAGATGAAGAGCACTCAATTATTATTTCTCCTTTTGATAGGATTTTTTAGCTCAAGGTTTCAGTACCATTATTTACCATGTGTCTAATTGTGTTCCATTTTGCGTATGGAAATTCGGCTAGAACCCCTCATTTTGACTATTATATGAGAATAGGGTTAAAAAAACATTTTGTTCCCTTGAACACGCAGAAGAATAAACCGCTTTTTTTAGTGTTCTTATGATGACAAGTATGGTGTATAACTATATGAATGAGATTTTAATTTTTCCAAATATTTCGTATTTATTGCATTTTTCTTGATATTGTATTCATTATTTGTACATCATACTGTGGGTCAGGTATGTTTTAAACTTTGTGCATCCCATTTAATAACAAATATATAATGTATATTTGTTCTCCCGTAGTTGTGGCAATTCACTCAGCATATATCGTCTTATGGAAATTTTAATTAGGCTCCCGTAGCAACGCACGGGCAAATAACTAGTAACTATATACTAGCAAAAATGCCCGTGCGTTGCCACGGGCTGTCCGGAAAAAAATGGTAAAAAAAATAAATCTTAGCTTTTAAACAAAATTGTATTTGAACCGTTCAAGTAAATGTCCGAAAGTGGCTCATGAAAAACTTTTCTAAATAGTTAACGTTGAATCAGCCTTGTTAAGAAAATTTGGTGTCGGAACACAGAGCTGAAATCTGTTTTCCTCCAAAATCAAAGTTGTTTCTTGTTTTGTCTAGCTAGCGCCACACAAATTTTCACTTTTTTTAGCTCGGTAACATTGTTTTTCCATTCGTTCAAAGTCAGTCTATGAGGGAACAAAAATTGGTGGAGATGAAATGATAGGGCGGTTGGGTCCTGCTTGTCATCCTCCCTGCTGATTTTCCTCTTTTACACAAACTCGGGCACGCCCAGTCCCTCTACTTAGGTGATGCACAAGGGAGTCTTAATTTCATGCTGGGGAGAAAGAAGGGGCCTTTATGACCTAGAGTTGTTTATTGAGTTAGTAGAGCACATACTACAACAAGGACCCTTTGCAGTTCTGGTCATCTTCAAGATCGTGGCAAGCACGGAGAAAGTAGCAGAGCAAGTCTCCGTAGATGGAACAAGCTTTCAGAAGTACTTCATGCGCTAAAGAACTTTTGCCAATCTTAATAAGACCAGATGGCTGTTCAGAATAACAAGTTTTTTTTTTTTTTTGAGACCAAGAGCACTTCCTCTTTCATTAATCAGCTAGATTACAGTTTTTTTCTCAAACCAGCTAGATAAAAGTCATCCTGCACATATTGTAGCAGGAAATTGGGGGTCTGGGCAACCCAGATGCCACAGTGGCTCCTTGGCGCAAGCTTGTGCAGCCGAGTTCTCCGAGTGCTTTACATATATCAAATCAAAAGAGTTAAAAGAAAGGTTAAACTCTTGGATTTCTGCAAGAATAGCTAACGAGCTGGTCCTCAAGAATGGATTTCCTTTTAAACAAAGCTGCCTTGAAGGCAGATATCTATGCATTTGATTCTTTTCCAGGTTCATCTACAATTAAAGATTTCTTCTCTTCGGTCCAGAGCAAGCAATGCCTCATAGCTTGTGTTCTGCAAGTAAGACGTCAATTTCAAGCTCAGGACACATACCACTCGTTAGATCCTACACAAGAATACCCTGGGCAGACACATGCTTCTGTAGCTCAATTAATTCTTGTTCTGCTTCAACAACCTCCTAAAAGGGAGAAAATATACAATTGGGAAATGGTTTTAACAGTAAAGAAGTGTGTGTAGACTGGAAAAAAAATATGAGCACTTCTATATTAACGAAGAGAGCCAGCAGTCATTGTATAATTACCTGAGAAAAGCCAGATATTTTGACTGCATATTCCCACATAGGTTTTCAATAGCATCCTTCAACTCCACCAGTTCAGATCAAATTTTCTGATGCCCTGTAAGCAAAATAATCATGTTGTGGAGTACCATCACCATATGTGTGAATGTTTTGGCAACCACTGGAGTCCATAATCAAGTCCCAAAAGAAGTATATGCAGGCAGTACTTAGCCCTTTATTCAGTCCCACTAAAGTAATTTCAAGTTTGGCCACATTTTAAAGTACTTCTGTCAGGCTGCATTTTCAGTTCCATTTATGCTAAGCAGGAATTTATATCATTCAGTAGTACGTCAATGGCATAACTGAAATAACATATTCAGTAGTACGGCTTCATACATTTATATAGAGTCTATGGCATAACTGAAATAACATATTTTATTTCTAGTGGGGCTTATACTCTAGGAACACTACCTAGCAGATGCAAACTGACACAAAATAGATACTGTCGATGATTACTGTGTTAAAGATAAAAAATAAGCTCTTCCAATAAGACTATAGCAACATATAGAAAAAATTTATTTGGAACCTACTCGTCACAACCAATTAACCACCAAACATGACACATGTTCTTAATCTTATATGCATATGAGCTCTGCTCAAATTAGTAACTAATAAAACAAATTAGTAGCAACACAAACCTAATTAGATCCTAATTACTGCTGCTGCTTCTCCTTCCATGGCAGCGGCAGCAATGCTGATGCCATCGCGTTGACGCGGCTTAGGACCTCGTCCCTGAACATATTGAGTGCCCTGACAAATACCAGCAGCTCCCTCTCCTCACCGAGGGAATCCCAATCCACCTCCCACCAATTCCACTTCTCCAGGGGAAGTAGGTGCGGAGGTCAGGGTTGGCAGTGGGCGCCCGGAACGCGTTGGGCTTGTTGGTTGTCGGAGATGCGGTGAGCTGACTGTAGAGCCCGAACTGAATTACTCTGGTTGTCCACTTGCAGGATGTACTGAAGCAACATGGACCTCTTACTAATGAGGTAACCCCTATATCATAATCAACAATGAAATTAGAGTTGCCAAAATAAACAATGAAATTAGAGTTGCCACAAAAAAAACAATGAAATTAGAGTATGTCACAATTAAAACATAACATATGCAAGTATGGTATATATCTGTTTAGAATGATTAAAAACTTGAACATGCATTCATTTCTTGATCTATGACTCCTCCCTTCCCTTCAACAAAATTATTTTTCAGAAAACTACAACTCACACATTTCAGAT
Organism: Eragrostis curvula; assembly: GCA_007726485.1. NCBI lineage: Eukaryota > Viridiplantae > Streptophyta > Magnoliopsida > Poales > Poaceae > Eragrostis > Eragrostis curvula. The sequence goes on from CM017442.1 coordinate 39,735,167, forward strand.
GTTTGGTTACACAAGAGAGGGTAATTTGGTAGATTACCTTGTTTGGGTTACTGAAGGATTTTTCATCGATCACATTGCTCGATGTTGTAACAGTGTCAGTTGAACCCAGTGTGTTAACACTGGCCTGATGTCCACATGTGGAAATTGTGAGGCTCACAGGATCTGACCCAAAGTAATTAAGTTCCGTTGTGGGAAGCACTTCGCGATTTTGACATTCAAGAACATGACACAATGGCAAATGATTAGAAAATCAGTACCTGATGGATCCAAGTATATTTTGGCAAGACAATGTAGGATCTGGAAAAACAGAATTTTATGATCATATTGTAATGTAGTAAAGAGCAATCTGATAGATTTATTATTCAGCTACCAATTCAGATGTCATGATTAAGCAGGACTTAAGTTGACATTAAAAACAACTTGCTCATATGCAAAAAGAGGACTGCACTTTCTTATTTTTTGTTTTTACATGTCTGTTCCACGGCATTAAGACTTCATTTCACACATGAGAGCAGAAGCATAATTTAGTTTCTGATTAACCAAATTAAAGGTTGCAGAAATTAATCAGCTCTGTAACAATAGTTTCTGATTAACCAAATTAAAGGGTGCAGAAAGTAATCAAGAAAAAATGTTTTCTTCATCAACGATTCTGAAAAAAAAAAGGTTCATGCACCCAATTCCCATTTAGAAGGCAACAAAATAGAAATGCCCCACTTTATTTACATGGTCTGCATAGACACGGGAAAAAAATACATGCTTCTATGTTTAGCCTACAAAGTTTCATTCCCTTTTTATTTTAGAAAATACAACCTTCTAGTTTCACAGTTCAGATAAACTGGGGACCCTTACTTCATGAACCCACATGCAAGAAAATTTCACAGTTTTAGTTACTATAAGAATAATGCTGAGTGACTTGTACACAAATAAAAGTTGTGGTATGTTATTTGTGCAAAATTATTCAACAGATAATCAATCACAATCAACAATGCATTTGAATTTACCTCACCCTTTCCCAGCCATGCTCCTGAATTTGGATCAACTGCAACTAACCCAATCACAATTAAATCTACCTTAATCCTTTCATCTAGGCCTAACGGTCTCCCATACTTGGCGGCACCAACAGAAGTGCACGCTTCAGGAATGTATCCAGCAGGTATCATTGAACACTCCAGAACTGAGAAAAATCCCGTCCTTAGCCGAGGCTGTGGCCTCAGTAGATTTTTATCACCTGGACGACACATGTAACACCATTTATAAAAGCAGTAGGAGCAAGAAAGGGTCAAGACAATTTATTTGCAACCTAGATAAAAAGTTCAACAATGATTTTTACAACATAGTGACCTCACAAATGTAAAAGTTAGTTCCCTAATGACTAATGTTGCAGCACAAAACAACACAAAGAGAGATCAACAGGAGGTAAATGTATAGACCATTAGCAGGATACAGAACCATGTATTGACATAAGAAGCAGTGAGCAAGAATCAGCGTTATCAAGCTGCATCAACAGAAGCTTAACAATACTGTCAGATTCTTGTTTAAGAAAACAAGGGAAAAACCGAAAGCCAACATAAAAGCAGGTGCATGTGTTTCATGTGTCTTAAGGGGAAGTTTACGCGTACAATCTAATATACGTTTGAGTAGTCATAATAGTTGCAGTCATAGCTAACTGACCTGACAATTTTAACAATCGAACTAACACATTGCGCATTCTGAAACAGGTCCAGCCTCCCCAACTGGTGACAGTTTGAAACACTTCCGACATCAGTGCAGAAATACAGGTGCAATTGTTTGAATAGTATATGATCAAGGATCACATGTACATGCGCCTTGGAGCACAGCAAAACAATTTAGAGGTGAATACCAAGGATCATTTTTTTTATTTTGCCACGCGCCATATCTTACAAAATTTATGCTAAAGCACGCGTTCACAATAGCAAACTGCTTGGCAGTGGAATGGCTACAGCTCTGCTCCGAAATACGTCACGTTGCCATAACAGTCTGAGTTTTACCGGCATGTTTCCGCAGCAAATTAAAATTAACAAACCAAATTGTGAGTTTGCATGCTGTAAGATTATAATTCCCACATCACAAGAGCCTATCTGCACCTGCACGTTCGCTGGGGAAAAATAGCATAGCTGCAGGAGAGCAACGGCTGACGAATATGTGGCTTGGATTGATTTATGCGGGAAGCTGGTGAAATCTAAAAAGCAGACGGTAAAGGGCGAGGGGGAAAAAGAGAGAGAGAGAGAGAGAGAGAGAGAGAGAGAGAGCAAGCGCACCGATTCCGCGGCGGTTGCGGTGCCGTCGAAGTTGGGGATGTGGTGGTGGACGGAGCGCGGGTCGCGCGCGACGCCCTCGGCCTCCAGCGCGTCCCATCACCCACTTCCACACCCGCAGGTCCGCAGTCCCCACCCCGGCGGCGGCCGCCGACGCCATCTCAGCCCGCGCCGCGGTGCGGCCGTCGACCCTGAGCGCGAGGAGGAGAGTGAAGCAGAAGAACGCGGCGTGCCCGGCCGCCGTATCTTGGAATCTTGGTCCTTTGCCGCCGCCATGCCCACAGCTCGCAGCCCTACCTCATTTAGGGTTTGGACTTTGGAGTAGGAATAGGATCAGCCGCACGTCTCCTCGCCGAAGAACGCACGCCTTGACACGGGGGTAGGGGACGGGCAGGGAGCGAGGAGCGGCGGCGGCGGCGACGGCCGGAGCGAGGTAGCCGGTATGGAGCGGCAGCGGCGGCGGGTGAAGCGAGGCAGCCGAGAGCGTGACTTTTTATTTTTAAAACCACGCTGCGGGATGGGGTGGTAATCACGGGCGTGAGTCCCACCTGTCGGCGCCGATTTTTTCTGATGGAGAGGCCCGCGAGGCACGCGGGACTGGGACCGGAGTGAACTCGGAAGACAAATAATAAGGAGTAAAGATATGTTCATACATAAACCTGTCCAGTTAAAAACAGGGCACAGTATACGATCAATTCAGTCAACTGCCCCACTAAAAAATAACTGCTGATCATGAGGGCTGACTTTCTTACTGAAACATCAATCTGAGGACAAATAATTTGACTGTGTTGGCAACATGACGAGGCAACAGTAGATTTGATCCAATTCATGAGACATGTCATCTTCACCGCGGCAGCAGTCTGGCCCCAACTTGATCTGAAAAGATACAAATGTAGAAAAAGCTATACCTCAAGATTCACAAATAGTCTAGATATCTAGCATTTAATGCATGAGCATAAAGCTAAGAATTCTAACACATAGTAATATTATCATGTTCCTACATTCCAGCCAATTTCAAGACTAATCTTGACAAGTTGAACCAAACAAAAAAAAGTTCCTTTCTGGCTGGCAGAAATTTCACATACAACAATAACACACAGCATATATACCGCGCTAAAAATAGGACACTACTGTTATTTGAGACAGTGGCAGATTCATGTTAATGGATGGGTCACAACGTCCTCTGCTGGATCTTAAACAGACATAATGGAAAAACAATTACAGCCATATGCAACAGATCAACAATAACACGTATTTGGAAGGTTTTACAGTAAAGGGTTAACAATGGTTTATATTAGAGAAATGCAGTACTTATGAGACTGCACTCCAATTTTGTAAATTGTAGTTTTATGCTGCTATCTGGATTTCAATTGCTGTTTGGCTCGATCAATTTTCATATATCACAATATTAGAAACATATAGGATAAGCCTGCTACCTGTGACACCCCGTGTCACTGATGTCCAGTTAGTGCACACCCAAACGAACAGAACACACAAATTCAAATTAAGTTCAAAATTCGAAATCAATAATTCAAACAAGTGTCAAACAAATGCTTGTGAAGGAACTCAAACTTTTCAATAACAACTTGAGCAACTAAAAATACCAGTGGATAGCCCTTCTGAAATAGGAATTTTGGAGAATTCTTCGAGATTTTTGAAATTCATCTGTTTCCCCAATAAAATCCCCAAAGCTTAGAAAGTACCCTACTTTGACCAGCTGCCATATGAAATCCCTTTGGAGTCCAGATGTGCATGTTGGCCAGTTAGTAGATCTTTTCACAAGCTTTCCAATGGTAGCACATTTGCTAATTTTGGAGCTTGTTTGCTAGGCCAAACTGTGTTCCAAAGTTTGGGGAAAATATCAGTTTGAATAAATCCGAAAATTCGAAAGATGCCGCCGGGCCCACTCGTCAGTCACCTCTCTCTCACTGCACGCGGAGGAACTTTGCCGCCACGTCACCGACGGCGTACGGCAACGCCGCGCGGTGCCCTGGCCCGCTCCCGACCGCGCCGCGACGCAGAAAACGGCTCCCTCGCCTGTCCGAACGAGTGCGCCCTCATTTCCACTGTCTTCCGTCGCTCTCCTCTCCCTCAACCCTAGTCGCCATTGCCGCGCCCAAGCTCGAGCTTGCTGCTCCGCCGTGTCTGCGCATTCCAGTGCAAGCCACCGCGGGTGAAGCAGCGCAAGGATGGGCTGAAGCTTTTCCCCACTTCCATTTTCCTCGCCGGCGCGTGTAGCTTGCGGATTTGACCGACATCACAGCCATGGACAGAGGTTGAGCTTCCTTGACCTCGCCACGGATTCCGGTGACCACGGTGAGTCCGAGCTCGATTCAGCGCATCTGGAGCTTCCCAGGTTGGTCGCGCACCACCCGAGCCTCACCCTTTGCCTTGCTTCGCAGCCGAGTCGACGGATTGGGTCTTTTCCCCGCCGCTGGTCTTCACCGCCGCGAGGAGCGCATCGTCTCTGACCACCTTCCGGCCGTCCTCGTCGTCAACCTGTTGGTCCCCGAGGTGCACGTCATCTCCGTGAAGCCGGAGCACCAACACATACAGCTCCCCGTCGACCACCATGAGCACGCGACCTCGCCGGACTTCCGCCACCCGCCATCCCTCGACGTCGACCCTGTTCCGGCCGTCCCCGCCCACTCCTAGTCATCGTGGTGAGCTCCCCACCTCGCGCCCTACCCCTCTGTCCTATCCGCGAGCCCCGCGCGCTACTGGAGCTTACTCCGGCGAGCAGCGCCGCCGTTCACCGGCGTTGTCTCCGGCCAGCGCACCGCGGGCCACAGCGCCGGGATCTCGTGCGACAACGCCGGATCAGGTGTGACCGCGCATGTAGCCCCGCATGTGTCCTCGCACCTGACTGGCCAGATCTGTTGTGGCCATGTCCAGATCCGGTGTGGCCCTGATCTTGTGGCCCTTTATGTGGCTCAGATCTGATTGGTCGCCCTAATTTCATTTCCTTTTTTCGATTTAGTTAATTCCTCATAAATTACCAGAAGTTTGTAAAATGCATAATAAATCGAATACACCTCAGAAAAATGCGAAACAAATTTTGTTGGATTCCTTATGTTCAGATCTATCCCACAAAAACGCCAAATGACACAAAACCTGTTCTCTGTTTTCTGTAAAAATACTTTTGTACAGATATTGTTTAATTCATAATTAATTCTCTGTTGCTCAATAAGTCCTGAAATCTTGCATGCCTGTTAAGATACTGTTAACACACTTACAGAACATTTTTCTACTGCCATATCCAGTTTAATTATTTACTTATGATTTAAATCGTTCTCTGCATTGTTTAAATTACTGTAAATAATTATTATTACAATAAATCGTCAAACTTCACCATAAATCACTTCCAGTGGTAGCTTTCACTATAAAAATGCCACTGGACATAAATTAATTTTCTAAATCGAATTATTTATTTTATCGACTCAAGTTGATTAAATGGTTAATTGAAAGTCAACGAAGGAAATAACTCCAGACGAAATTAATTAACAAAGTTAATCATTTGCACTTACAGTGCAAATGACTGTCCTATCAAGTAATTAAATCATTAATTGCATCATATTCTTGCATCTAACTTTGTATTACTCCTTGTCATAACGTGTAGTGACAGAGACGACTCCGGAACCCCTGGACTTCCAGCTGCCGGAGGATGAGGCACAGGAGGAGCAGCAGTAGGACACTGACCCCGCTGACCCAGCTAGTGTAGCTCTTGAGCCAGGCAAGCCCCGGTGCATGCCTCCCTATTTAGGATTTTATTTTCTCACTTGATTGGGGCTATTAATTGATTGTGCATTAGGTTTATTAGGAGTTGATGTGAAACCTTAGAACTGCACTAGGACTACCCTTCCATATACTACCTTTGTGTCCTATTTTTGTAGATGTGGTCTAGGATACGTTAGAACTTGCTATACTTAGTGGCTAGCGGACGGTAGAAGTCGAGTGGTAGGTCCCACTCGCGAGTTAGGAATCACCCTGGATTGTACTAGATGGATTTAGGATTTGCTAAGACCGGACGGGGAATTGTTTGTATAGAATGGTTGGAGAAGGCTGGGCCTTCACGGTGGTAGCCCCGTCTGTGTCTGTTAAGGACCGTCCGTTGTTGGCCCCGTTAAGCAAGTTCGAACGTACTGATCATATGCTAGTGTTTTTATGGGCCTAGTAAACTTAGTAGCTTGGGTTGCCCTGGTGTACGGCGGAAGCCTGCCCTTTCTATCATGGTATTCGGGAGAGAAAGGATGCTTCCCAATCAGGGCGTACGTCTGGGACGGGGACCGTGCAGGAGGGCCTTTCTCGGGAGGGGTTGGACCCAGCCTAGCTTCAGGGGGATCTTTGCAAACAGTTGCCGCATGCGACTTTACGCGTGTGCGGCGTATGGTCAGGTTTTCTCCTGCAGGATGTACATTGATGCCGCCGCTCTCGGTCATGAGCAACCTTGTTCACTGCGCCACATCGTAGTGTGATATGCTTGATGATGATGAATAGTATTGTTATTTATATCTCTTTACTGTATACTGCTTATCTAATGTATTGTTACTTTATATCTGTTTTAGATATATGTACACTGTATTACTGGATAAGTACTTAACTTGAAAATAAAACTTGAAAGTAAGGATCAAGTAATTAGTGCGAGTTATGCTATCGAGTCAGCCACCCTTTTGTAGCCTTGCATATTAGGAGTCGGCTGTAGATAGCCACGTTGACGGGTAAGTCTTGCTGAGTATTAGTTGCTCAGGGTTTGGCTCTTTATGTTTTATTGCAGGTAGCACCTTTATCCCTGACTCTACAGGTGGAGGTGGACAGTGGGATGGCCAGCTTCCTTTTGGTTGGACAGCCCACTGGAAGACCGAGGAGTAGTCTCCTCTCGAGTTCGCATCTTCATGGCTTTGTATGCGGATTCATTTGTATCGTGAGCGCGTGTGCTTGTATCTTTACTTCCTATGGACTTGTATCGTTATAACTTCCGCTGTGTACTCGTTGTTTTAATTGGACTAATGTAATCACTTAAAGACATAAATTGTGTTTTTTATATGTTGTACTGTTGTGTCCGTTCACCGGCACTTCCGACTCGATCCTGCGAAAAGCGGAGACGCTTCACTACCTGGGGCATAGAAGCTCATGTAGGGTACGACAGGGCCGAAGGACAATCTCGGGCCAACTTTCCTGACCTGCCCTGACTTGAGTTTGAGAGTGAAGGTACTGTTATTTGTGCCAAGGAAAATAGTATCTGTTCCTTCAGCAAAACCAATCACATTAGGTGAGACCTTCTCAGGATTGGGAAGCAGTGTCTTGAGGTCGATAACCTTGAGCTGCACCCACCCAGCAATGCCTTTAGCACTAGCCTTCCATGACCACAGGTAGAGATTGTAGTCCTTTTCCCCGGCAAACCCGAGACCACCGTCCTCTGAAGTCATTATAATGCTTGTTCTGTACATGTCCGGTGTGTCAATCACTGACAGGCCTCTCCCTCCCAAATCGTGCTTGAGGATGGCGTTCCCATCATTAAGGCTGAAGTAGACTGCATTTCCAGTAAAGAAACTGGGCATCAGATCGATGGACCAGTAAGGATTAACTTTATTGGAGGCCCTGAAATCAACGGTGGTCGAGGCACTCCACGCCCCACTATCCGGCGAGTACTCCCTCGCCCATGAGATATCGTCCATGTCGGTTAAAGCGAACACGACAAGGAAGGGGCCACCATGGCAGTCAAGGTGGTTGCAGCTGTCCGCGGCGCAGAGCACTGCGGCAGAAAAGAAGTGAAGGGTCCGGGACTTGGGCATCTGAAACCTCAGCTGGTCGCCGGTGATAGGGTCCCAGACGAGGAAACAAGGCCCCCCGGAAGTATCATTTGAGTAGAGCAGCACGCGGCCATGGCGGCAGTCGAGCGTCATCCAATAGCCGCCAGGTCGATCCGAAGTAGAGAAGGGAGACGCAGCGGTGGTGGAGACAATTCTGCTCTCGGGGTTATCGAACCATATGAAGCCGAGCAGGGGAGGCGTCCGGTGGAATTCACGGTAGCGGCGGAGGAAGACGGGGTCGAAGAGGATACGGCGCCAAGGCTTGCATACGAGGGCGGCGCGGATGAGGTGCGCCGGCTCGTCCGGTGGCACGCGGAGGAGAATCTCGCCAACAAGGTCGTCCATCAGATCCGGCGGCGAGCGGGGACATCGCCGCGGCGCCATGGCGATGCTTTGGTAGGGTTGGGTCAGGACTCAGGTGTTTGGGTCGACTAACTCTTCAGATTTGACGGAGGGCGAGGTGTGGCCAAGGTGTCAGTTAGCATGAACGCATCTGCCCTCAAAAAAAAAAAAAAAACCATGAACGTGGCACCTGCCCTCAAAAAAAAAAACATGAACGTGGCACCGTATTTAACACCGTATATGTGGAAGAATGGACAAGCTGGCAGATTTTACTCCATTATGGCAACGAAAATCGTCAGGATTCGTTTCTTTCAAATTGTGTTCTGATAATATATTTGCGAAAATCGTAAGGATTCATTTCATAGTTTCAAGAACACATTCCAGCCTTTCAGTTGACATCAAATTGTGAACCAGAATGAAGCAAAGGAAATTGACTCTGGCTGACAGGGTACGCGACATTACACCAAGCAACTCTATCTAAACTTTTAGGACATAATTTACTAAGCCTTCAACAGGTGATGTGTTGCCATTCATATTTATGTGCGAACAAAATTATCCTTCACATTTTCAGTCTATTCATGTGTGACTTCTATTATGATAGAAAACTCCTGATCCATTCCAGGTTAGATGTCTGAGCCGAACAACTCGCTTGGCGATTCGGCATCCATCACCGGTGACCCCCTCACCATCGCAGCCTCCTCCACTCACCCACCACGATCCATACCGGCGGCCACCATCCTACAACCCGTTCATCCCTCTGTTGCCAAATTGGCCCCCTCTACAACGTTAGGCGGGCCGGCTTCGAAAGCTGCCTTGCGCTGCCATGGTGCGTGGGTCCCTCAGAGCGGAATTTTGGATCATGCCATAATTGCAAAACAGTGCCTCACGTTTGACCAATGCAGTTTCAAGCAATTAACTGTTAGAGATATTGCACATATATTATTGTGGTGTTGATTACCTAGATAAACACTGCATGCGCCGTGTCTTCTCACAGTGTTTGGCTGGTCTCCATGACGCCTTGCTTGCATGGGGCTTGATCACATGGAGCTTTGCATCTTACATGGAAGAATAATGCATCAATCAGTCATCAGTTTGACAGATCGAACAAAAAGGCTTGCAGAAGCATGAAACAGAGCACGGGCTTTCAAGGGCTAATTCCATAGTTCGTACGATTCGCCTACTCCAATTGGACTTGTGACTACACATCTCTGTTAATTATAAATTTAGAATTTGAGAGGGACTCGCTCCTATGCTGAAAATACTTGTTACGCGCGTTCAATTCAACAAGCCATGCACGACGGCCGGTGTCTGAAAGTAGAACGAGCTGTATATAGGCGTACTTTGATGGTATGGCTCACGAATCAAGAAGGCGCCTCTATGCATAGGCGTACGTTCACATATATTAGGCGTTCAAGGACTCAAGGTGCAGCAAAACTCTTTCGCAATCTTTTCTGTTGTCCGACTCATTGGCCCACATCCTGGCACACCGTACCGTGTGGTCGACAGACTCGACACCCCACGCGCATCGCCGCACCAATGGCGCGTTCTCCACCGCCTCGTCGTCCTCCGGAGTTGATGGAGGAGCTCGTGGAGGAGATCCTCCTCCGTCTCCCGCCGGACGAGCCCGCGTACCTCGTCCGCGCCGCCCTCGTCTGTAAGCTTTGGTGCCGCATCTTCTCTGACTGCAACTTCCGCCGCCGCTTCCGCGAGTTCCACCGATCACCGCCTCTGCTCGGTTACATCAACAAACCATGCTTCGACTCCGACGGGAAGGCGCCCAGGATTGTCCCCACCACCTCTACTGCATCCATACCCTTCTTCTCCCTGCCGGTGCTCAAACACTGGTGGGCCGTCGACTCCCGCCACGGCCGCGTACTAATCATCAGTTATCAAGAACCGCACATAGAGCCGGTGCGGCTCATCGTCTGGGACCCCATCACCGGCAGCCAGAAGCACCTGACCGTGCCGGATTACCCACACACCGTCAAGACTGGTGCGGTGCTCTGTGCCGTGGACGGGTGCAACCACCTTGACTGCCACGGCGGCCCCTTCCGCGTGGTATCCGTGTCGGCGGAATATGTTGAAGGAGTGCGCCTCACATGGGTCAACGTGTACACATCAGAGACTTGCCAGTGGAGCGCCCCAACCTACATTCGTATCGATAGCCATGTGGTGAAGACACCCAGTCTTCTTATGGGAGATGCTCTCTACTTTCTCCTTCAGTTTGGCATGCACATCCTCAGGTACGACTTGAGTAAGCATGCACTTTCTTTGATTGGTACACCCCGTTTGCGTGAGCCCGTTACCGTGGAAGATGGGGATGGTGGGTTGGGACTCATGTTTATGTTTGGCGATAGCATTTTTGTACTGTCACTGGATCATAATGCTAGTACCAAAGGCGATTCGAGATGGGCACAAAGGCCACGATTTGTCATGGAGCACATTTACGTAGTGTTTTGTTATGTAAGGGAAACATTTAGCTTACATTGGTTTAATTAACCCAATATATTGTTTAGCAAAAGTTTGACACAGATAAATCACCAGTCCTATTCAGATGTTCCTAGGGTTTCACCAACAAACATATATAGTTCCTTTTTGGGGCTACACTCCCGTACAACCTGAACAAGTTATCGGTGTAATCAGTATATTGAATCTGAATTCCATCTGCTGAAATATTGCATGGTTAAAGGATTACTTCATTGTTGTGGATTCAAACATTATTGTTGTTTCATTGATGTAGATTTTGTTAGATAATGAATATTGGTGTCAATGAACGATAGTGTCGCATATACTTCAATTTCCTCAGTCGACTTAGTTTGTTCAGAGCACTCTCCATCCTCTATCTCCATATCTGCTGCTTCATTCTGCTTGCCTTGAGTTGATGCATTCCCCTTGTTCATTGCTGCATTCTTTTTTTGCTCTACCATGAGTTTCAAAAAACCAGGATCATGCCTCTACCTTCACCCACTTGCTCTGCTCCTCCATCCCGCGCACTGTAACTCACCGCTGCGTCGCCTCAGTGCCAGCGACGAGCTCGCGGGCACCTGCCATCGACACCTTCAAGCCGCGCACCCACTCCTCCACCGACTCCCTCTCCATTTCGCTCGAACCTTCGCACACAAACACGAGAACGCCGCCTCCATTGCCACCGGGAAGAGCTCGCCGCCACACCGTCTCTGCAGCCGCCCCCGGGCTCAACCTCCATGGCAAAAGAGTGCACAAGAAGATCCTCTGGCCCATCCCCAAATCCTTCTTCCACGTCCCATTCCCTAGCTCGAGATCGACGGGAAGATTTCCCCATGGCCGGCGATTGACCGAGCTCGATCTCGCCGTCGATTACTCCTTCCTCGGTGAGCCATTCTTCAATTAATCGTGCATGGTGATGCTCTTCCCCCTCAAGCACCACCCAGTGCTGACCTCGTCGTCGTTTGCGCAGTAAGCTCGCCGGAATTCTCTTCTTCCCCGCCGCCGTCCACCGTGCCGCCCCTCTCCAACGAACTCCTCTCTCCGGCCTTCCTCCACGTGCATACGTACCACGGTGAGATGTCCCTTGTCGCTTAGAAGCTCGTGCACACGTTCATTTCCTCCTCAGACCACCCAGTTCGCCGGAACGGCGACCTTTTGCCAGTCGCCGTGCTCACCGTGAACCCGCTGCAACAGCTACAGTATCGGCCAGTCTTTTCTTTTTCTTTTCCAAAAATCTAGTGAAGTTGTAAATTTGATAAAAAAACAAAATACAACTCGGAAAAATGTGAAACAAAGTTTGTTGGATTCCCTGTGACTAGATCTACCCAGTGGTATAACATACACATCTGAATGCGTCTTGTTTAATTTTCTAAAATTCAGAAGAGAAACTGGAAATCATTTTTATAAAACGATATACACATGCAAAAATTCTGAATTTTGGCGCACACACTTTTTGTAAGTTCACTGAACTGCTCACAAAACAGTTTCTTGAAATTCACCATATTTTAGGAGTAATTTCAGTTTCAAGTTTTTAAGAAAATCATTGTTATCATTTTATTCCTGCACATTTTGGCACCAAATTTTGGATATGTTGCTGTGAATAGAAGTATGTTTCTGAATAAAAATACAAACTTAATTATAGATCTTCGAGAGACCTTTTAAAGAATTTAGAAGAAGATCCCTTGTGTGCACTTAAACAATTCATAAGTCTGAAACAATGAGTCTAAATCTCTTGCAACCAATATACCAAAATCATGTGAATGACACTGTAAGCATGTCCATTCGTGCATGACAGCATCATTATCATATATTTATCAAGAAAGTTCCATGAACCCTCTTGTTGACTCTATGCACCTCATTGCATTCATTTAGGAACCGACGCCGGACTTGAGGACTTGGACTCGAGGACTTGGAGATCGTGACCGAGGAGCCCGGAGCTGACGTGAGCGTGACTGAAAGTGCTAACCACCAGCCCCAAGGCAAGCCCCAGTGCACACCTATGTTTACAAAGTTTTACATTTGCTCACATGTACTTCGTGTCATGAATTGTGCAATTAAGTTTTAGGAGTTGTATGGAACCGTAGATGCATTTGCCTTATATGCTCCAATGGGTGGGTTCAGTTTTATACAGCCACTCGGTAGAATTTGCTAGGCTTAATAAGGTTATGTCATCGGTAGAATATCGAGTGGTATGGAGACCGCTCGGTGTAAGTGGGTCGGATTTACTTTATGCTCTCACATGATGATGATAATGAATTTGAGACCGAACGGGGAAGGTTCATGTGCAGGTTGGGGTGACAAGGCTCGCCTTGTTCGCCATAGCCCTGTTTGTGTCGGCTGAGGACCGTTCGTTGTGGCCCCGCTGAGCAAGTTTGAACAGTACCGGATGCATACTAGTAGAATGGGAACTAGTAAACTGATGTAGCTCGATGTTGTATGTGTTGGACGGTGCTCCCCCTCTCTTTTGGTGATGAAGATGGAATGGTGGTTGCGGGTTTGTGTAGGAAGGGAGGGCACCCGGGCTAACCACGGATTGCCTGGCACGGGTATCGCGTGGAGGACGTGTGCTCGGGAAAGGGGAAATCGGCTCGACCTTACGATATCTTGTGAAAAGTTGCCGTGCGTGACTCCTTTGAGTGTGCGTATGTCGTGTATTCGGGTTTCTCCTATAGGATGTAAATCAATTCGACTCACCGTCCCTCGCGGTTACTGAGTACCACTTGTTCACAGCGTCACATCGTAGTAATAAGTTAATTGAATGGATGAATGTTGCTGAATTGTATTTCAATTAATTGTATTGCAACATGTTTGATTCAAATTAGGTGCGAACATTTATATTTCTGCTCTAAAAGATAAATTGAGCTAAAATATGAAAGAAGGACCAACTGCTAGTGCTATATTTATGCAAAGATATATCTTTTTGCCATGTCAACCCCATGCATACTAGAAGTCGGTCTTAGAAGGCCAATTTGACGGGTAAGACTTGCTGAGTATTAGTTGCTCAGGGCTTCTGTTGAAAATGTTTATGCAGGTAATTGGTCTTTTGAAGAGGTTCCTGTTTCTCCCTCTTCGGAGCATGAAGAGTGAAATTATGTCTATGGCCGGACATGAGTTCACTTTAGTTATATCGTCGTGTGTTCCGCTTCCACTCGCTTTTATGTAATCGAATTTCGAACTCTTTTATGTATCAAGAACCGTACTTCGAACCATGTACCCTATATTAATCGTCGAACCAATGTAATAACTGAAGTTGTTGTAAAATTATTTTACTTATACTTATGTGTGTGGTCATTTGTAAGCTTGTTTCGTCAAGTATCACCCGATTATGATCCTAGTTAGCCCAACCCCTCATTAATTTGAGGTGGGGTGCTACACTGGCGGAGGTGATGGCCAACCAGACAGACATCCTCAGGACCATTGCTCAGGCAGCCACCCAGCAGGGTGGCAATCGACGGGGTCCACAGCCAGGCTGCACCTATGCAGACTTCCTGGCCACTCACCCGCCTGTCATCTCAGGGTCCACGGATCTGATGGACGCAGAGTACTGGCTGTGCACTGTCGAGTCCAAGTTTGGGCTCCTTCCTGCCTGCACAGAGGTGCAGAAGACGCTGTTCGCGGCACAGCAGCTTCAGGGGTCGGCTGGAGGATGGTGGGCAGCTCACCTTGCCACTCTTCCGGCCGGTCAGCAGGTGCCATGGGCACAGTTCAGGGAGGCTTTCCACTCGTTCCATATTCTGCCTGGCATCATGCAGCGGAAGCTCAGGGAGTTCCTGGACCTCAGGCAGGGAGGCAGGTACGTGTTCGACTACGCTCAGGTGTTCAACCACCTCGCTCAGTTTGTGCCAGATCAGGTACACACTCCCGCCAAGCGGAAGGCGTGTTTCTTGAGGGGCTTGTCTACCAAGCTCTAGTCCCGGCTTGTCCTTAACACCGGTGGGACCTTTGACGAGCTTGTCAGTGCAGCTATAGTGATGGAGGATGCCATCAGGGCACACCAGGACGACAAGAGGAAGAGGAAGGCCGTGGTAGCACCGTCTGGCAGTACTTCAGCCAGGCCACGTCTAGTGTACACCGCTCCCAATGGGCAGCGGTACCTTGCACCTCCACAGTACCAGCGTCAACCACAGCAGCAGCAGCAGTTTGCTCAGAGACAGCCGCAGCAGCAGGCAGGCAGAGGTTTCCCATGCTTCAACTGTGGACAGGTGGGGCACTTCGCGCGTGACTGTCATGCAGCACCTAGGCAGAACAACGCGCAGAAGACTCCAGTTCAGGCAGCAGGATAGCAGAGACAGCAGGGCAGGAACGCGTCAGTTAGGACTGGGCGCGTCAACTACACCACTGCAGAGGAGGTTCTAGAGGGTGAGCAGGTTCTAGCTAGTACGTTCTCTATGCGTCACGAGCCCGTGGTTATCTTGTTCGATTCAGGTGCATCGCATGATTTTATCAGTTTGGCTTGCACTCGCCGTTTGGATCTTTCGCTATCTTCTATGGAAACCCCCTATTTGATCAGCACTCCAGAAGGCCGTATTGTCACTCATCAGTTTGTATACAAGGCCTCACTTAACCTTGCTGGGAAGATCTACCCGACCCATCTCATTGTGTTGGATGATTAGGGTCTAGATGTGATTCTTGGGATGAGTTGGATGAGGTTCCACAAGGCCGTTCTTGATATATCTCTTCGTTTAGTTCACTTGGATTCTCCTGTTCAGGGCAAGGTCACCCTTCAGCCATCCTTGTTAGCAGCTACGAAGCCCTCCTTACACTAGGCCATTGGCAAGAGTCTGGATGTGATACCTGTGGTGTTCGAGTACCCAGATGTGTTCCCAGATGATTTGCCAGGCATGCCACCAGATCAAGATGTGGAGTTCCGCATTGACTTGCAGCCAGGCACAGCACCTATCTCCAGGAGACTGTACAAGATGCCCCCAAATGAGCTAGCAGAGTTGAAGGTGCAGTTGAAGGAGCTGTTGGACAAGGGTTTCATTCGTCCAAGCTCTTCACCTTGGGGTTGTCTAGCCTTGTTTGTGAAGAAGAAGGATCAGGCGCTCAGGCTATGTGTGGACTATAGGCCACTGAATGCTGTGACTATCAAGAACAAGTATCCGTTGCCTCGTATTGATATCTTGTTCGATCAGCTAGCTAGAGCCAAGGTGTTCTCCAAGATTGATCTTCGTTCTGGGTATCATCAGATTAAGATACGTGCAGAGGACATTCCGAAGACTACTTTCTCTACCAGATATGGACTCTGAGTACTTGGTGATGTCTTTCGGTTTGACCAATGCACCTGCGTACTTCATGTACTTGATGAACTCAGTGTTCATGCCAGAGTTGGACAAGTTTGTCATGGTTTTCATTGACGACATTCTTATCTATTCAGAGACAGAGGAGGAGCATGAGCAGCATCTCCGTATTGTGTTGCAGCGTTTGCGAGATCACCAGTTGTACGCTAAGTTCAGCAAGTTCGAGTTCTGGCTTAGTGAGGTGCCTTTTCTGGGCCATGTTATATCAGCAGAGGGCATTGCTGTTGATCCAAGCAAGGTGCAGGATGTTCTGGACTGGAATGCACCTAGGAGTATCTTTCAGATTCGCAGCTTCTTGGGTTTGGCTGGTAATTGCCGTCGGTTCATTCCGAACTTCTCTAAGATCTCCAAGCCCATCACTGAGTTGCTGAAGAAGAATGTAAAGTTTGTGTGGAGCCCGCAGTGTGAGGAGGCATTCCAGAATCTGAAGAAGCTTCTCACTACCACTCCAGTTTTAGCTCAGCCTGATATCACCAAGCCATTTGATGTGTATTGTGATGCTTCTGGTACTGGTCTTGGTTGTGTGCTGATGCAGGATGGCAGGGTGATTGCTTATGTCTCTCGGCAGCTTAAGCGACGTGAAGAGCATTACCGCATGCATGATCTTGAGCTTGCAGCTGTTGTACTTGCTTTGAAAGTATGGCGGCATTATCTATTGGGAAATCTGGTGCATATCTATACAGATCACAAGAGCCTCAAGTATATCTTCACGCAGTCAGATCTGAACATGCGTCCGAGGAGATGGTTAGAGCTGATCAAGGACTATGACTTGGAGATTCACTATCACCCTGGGAAGGCTAATGTGGTTGCTGATGCTTTGAGTCGCAAGGCTCATTGCAATAATCTTATCGCTGCTCCATATGCAGAGGCAGAGCCCAGTCTTCGAGTGTATGCTTATGGCTCTCTGGCCAATATATCACCTGTTCCGACCTTGCGTGATGAGATTGTGGCAGCATAGAAGAAGGATGAGAAAGTGGGTCACCTCAAGAGGAGACTCAAGCTCGGAGAAGCCAGAGTCCAGTGTTTCAGAGAGGATGAGGATGGAGTTCTGTGGTTCAAGAACAGTTTGGTGGTCCCTAAGGACTTTGAGTTGCGCAAGAAGATTCTTGATGAGGCGCACAATTCCAAGTATTCTATCCACCCCGGCAGCAACAAGATGTACCAGGATTTGAGGAGTCACTTCTTGTGGACCTGCATGAAGCGGGAGGTCACGCAGTATGTTTCTGAGTGTGACACTTGCAGAAGAGACAAGGCAGAATATGTGAAGCCTGCGACAACGGATTCCTCCGCCGCTACCGTAAGTTCCACAAAAAGCTCTACTTGCTCGGCTATATTCACAACGGTCCAGGCTTGATGAGCCCCGGATTAGTCTCCACCTCCATTGCCTTCGCCTTCTACCCGCCGGCGCTGGCGCCCGGAAGACAGTGGTGGGCCTTGGACTGTCGCCATCACCGCGTGCTGATCTTTCACATTTACAAGCTAGAGGAGCTCATTTTGTGGGACCCCATTACGGATGAGAAGCACCACCTGCCCCTTCCTTATCACTCGCACATGAGCTACAGCAATGGGGCGGTGCTCTGCGCTGCGGATGGCTGTGACCACCTCAGCTGCCACGGAGGCCCGTATCATGTGGTCTTTGTGTGGACGACTGAGGCATGGTCTTGTTGGGGGCGGAGAGCATGTCACATGGGCAAGCGTGTACTCATCAGAGACTGGTGCGTGGAGCGCCGTGACCTCGATCACCATTGAGAACGGTTTGCACGTAGAGATAATGAAACCCAGTCTTCTTATTGGAGACACGCTCTACTTCTACCTTGCAGAGAGTGGCATGCTCAAGTTTGATCTGGGAGGAAGGACATTGTCTGTGATTGTCGACACGCCAGGAATGTATGGCGCCATTCCTATGATGGCTGAGGATGGAAGGCTTGGATTCGTCGCTGTGCTGGACGATAGCATATACACCTGGTCATGGAAAGCTGGTGCTCACGGTGACACTGCGAGATGGGTGCAACAGTGGATGATGGATCTGGTGCCGCTGCTCCCCAATTGCCACCGAAAAAAACCATGCGTGAAGTCATCGGCTTGGTCGAGGGCACACAGACCATTTTCATCTACTCACCTCGCGTGGGAATATTCACACTAGACCTCAAGTCACGGCAGGTGAGGAGGTTAGGAAAAGGAGGGTTCTGCTACAATATCTTACCTTACAGGAGTTTCTACATTCCAGGTAGCTGTCTCGGCCTCTCCTCTCCTGTTATAATTTATATAAAATTTCAGTTATCATCATCTGCATTATATATAAGTTGTCTGTCTATCCAAAGAACAGTCAAGATCTAGGTTTTGAGATTATCATGTTACAATAGTATATATACCTGCACAAAATACTCTCGCCTGTCTTTATGCGTAGAAATGAAGCATACACAATACAACACAATTTATGTATCTTTGATCCGTGATATATGAATATTCATATCGACTACAGAAATATGTTTTTCTTAATTTTTTGCAGTGATTATAATGTGTTATCTGCAATATAAGTTATCAATAAGGAATATGTGAAATTGAAAGCTTTCTGTCATATGAACCAGATATCTCTCATGTTCAATTCAGTTGGTCGCAAAAAATTCCTTAAACTGACTAGAAGTTTACAGAAATTTAGTGACGTGTTACTCATTTATATCAACTTTGTGGCCAATATACACATGGCATGCAGATTCATATTGCCATCGAACACCACATATACCTCAAATATGCGCAATCAATGGGTTAATTATAGCATGGTTGTAAGCTTTTTTCATTATTCCTTTCAGATCTTGCTAAAGGCAAGCTGGCACTGCCATAAGACGTGATCCATCCATGGACTTGGTCCTGCTAGTGCAACGGATTATTGGCTTCCCGCAAAGCTGATGATTGAAGTATTCTGTTTCAGCTGGAGAATTTTTTAAGTATGAGAAAAAAATGTAGGCATCCAAGTCAAATCCATAGATCAGCTACAGGTTTTGGGGTCAGTACTGGAACACTGGAAATCAGTGGATCACTGCTAAAACCTTGTCCCAACAAACTTATATGCATCAGATTCGTTAACATCTGTAAGAGATAATGCCGGCAAGAAATCTGTAAAAGCTGATGTGGACCGGCTTATAAACTGCCGCGTGCCCATTTTATCTCGAGTGGTTCAGCTGCAACTCGTAGCTAGAATATTATTCAGAGATTTGTCAAGCGCAGCAAGTTGTATTTCCTTTCACGATATAATTACATCTGAAAGATGCTAGTGTCAAGTACCAAAAGACTTTTGTTACTGATTAAAAATAAATAAAGACTTTTGTTCCGAAGCCTTTTTTACCTGTTTTGTTACAAAGCCTGGCAATTTGATCAAACAAATTTCCTTACAGTTGTCCTTGGCTCGGCGTAACGGTAAGGCCAGTGGCGAAGCTAGGGCTTCAAAGACCCGAGTGCCACATCAACAAACACAGGACAATTTGGTGCACATGTTTACTATTAGGTGGTGCACATAACGTGAAATTTTGATTCTAACCATTGAAGTTTGCGTTGGACCCTGGTGCCATGGCACTCGGGTAAGCCAAAGTAGCTTCGCCCCTGGGTAAGGCTGACTTTCTCAAGACTCTTTTTTCCTTTTACAAATGTCTCTACCTATGTATTCGTGTGGGTTTGGTCGATTAGGGTGGGGCCGGAAAACCGGGACCGAAATCACGAAACCAAAAGAAAAAACGAGACCGCAGCCGAAACACCCAAAATTTTGGGCTTCGGTTACTTGATCTGGTAGCTATATGAGATACCCAAATTTTCAGGCTATCAGACGAATCTGCAAGAGGCATCTTGGTCAATTATAATTCTTCTCGTCCATTTGTTTGTGGTCGATTGTAACTTCTATGTAGCGTGTGCTTTTGTTGCTTGTCAATCACATCACTATTATTATTGGTTACACTAAATTCACAATGAACTTGGGGAAATCCAATTAATTTGTCTTAATGACAGCTTACACAGCTGCAAAAGAAAGAAACATTTACGTAGTTTTTTGTTACATCACAAAAAACTACGTAAATGTTTTTTGCTGAAGGGAGCCTGACGCATTTTCGAAGAGGAGTTTGTTGTTTCCTTCCAAGCTGGATGGAAACGCCTGACATGTTTCAGCTTTTTCGGAGAGGAGGAAAAGTCGTTGGAATGTTTTTGGGGCCTCCGGGCCTGATTGTTCTGGCCCACACAATATATTTTTTTCCTTCCCTAGCTTTTTTTTACTCTCGTAGTTACTCGTGTTGTAAAACTCTTAATGGGCCAGACCCAACTTCTATAAGAAGCTGTCCTGGTCCATGTGGGCTACTTTATCGAATTGGAGCCCAACACGAAGTTAGGGTTTCCCCCTTATAAATAGTTGAGGAGACCTTCCTGTGTACCCTGACACCAGAATTTCGTCTCCTCTATTCCAGTTTTACTTTTTGTTATCTGTCGTGATCTATGTGCCGTCGTTCCGCCGATAACCTAACACCTCGCGCTGGACCTGACCGAGCTAGGGCTTGGCCGCCGCCACAGAACCATAACTAGATCCACCTAGATTCCTGCTGTTGTGCGCTGGTATTGCCGTGTGTGCCTCTCTCGCTACCATAGGAAAAAGGTGAAGATCTTGCTTCTGCCGTGCACTACGGACCTGAAGAAGAAGATCATCCGTATGCAATCACCTAAAAAAACAGGTTGTCAGATGACGCGGCCGCCTTGCCGGCGTCGCTCGCCGCCCGTGCTGATGGAGGACCTCGTCGAGGAGATTCTCCTCCGCCTTCCACCGGATGAGCCCGCGTGCCGTGTTCACGCTGCTCTCGTTTGCAAGTCATGGCTCCGCATCCTCCGTAACGGCGCGTTCCTCCGCCGCTACCGTAAGTTCCACCGAAACCTCTACTTGCTCGGCTATATATACAACGGTCTAGGCTTGATGAGCCCCATATTGGTCTCCACCTCCATTGGCTTCCCCTTCTCCCCGCCGGCGGTGGCGCCCGAAAGACAGTGGTGGGCCCTTGACTGTCGCCATCACGCGTGCTGATCTTCCATATTTACGAGCTTGTGGAGCTTATTGTGTGGGACCCAGTTACGGATGAGAAGCACCATCTGCCTCTTCCTCCTCACTCGGACATGAGCCACAGCAATGGGGCGGTGCTCTGCGCCGCGGATGGCTGTGACCACCTCAACTGCCATGGCGGCCCGTATCATGTGGTCTTTGTTTGGACGACGAGGCATGGTCTTGTTGGGGGCGACGAGCATGTCGCATGGGCAAGCGTGTACTCATCGGAGACCGGTGCGTGGAGCGACGTGAACTTGATCACCATTGAGAACGGTTCCAACGTTGAGATGATGAAACCCAGTCTTCTTATTGGAGACACGCTCTACTTCTCTATTTCACAGGATGATGACATGCACATGCTCAAGTTTGATCTGGGAGGAAGGACCTTGTCTGTGATTGTCGACACGCCAGGAATGTATGGCGCCATTCCTATGATGGCTGAGGATGGAGGGCTCGGATTCGTTGGTGTGCTGGACGATAGCATCTACTCCTGGTCATGGCAAGCTGGTACTCACGGTAACTCCGCGAGTTGGGTGCGACAGTGGATGATGGACCTGATGCCGCTGGTCCCCAATTGCCACAGAAAAACCATGCGTGAAGTCATCGGCTTGGTTGAGGGCACACAGACCATTTTCATCTACTCACCTCGCGTGGGGATATTCACACTAGACCTCAACTCACGGCAGGTGAAAAAGTTAGGCAGAGGAGGGTTCTACTACAACATATATTTCTCATTTGTATCAACCTTGTGGCCAATATACGCATGCACCATGCAGATTCATATTGCCATCCATCCAACACTAAATATAAATTGAACATGCGCAAACATTGGGTTAATTATAGCATGGTTGTAAGCTTTCTCCATTAGTCCTTTCAGATATTTCTAAGGGCAGGCTGACGCCGCAATAAGACGCGATCCACCAATGGACATGGTCAGTTGGATAACCTTTTCCTTTTTATTAGGTTCAAGTACTTGCAAACAATTTTGAACTGATTAAGTGTTTATAGGAACCTAATGACATCTTGCAGTTATCAAATTTATGGGTCATATGCCCAGAAACCAACCACAATCGCAAATACTTGTGAACATTGATGTATGGCACGGACAGGGCTATAACTTTTTATGCATCATATATTTACAGATCATGTGAAGGGCGGACCATCACCATTCACCACCTTGAAGATGCAATGATCCATCCGACCACAGAAGCCTACAATTGTTGGCTTCTCGTGGAGATGGATGGTGGAGGAAGAGTGTTTTCTCTTCTTCTTTTTTTCTGTCAGAGCAGTGTTTATGTAATATAGAGTGGTGTTTGATGGTTAATTATCAGGCTTAATTTTGATCACATAGTTTAAGAAAAGTGTCTATTGGCCATTGTGATCATTTAATCCAGATTGTGCTCAATCGGCGATTTCATGTAAGATACACATAATTTTCATTATAAATAATAGATAATCTTGATTGTGTCCAATAGAGTGATTGCCCGATAGGGAGTTAGCCGGCCGGTAGAGATAATCCCTGGTGGCAAGCCCTAATATACTTGGTGGCCAAAGAAAGCACTGAATTCGTCCCCACCGCTCGGCTTCCTCCTCAACCGCCGCGAGTATGACAGTTGTTGAGCAATACGTGATCGACCTGTTACCATCAACTTTCTGATGTTCGAGCGCTGAGATTTCACTTGTCTATTATATATATGAAATTTAAAGGATGAAGGGAGTATGACAGTTGTTGAGCAATACGTGATCGACCTGTTACCATCAATTTTCTGATGTTCGAGCGCTGAGATTTCACTTGTCTATTATATATGAAATTTAATTAATGGTTATTTAATTTTGCACCTTGTTGGACTTGACAAGTTTGTTCAGGTTCAATCTGCGGCTGGAAGCTAACCTAAATACTTCAATTTTTCTGAAGTTTCAGGTTCAATCGGCAGTAGTAGTATAATACGAAACAAGTTTTTCTGAAGTTTTGGTTAAGATATATCTTTTCTTTAATTCTCAAATTGATTCCATGGGTCAAAATGTTTTGTACCATGCTGATAAAAGATTGCATCCTTCGAGTGATCCATCCATCGTAGCGGACGGACACACATGGGACTTTATACTGCAGTTTTGTTTTCTCACAAAAAAAAATTCTGTTATCGATATTCTGCACGACTGCAAGCAGCTGGTGACGTCACTTGGTTGAACAAGTCAACCAGACCAAGCTAGGCGCACCGAACCCGCTCACTAGCAGCCTCTCTCTCTCGGTCACCCTCTTTTCCCCCAATCCCCACCCAAATCCTCGCCTCACGGAGCACGACGGAGCCATGGCGCCGCCGCAGGATCTCATCGACGACGCCACCGCCGAGATCCTCCTCCGCCTCCCGCCGGACGAACCCGCGTGCCTCGTCTGCGCCGCCCTCGTCTGCAAGCCGTGGCGCCGCGTCCTCTCCGACCCGGCCTTCCCCCGCCGCTACCGCGCGTTCCACGGCGCGCCGCCCCTGCTCGGCTTCCTCCTCAACCGCCGCGAGTTCGACCACAGCGCTGAATTCGTCCCCACCGCTCCCTCCTTCCCGTTCCACCCGCCGGAGTTCGACTGCGACCATTGGTGGACCCTCGACTGCCGCCACGGGCGGGTGCTGTTCCACTCCATCGACCCCACGGGCCTCGTCGTCTGGGACCCCATCACCGGCGACGAGCACTACCTGCCCAAGCCCGCGTACGAGTACCTCTACCACGGGGCGGCAGTGCTCTGCGCCGCGGAAGGCTGCGACCACCGCGACTGCCACGGCGGCCCATTCCTCGTCGTCTTCGTGGGCGCAGACGACAACAGGAACGTCACACGGGCGAGCCGGTACTCATCGGACACTGGTGCGTGGAGCGACACAGAGGCCTACCTCGGTTTCCCGTGCGAAATTGAGACGTCACCCTGTCTCCTGGGCGGAGATGCGCTCTACTTCATGACACAGCTGTGCCTGGGCATCGTCAAGTACGACTTGGCCAAGCAGGACCTCTCGGTGATTGAAACGCCGGAGGACTACCATTATGGTCTGGTGGGCACTGTCATGACAGCTGAGGGAGGTGGGCTGGGACTTGCTGGTATGGAGGACTACAGCCTCCACCTGTGGTCGTGGCAATCTGGTACTGATGACACTGATGACTGGCTGCATAAGGCCGTCGATCTCAAGACACTGCTCCCTGTCCGTGCCGATTCGACCCCTCCTCGATTGATTGGCTTCGCAGAGGGTTCAAATACCATATTCGTAAACACATATGCTGGTGCATTCTCAGTTGAGCTCAACTCAGGGAAGGTGAAGAAGATAGGCAAGAGAGGGCGCTACTACTCCATCCTACCCTACATGAGCTTCTGCACTCCAGGTAGTATGCTGCCTTGTGCTTGTGTTTGTCTTCTTTAATCCGATAGATGTACTTAATGGTCTCAGTTTGATATACAACCTGTTAATCGAGTAGTGGGTCGTCCAAACTTTTAGTAATTGATCTTTTTATTGGAACAGAGAATTCATAGGAACTCAAGCATGTGTAAACTTTGAGCTATGACATGATCCTAAGTTTTCTGCATTATTCCTTTCAGATCTTGCTGAGCCCATACTACCGCAATCATGAAGATATGGTGATCCACTTCTAAACATCGACCATGGGCTGCCGGATCCTCATGAGCTCGAGTGTTTTGTTCTTCGTTCTTCGTTTGACTCTTTTTAAATATCGAACAAGAGTAGGGCACCGTGGTCAATTTGTATGTTTAATTTCTTGGTTTGTTGTACTCGTCGGCCGGTTTAAGTTGGAAAAGAGATAGAATTCATGTTCAATCAGTATTCTCTGTTTGCTACAGTTTTCATGAATGTGGCATTGTGGCCCAAGATCGATCTATGAGTCAAATTACTTTTTGTTCTTAATTTTATGCTCAAGACCGCTTGGAAGTAATAGTATTGATTTCTCTTTCTGGAAACAGAATCTTTTGACTTCAGTTTCAGGTTTGTTTCAGTTAGTATCACTTTTAGCCTTGCAGCATATTGTCATTGACATGCAGTATCAGGGCATATCTGATCCTACTGTAAGTAAATTTCTGTTACTGATGTTAACAAAAAATATTTGTATGACCTGTAATAGTGTAAGTAAAAGATGCAAGTGGTTTGCAAGATAAAACTATTGTAACTTTTATTAATGGTAATTTTTATATTGTGCTATCAACAAAATTGTTATTTTCTATGAGGACAGAGCTAGGAATATCTGGAAAAATTTCAAATCCATCAGGTATCGTTATCTTGCAATTGTAGAGCTGAGGTGTTGTAGTTTGTACTACTGGGCTGTTTCCTGTATTACCTTGTAATATTGACTAATAGAACGATGTTTATAGTTTAGGTTTCAGCTCATCTTTGTCGGCGTGGAATTCCTCCTGCCACATTTGTTTGGACAAGGCTTCCCTAAATCTGAGAATTTTGAGGCATAAACTTGGCCCCAAAAGTTATTGCAATATATCGAATTATATTATTAGTAAAATTTCTGTTAGTGGCATCAATAAAAAGGTAATGCTTATGACCCCAATGCTTCAGGTAAAAAGGTGGCATGCTGAATTAGATAAGATAATTGTAATTCATATGTATGGTGAGTGATTTATCATGTTGTGCTGCCAGCAAATTGTCATTTTCAGGGAGGACATCGTCATAATCTATTGAGCAGAAGTTGGGTAGTGACTGACAAATTTACATGTCCACCAGGTTGTATCTGAAGGTATTGTCCTCTTTTCATTTGTAGGGCTGATGCATTGTGGTTTACATGTCTGTGCTCCCAGAGTATCCCATGTACTAACTTATGATCACGACTAATAGAACAATGTTTATAGTTTATATCTCAACTAATGTGTGTTGGTGTGCAATTCCTCTTGGCTCATAATCTTGGGGAAGGCTGACCATGTACTGAACTGTAATTTTTCAGGCATAAACTTGGCTCCGAAAGATATTGCAGTTCCTTAGAACAATGTTTGGATTTTAGATTTCAGCATATCTTGGTTTTTGATTCATTCTTGACACAGCCAACTTGAAAAAGCTTGCCACTGACTAGTTTCAGTAATTAACACAAACATGGAAGTGAAGGATGTTTGTGACTTCTTGAACCAAATTGCCCACAGTTTAATTATTTACAGGCAGACACTTAAAATCCAGGATGTTAGATGTTTTTAGTTCACTTTCAAACTTTCTACACAAGGTTGCTCAAATTACGAATGAACTGATGAATTTTTCAAACTGTTATGCAAGTCAAGTTGGAAGTTGGAACTCGTCTTAGGATTTACTGCAACTGATATTTGTAAAATCGCAGCAGTGATTACTCGTCTTAGGGTTTACTGCAACTGATTTTGGTCCGTGGAAGTATTTTACCTGGCAATGGTACTGTTTAGATTGTAACCATGGTATATCATACGCACACTGTCGGAAGCTACTGTCCAGATCCTTTGTCTAACCTTTAAAGTCACACTGACAAGTCACAGGGCATGGGCTATTTTTGACTTGTATATTCTTTCCCTCCCGCTGTGAGCAGTTCATAGTGCCACTCACCTGCTGATTTTCATCAAAGAAACTGCAAGTATTGAGCTAGGAATATAATACAACTGAAATATCTCTTCTCAGTATCTTCAGACTGTGTTGGAAGTTAATTGCTATCCTTGACTTGAGTACTTTAAAATATAATGCATGCCATTTTGGAATATCCATTGGCTTGAGTCTTGCAAGTGATTGTCAGGAATTACAGTTCGGGAGCTAGCACTATATATTTATGGGACCTCCCCAAGCAGGGTAACGATGAACATTTTTTTGGCTACACAATAATGTTTGGTCAGTGATGGTGGTGATGCTATGTTGGATCGAGCCTTCAGCTAGAGCGTTGCAGAGCTTTTGACTTTTGCAGAGTTTTTGGTCAAAGCCAAATCACATCTACGCAGGGAGTGGAGCTTTTGATTGAGAGCTAATGACAGGTACTGAACTATTGCTTGAACAGATTCTATTGGCACAATAGTACTTATGGCCTCTGTCGTTGCAGTTTGATGTGGCCGTCGCTGGCTGCAGCAGGCAGCAGTGGGTACTTTGCCCCTTGCCCTTGCTACTGCAGCTCAAAAAGGCCACAGCAAGCTGATCTGATGCTTGTTTCACTTTCAATTTCACGTTGTGTAATGTAGCTAAATTCACTATTCGAGTTGTATATGTTGTTGTTTTTCTCTACTGCCAAATTTTACATATTAGGTCTCCCTTTATGTTCCTTTCAGTGTGAGTTTTGCATCATGGTGATCTACTGATCTTGTTTCCTCTGTGCTGTATTTTTATGCTACTCTAGAGCTATGCGTCAGGTTTTTACTCCCTTATTGGGTAAATATTCATTTCATGATTGGCAATCCACTCGTCATTGATAGATTGAATCTGTCCTTTTTACTGAGAAAAGTTGAAAACTGTGGCTTAGTTGTTACTCCCTCCGTTTTTATTTATATGACGCAGTTGACTTTTTCGTCGAACTTTGACCAACAAGATATGATTATATAATTAGTTACTTAACGTGAAACTGATATTATTAAATCTATCATCAAAAGCATTTTAAAGTTAAACTATATATTTATCTGTTTGCACAAATATTTATAGATAAGACGAATAGTCAAATTAACAAAAAAAGTCAACTGCGTCATACAAATAAAAACGGAGGGAGTATACAACACATGAACCGTTGACTGCACACATTTGGTGCAATGCAACAGATTTTGTTCTTGTCACTGTCAAGAAAAATCTGTATCTGTTATATCTTTGTGGTTAGTTGGCATGAGCTCCACAGCTATGATGGAGAATGGAGACAGTGTAGTCCCGAAAAGAGAAAAAGAAGAAAAAAAAAACACATACATGGATGAGATCCTCATCCTCCAAATTACCCATAATTGTTCAAAAAATAAAAGGAAAACTACATATGACAGTTGTTGATCAATATGTGATTGAGCTGTTACCCATAATTTGTCTGATGTTCTAGCGCTGATATTTCACATTTGAATCACTGTTATATATGTATATATTTAAGGGTAATATTTAGTTTTTGAGGTGGGATATCATTTTGCACCGTGATGGACCTACCTAGCATGTTTCAGTTCTATTTGCAGCAGGAACCTAAGCTAAATTATTATTATAACATACCAAAGAAAATACGAAAATGTTCATCCTTTTACTAAAGTTTTGGTTTAAGATATTTTTTTAAATTAACAAATTATTTTTTTTTGCGAGGAGTTAACAAATTAATTGCATACGTCAAAAGTTGCATCTGATATAATACCATGCTGATGGCAGATTGCCGCCTCCGAGTTATCCATCAGTTGTAGAGGACTATGAACATTTTACTGCGGATTTGTTTTTCTCGCAAAAAAATTGGACGGCGTGACTTGGTCGAAATTGAACCAGACCAAACTGGTCGAACTTGAACCGAACGAGAGTTGGGTTGGGCTTTGGGCCACAAGGCGGAGGCGAACAGCGCCCGTCATTCTTCCTTCCCTCTCCCAATCCCCACCCAAACCCTCGCCTCACCAACTACCACCACGCCATGGCGGCGCCGCCGGAGCTCATCGACGACGCCATCGCCGAGATACTCCTCCGCTTGCCGCCGGATGACCCCGCGTGTCTCGCACGCGCCGCCCTCGTCTGCAAGCCGTGGCGCCGCGTCCTCTCCGACCCCGCCTTCCCTCGCCGCTACCGTGAGTTCCACCGAACACCACCACTGCTCGGCTTCCTCCACAACCGCTACGAAAGCTACGATGAAGCGAGCACTCGATTCGTCCCGGCTGCTGCTGGCGTTTCCCCCTTCTCGCCGACGTTCTACCCCGAGGACCGATGGACCCTCGACTGCCGCCACGGGCGTGTGCTGTTCCGCTGCATCGAACCAACGATCGGTCTTGTCGTCTGGGACCCCATCACCGGCGACGAGCACTACATCCCCGACCCCGAGACCATCCACCTATCCTATGTGGCGGCCGTGCTCTGTGCCGTGGACGGCTGCGACCACCTGGACTGCCACGGCGGCCCGTTCCTCATGGTCGTCGTGAGAGACCAACTCGACTGCTACAATATTGTCACAAGGGTGTGTGTCTACTCATCGGAGATCCGTGCGTGGAGCGACAAGCAGGAGGCCTGCATTGATTTCCAGTGCGACACCAAGTTATCACCCTGTCTCTTGGCCGGTGATGCACTCTACTTCATGGGCGAGCTTGACATGGGCCTCGTCAAGTACGACTTGGGTCAGCAGGACCTCTCTGTGAACGACACGCCAAAGGAGTACCACGAGTGGGCGGGCTTTGTCATGACAGCCGAGGCGGACGGGCTGGGACTCGCCAGTGTGCAGGACTACAGCCTTCACCTGTGGTCGTTGCAAGCTGGTGCCAGGGGCGGAGCTAGCCTGGGGGAGGGTGGGCCTCGGCCCAACCCCAGATCCACTCAAAAGTTGAATTCTAGTACTGTAGCAGTGCTACAGTAACATTTTCTTTTTTCCCCTCCTTCTTCGGCCCACGTAAACCAGCTCAAATGGAGTTTGGCCCACCCCAATGTTTGGGCCTGGCTCTGGTGCTACTAGCACTGATGACTGGGTGCACCGGGTCATTGACCTCAAGGCGCTGCTCCCTGTTGATGCCCTGTCAGCCTCACCTGAACTGATTGGCTACGTAGAGGGCTCCAAAACCATCTTCACGAATACTTCAGCTGGTGCCTTTGCAATGGAGCTCAACTCAAAGAAGGTGAGGAAGATAGGGGAAAAAGGACGCTACTCTTCCATCCTGCCTTACATGAGCTTCTACCAATGTTCTAAATAGCCGGCTATAGCCACCGCTATAGCCCGCTATAGCCTTTAGGGAGACGAAAGGTTAAGCTAAGCTCCGTTTAGCGCTAAGCCTCATAGCCCGCTATAGCCAGCTAAATCCGCTAAATTAAGGTGATTTAGCTGGCTAAATGGTGGTGCGGTGAAGGCATGAAGCTTTTCATGATGTTTGGAACTTCAAAAGATGATTTATCCAGGTGTTTAAAACTTTGAATGATGATACAATAAAGGCATGAAGCCATCATCGAATTTTAGCCCATAAAAATTTCTTGGTGTCATGTTTTGTGTCTAATTATTTACTAATTTCTTAATGATATTGTGAAACCACTAAATAGGCTTAGCTTTGGCTATAGCCCGCTATAGCCTTTTTTAGCCTTTGTGGACATCAACCGTTAAAGGCCTTAGCCCGCTATTTAAAACACTGGCTTCTACACTCCAGAAGCTCCCTTGTGACTATCTTTGGTTTTGTATGCAACAGTTTAATTATTGTCTTTTTCAAACATTTGGTAATTGTTCTTGATAACGGGATACATATTCAGAGCAAGTAAATATCAATCATTTTGTTATCAATTTGAAGCTCATGCTCTAAACTCGATGTTATAATCATTCAAACCTAGGTATTGCAAATATGTGAACCATAAGCTATAGCATGATCGTAAGTTTTCTGCATTATATCTTTTCAGATTTTGCTGAGGCCAGATTGGCGTAAAAATGACGATAAGGTGATCTGTTGATCAACAGCGAACCATATACTGTAGGCTTCTCATGGGTCGTATCATGATTCTCCTTTTGTTGATTTTTCCATGAATGTGGCATTGTGGCCCAAGATCTATCACGTTCACGTTTGTGTTATTTGTATGCTTGACAAGCCCACATCGCATTAATAGTTATTGTGAATGAATATTGGACTTTAGTTTCAGATTCATTTCTAAGGTTTCTGTGTCCACTATGCAGCACTTGTAACCTTATGGCATATTGACACTGCCAGGCAGTTTTAGGCCATATATATGTGAATGATAAGTCCAGGCAAATATAAAAGACAATAGGTATTTTTAGTTCCCTTGCAGACTTTCAATACATAAGGTTGCTCATATGGTGAAATGACGAAATGTGCAAACAAAATTATGCCAGGCAAATTGGAACTCAATACTGTTAAGCTGTCCTGTTATTGCTGAATTATTCTTTTCTAGAGTGGCAAGTGATTGTCTGGTAGTCCGGTATTTCTCAGGAGCTAGCATATAAATAGGACCTCCTCAAGATAGCTAGCTAGCGATGGTCCTTTTTTACTGGGCAGCGTGCATATTAGTGATGGCAGTGACGCTATGATGGACTGAGCCTTCATCTAGAGCCTAAGCGAAATTGCAGAGCATTTTATAAAAAAATAAAAAAAACAAATCACTTCTACTCAGCTAACAGATTGTTTCATTGAGAGCTTGATGACCGGTGCTGGATGCTTAGAGTTGCTATGGCTCTGAACATATTCTGTTGGCATTTTAGTAGTATTGTACTGTGGCGCTTTTCTCTCTTTCTATTGCAGTATTGTCTTTTCGTCTACTCCATATATGTTACGATATCTTTCATCCACTACGGGAAAACCGGTCTTTGCCGAGTGTAAAAAAACACACTCGGCAAAGTCTTTGCCGAGTGTATATTTTGGCACTCGGTAAAGATTTAAAACTTTGCCGAGTGTTTTTACCATGACACTCGGTAAAGGCGGTCCTTTCCCGAGTGTCCCACATGACACTCGGCAAAGACAGTCCTTTGCCTAGTGTTTTTGTCATTACACTCGGCAAATAATATTTCAATTAATTTTTTGACGCATTAAATTAGTTAAAATAAAAAAGTTTTGAACTACAAAGTTGTGTAACTTCTCAAGATCTACAACTTTTATTTTGATTATTTCTTGATTCAATAAAATGATAGTAAAGTTGTTCACAAAATATATAACCCTCGCATAGTTTTATGAAAACTAGAAGAGCGATATATAAGATTTGTGAACATTGTTACTACTAATTTTTAATTTGAATAAATGACCAAAATAAAAGTTGTAGATCCTCATAAGTTAACAAACTTTGTAGTTCAACACTTTTTAATTTGAATTATTTTTGCTAATGGAAAAGAGGTTTGAATTTTCATAAATTTGAAATTTGAATTTTTCAAACAATATCGGATGGAGAAATAGCCAAAATGAGAGTTGTAGATCTCAATAAGTTATGAAACATTGTAGTTGATAACTTTCTTATTTGAAATCATCTAGTCAATGAAAATTTAGTTTGAAAAAGTTCAAATTTGAAATTCAAATTTTGTAAACGTCCTCATATAGAAAAATGACCAAAATAAAAGTTGTAGATCTGAAAAAGTTATGAAACTTTATAGTTGACAACTTTTTAATTGGAATTCGTTTATAGCCTCAAACAATCAATTGACACTTGGTTTGGTATAATATGGGTAGAATACAATTATATGTGATAGTGTGGTGTAGTGGTAAAGGGTCTCTACACGTGAGGAGGAGGTCCTAGGTTCGAATCTTGCCAGCATTGCGTGAGAAAAATGTTTGCGACATGTGAAAAATGACAAGGGCGGTTTGTTGATGGCTGGTGAGGGCCTCTCAAAAAAAAATTCCTATTTATTTTGGCCGTTTTTCAATTTTAAACTTTGCTGAGTGCCAGACTTTACCGAGTGCCCAAGAAAAAACACTCGGCAAAGACCTTTTTTGCCGACTAAAATTTGCCGAGCGCTATTTGCCGAGTGTAACACTCGGCAAACCTTTTGCCGAGTGTGTTATGACTTTTTGCCGAGTGTTATGGCACTCGGCAAATAATGAATTTCCCGTAGTGATCCGCTGTGATGTATGATCTTTTACAAATCTGTCAGCCCGAGTTTACGTCATCTTGTGAAGCGTGGTAACTTTGAAATGTTTGGTTTCCTTTTTACACTTAAATAGGAGGCATAGCTGGCATTAGTGGCTCTTTCTTGTTTGGTAGTTTGTGTTTGTTGCTACTCTGTTTCAGTTGGCATATAGTGAGACAAACCATTTTACGTTTCAGCATAACATAGTGTATAATTTTCTGTTTCTGGAACATACTAGCTAGCTTATAATAGTATTTTTCGACCCTGTGTTTTTTCCCTCTGTTTGTTTTGCATAGTGGCGACTCACCTTTTCTTTTACCTAAAAGAGTGGAAACTATTGCTAGGCTATCCTAGGAGTATGAAATAATTGTAACTTCTTGTCAAGTTGTCATGATATTGTTTCGGGCTCTGCAATAGATGAAGGGTTGACGCATATTGGGAACAGCCATGATCTCGTTCCACTGCCTTGGATCAATCTTTTGGTGGAAACTTCTAAACAGGATCATGACAAAGTGAAAGAACACATACTCAAGGAGCTCAGACTTAATCAAGGAGTGCAAGATTTCAGGTGCTTGTTGCTTACAGGATCTATGGCACTGAACAGTTATTCTGTCAGAGTAACAGCTATGCTTCGCTCTCTGTTTCAGCTAGCTGTACATGTGTCCAGTAATTATAGGAGCTAAAATTTTGGTAGCGGTTGGCCTGTGAACGATGCTTTTCTTGTCTACTTAATATATGTTGATGAACCTCTCTTAATTCCTCGATAATTTTTTTTCGATCTGTCATCAACTTGTGTCCTCGGTGTTGGCATCTTGGGAATCTGATACTTTGAGGCCCTCTGTATTGTGTCGGACTCTTGTTTAGAAAATAGTACATCATTCACTGAATCTGCTAGTCTGCTTGTTAAGACTCGTTGAGCCATGTGGTGACTAGAGGCTATGTGACAAGACATGCTGGTGGGGACTAATTATTAACTAGAGCCATTAGACTGTTTTTTTAGAAATTATACAGTACAACTCAGACATTCACAACACACGTACACTCACCTTTATGAACGCACATACGCAAACTCTACCTTTATAAGTATCTTCGAAGACTGAGCCGGCAAATTCTCCAGATTCTCGAAGTCACCACTGGCGCCTCGCTGTCGACGGCCACGTCGCCTATCGCTGGAAGCACAAATGCCGTTAAATTCTAGAAAATTCGCTCCCACTGGGAGTCGAACCCAGGACCTTAAAGGTGCTACTCGGATGCCTTAACCACTAGACCAAGACCCCTTTCACAATTAGAGCCATTAGACAACGCGCCATATTTGATTTTTTTCTTCAGATTTGATATGTATGCTTATTGTGTGCTTGTTTTTAGGACTAGCCCGAGATTCAGTTTCAGTGGAAATGTTTTCTTGTTATTTATCACAAGAATAGCTAATGAAGCACCACGATCATGCAAATTCTATTTGCCGACTAACAAATTCTTTTGGTGGAGTTTGGTGTCACACGATCCACATTTTTTATCCTTTATCCACAAAAAGAATATGTTCTCGCAAAAAAATCTGTTCTAACGATTTCATTTTAGAATCTGAATTTCGTCCCTAACAGTGTTGCCACTTGCTAAAATCATGATAGAAACCTTATGGTCGAATACTTCCTTTTATTTTTTTATTTCTTTTATTGCGCAGCGACCCCTTTCCAATTTCACATTACAGGAAGATAACAGACAACATAACTTTGTACGGAGCCATTTTTTTTTTCTTAACGAAAGTTATATGGTATCACTAGATTTTTCTAGCTAGTCACTCCTGCAGAGCAACCAGATGTATAACTTGGTTAATACTAGTAAAAATGCACGTGCGCCACGCACGTGTCCGACCAAATGATATCATTTGGCAGGATTTTATCATAAATAAAAATAATATGATGTACCGTATACGTATCATAAAAAAACACACTTCTGACACATCATTGCATTTACCAATGGAATGTATATTTCGATCTCTTTTTTTTCATCAACAATGGAAGCAGGTCCAATGTGATAGATTAGCAACTAACAACTAATGTCAAAACAAAGTATATACCTTTTTTTCATCAACAATGGAAGCAGGTCTAATGTGATAGATTGGCAACTAACAATTAACGTCAAAACAAAGTATACCAATGCACATACACAACGTACGTGTTTAAGGTGGTGTTTGGATCCCCATCAGTTTCTAAGAATCTAGATTCTAGGTATAATTTTTATAATCTGGCTTCTAAAAAAATCTGGATGAAAGTGTTTGAATCCTGGATTCTTAAAATCTAGAAATCAGCCTGCCCTTTCTATATTAAAGTAAAATAGTGACACAAACTATAATTATCCAAAAACATTCAACGAAAGTTATATGGTATCACTAGATTTTTCTAGCTAGTCACTCCTGCAGAGCAACCAGGTGTATAACTTGGTTAATAAAAAAAAAAAGTGTATAACTTGGTTGAACCAGGCCAAAAGCTGGTCGAACCAGGTCACTCTTCTGCCAGCCTCTCGGTCGCTCGGCCACTTTCTTCCCCCAATCCCGATCCAAACCCTTGCCTCACTCAGCACCACCGCGCCATGGCGGCGCCGCCGGAGCTCAACGACGACGCCATCGCCGAGGTCCTCCTCCGCCTCCCGCCGGAAGACCCCGCGTGCCTCGTCCGCGCCGCCGTCGTCTGCAAGCCCTGGCGCCGCATCCTCTGCGACCCCGCCTTCCCCCGCCGGTACCGTGAGTTCCATCGAACGCCTCCACTGCTCGGCTTCCTCCGCAACCGCTACGAACGCGACTATAGCGCTCAATACGTCCCCACTGCTGAAGCCTCAGCCTTCTCGCCGGCGTTCGACTGCTACCAGTTGTGGACCCTTGACTGCCGCCACGGACGCGTGCTGTTCCGCTGCCTCCAATCCCCGGGCCTCCTGGTCTGGGATCCCATCACCGGCGGCGAGCACTGCATGCCCGAGCCCGAGCACCCGTTTAGCGACTACGCGGCAGCAGTGCTCTGTGCCGTGGACGGCTGCGACCACCTCGACTGCCACGGCGGCCCATTCCTCCTTGTCGTTGTGGGCGCCGACCCCTATGAGTATGTCACAAGGGCGTGCGTGTACTCATCGGAGGTCCGTGCATGGAGGGACACAGATGCCTACCTTGATTTCCCGTGTGCGATCAAGAATACGCAATGTCTCCTGGCCCGGGATGCGCTCTACTTCATTGGTGATTTATGCCTGGGCCTCGTCAAGTACGACTTGGGCAAGGAGGATCTCTCGGTGATCAACACGCCGGAGCAATACCATGGGTGGGTGGACGCTATCATATTAGCTGAGGAGGGTGGGCTTGGACTGGCCGGCATGGAGGACTACAGACTCCACCTGTGGTCGTGGCAACCTGATGCTGACGGCACTGATGACTGGGCACACAAGATCATTGATCTCAAGGCGCTGCTCGCCGTTGATGCCCTGTCATTCTCACCCGGACTGATTGGCTATGCAGAGGGTTCCAATACCATCTTCATGGACACGTCTGCTGGTGCCTTCGCATTGGAGCTCATCTCAAAGAAGGTGAGGAAGATAGGCAAAAAAGGACACTACTCCTGCATCCTGCCTTACATGAGCTTCTACACTCCAGGTACTAAAAGCTGCCTTGTGACTGTCTATGGTTTGATATGCAACAGTTAAATATTTTCATGTTCAAACTTTTCGTAATTGTTGTTAATATTGCGATACATATTCATAGCAAGTCAATATCAATCATTTTGTTATCAATTTGAAGCAAGTGCTCTAAACTCGATGTTATAATCATTCAAAGCTAGGTATCTAAAAAATGTGAACCATAAGCTATAGCATGATCGTAAGTTTTCTACATTATACCTTTTCAGATCTTGCTGAGGCCACATTGTAGCAATCATGAAGATAAGGTGATCCATCGATCAACATCGACCATATACTGTTGGCTTCTCATGGGTTCAAGTGTGTTGTTCTTTGTTGGACAGCTTGTAATTGTGAAAATGGAGTAGGCCACCATGGTCAATCGGTATGTTTAATTCCTTAGCCGGTTGAACTTAGTTGGCCAATTTGACTCAGAAAAGAGGCAGACTTAATGGTCATTCAGTATTCTCTTTTTGCTAAAATTTTCATGAATGTGGCATTGTGGCCCAAGATCTGTCAGGTTCACTTTTGTGCTATTTTTATGCTTGACAAGCCCGCATCGCATTAATAGATTTTGTCAATCAGTATTGTACTTTAGTTTCAGATTTATTTCTAAGGCTTTTGTGTGCACTATGCAGCACTTGTAGCCTTATGGCATATATATTGACACTACCATGCAGTTACGGGGCATCTGTGAACGATGAGTTCAGGCACATGCGAAGACAAATTGAGAATAGTTTCATAAGTTTGTGATAATGACTCTTAAGAACAATGCTTGAAATTTAAATTTCAGCTTATCTTGGATTTAGATTCACTATGGATACAACCAACTTAGAAAATGTTGCTCACATTACTGTATATTTTTAGCAATCATGGAACTGAAGGATATTTGTGTTCTAGAACCAAGTTGCCCACTTGGAACTAGAGATCATAGGTATTCTTAGTTCACTTGCAGACTTTCAATATACACAGGTTGCTCATGTAGTGAACTGATGAAATGTTCAAAAAATTATGCGAGGTGGATTGGAACTCAATACTGTTAAAGCTTCCTATTATTGCTGCGCTAGTTTCTTTTATAAAACTGCTGGATTGATCCCTGGACATTGTAATAATGACGAGCTACTGTTACTTGGGACATCTGCATTCGTAATTGTGAATATTGTCATTGTACATATATGTCACCGACATGGCTACATCCATTCTTACCCTAGTTGTTAAGTCACTGACTCACTGGCTAACTTCTAATACTATTTTGACTTTTTGTATATTGTTTCCCTTCCGCGATGAGCAGTTCATAGTGAAATATTCCCACATTGTGTTAGAGGCGAATTGCCATCATTGATGAGGGTATATTAAAATATATGATGAGCTGGCATCATATATTTTAGAGCTAATTGTGGCATCATATATTTTAGAGCTGATTGTGGCATCATATATTTTAGAGCTGATTGTTTGAACTCTTTTGTTGAGCTGGCATCACATATTTGAGCGCTGATTGTTTGAATTCTTGTGTTTTATGTTGGACAATAAGAAAATAGTTAAAATCTTGCAGAGCCTGATGCTTGTTGGGCATAGGCGCATAGCCATTAGAAGTTAATGGTTTTGGTATTTTATTGGAAACTTCTAATAGTCTGGCGTTGGTCCCTCCTCAAGCTCGGTTACTGGAGGTGGCTGAATTATTCTTTTCTAGAGTGGCAAGTGGTTGCCAGGTGGTACGGTATTTCTCAGGAGCTAGCATATATATGAGACCTCAAGATAGCTAGCGATGAACCTTTTTTACAGCGTAATGTTTGGATTAGTGATGGCAGTGACGCTATGATGGACTGAGGCTTCAGCAAGAGTGTAAGCGAAATTGCAGAGCATTTTATCAAAATCCAAATTACATCTACTCAGCTAACAGAGTGTTTCGTTGAGAGCTTGCTGCGTGCTGGTTTCTTACAGGAGCTATGGCACTGAACAGATTCTGTTGGCAATTTAATAGTATTGTACTGTGGCGCTTCTCTCTCTTTCTATGCAGTATTCTCTTTCACCTGCTTAATATACAATCTATTTACAATTCTGTTAGCCTGAGTTTACGATATTGGCATCTTGTTGTGCCTTGTGCGTGCTAACTTTGAAAGGTTTGGTTCCTTTTTACACTTAATTAGGAATATAGTGAGGCATAGCTGGCACTAGTGGCTCTTTCTTGTTCAGTAATTTGTCTTTGTGGCTCTGAGCCTCTGATGACCATGCATTTTCAGTGTTTACATTCAGCATAGCATAGTGTGTAATTTTCAGTTTCTGGAAACATGGCTGGTTTAAGCCTTTTTCAGTAACCTTTTGTATCACACCGATAAAACACTAGCTGGCTTATAATAGTTTTTTTGGCTGTAATTTCTTTTCCTCTATTCGTTCGGCATAGTGGCCACACACCTACTTTTCCCTAAAAGAATGGAAAGTATTGCTAAGCCTATGCTTGGAATATGAAATAATTGTAAGTTCTTGTCATGATCTTGATTCAGGCTCTGCAATAGATGAAGGGCTGAAGAGCTGACGGCTGACATTAGGTAATGCCTGACAAACATGCAAATTAATAAACTTCCTTCGACGGTGTCAGCATCTTGCAGGCTGAGCTTTTTGCTATTTTTTTTTATAATGGACAATAAGAACATAGTTGGCATTTCTCAGGGCTGACGCATATTGGGAGCAGCCATGATAGTAAATGTTGCAGGGAGTAGACCAATAGCTGACATGAATCTTTTGATGGAAACTTCTAAACTGGTTTTAGCATTGCAGAGCGTTTGGTCGAAGTGAAAGAACACGTACTCCAGTAGCTCTCAAACTTAATCAACGAGTGCAAGTTTTCCGGTGCTTGTTGCTTATAGGACCTATGGCACTGAACAGTTATTTTGTCAGAGTAGCAGCTTATGCTTCTCTGTTTCAGCCATGCGTGTCCTGTAATTAGGAGCTAAAATTTTGGTAGTGGTTGGCCTGTGAATGATGTTTTTTACTGTCTTTTTTCATGCCTACTTAATATATGTTGATAGACACCTCTTTTTTAGTCCCTGTTTTTTCCCAGATCTATTAACTTGTGTCTTCCGTGTTAGCATCTTCCGGATCTGATGCTTTGAGCTCCTCCGTATTCTGTCGGACTCGCTAAGAAAATAGGAATGCATCATTCACTGACTCTGCTAGTCTGCTTGTTGTTAGGACTCGTTGAGCTATGTGGTGACTAGGGGCTATGTGGTAACTGAGACAAGCTGGTGGGGACTAATGATTAATTAGAGCCATTAGGCAACGCGCCATATTTTCATTTTTCAGATTTGATATGTATTTGCTTATATATGACCTTGTTTTTAGGAGTAGGCTGAGATTCAGTTTCAGTTGAATCTGTTTTCTTTCCTGTTATTTATCAAGAATGGGTAATGAAGCAGTGAAGCACGATGGCCACGATCATGAAAAAGGTTTTAAGAGCATATATATTGTGCTTGTGCATTGTACTGCTCTGCACTGACCGTTGCGAGGCGCCATACGTTTGTTGGAAGAAGTATGTTAGCCTCCTTTGCACTGAGGAAAATTGAAGGAAAAGCACAGGATTCAAACCCCTGCAGGAATTGGTCCTTTGATTCGAAAATTTATTGATAACTTTCATGAATACTTTTTACATATTTTATCTATTGTTAAGATACTATATTATATGATATTAGACTATGTTATTTATTGTAAAAATATTATAATACTTTTAACATATAGAATGATATCATATATCAGCATATGTAAAATTCGAGCTTTAAACACAAGTTGTAAAGAGAAATAAACATTATATAAGTGTAGATTGCACTGACTTTAATATTTTGATGGAGTAAATCAAGTTATGATTTTGTTCAGATGCTTAAAAAGACAAAATGGATCATCCAGGACGGAGGGAGCATATCCTATTTTCAACTTAGGCTGTTTTGGTAAGAAACAGGTAGATATCGTAATCAACTAGTACATGTCTTCTCACTGGTCTTTTCATGATTGTGGTCCAGTGCCTATGTATCAGATTTACTTTTGTCTGAATTCCAAGTCAGGTACGCTTCAAATATTCCCTTGTTTCTTTATAACAAATTATGCTGGTCGAGTTTGATTTCATTTCAAAATCCACATTTTTATCATTTATTTTTACATCAACAAAAAGAATCTGTTCTAACGATTTCATTTTAGAATCTGATCAAATTCGTCCAATGTTGGACTCTTCACTTTTCCTATAAATGATGGTAGAAACCTTGAAATTGAGTAATGGTATTCTTTTTATTTATTTATTTGTTTTATTGCGCTGCGACCTGTTTCCAATTTTGCATGACAAGATAATACACACATGAATTTTCTACGGTAGGCCCTATTTTCTTAATGTACGTTATACGGTTATATCACTAGACAGCAACCAGATGGATTCAGGAATTGTCCCTCTTACAAGTGGGCAACATACATTTGTCCCACTTACAAATGATGACTCTGCCCCCCCCCCGCCCCCCCCCCCCCCCCCCCCCCCCCCCACACACACACACCCCTTTCTTCCTCCTTTCCGCCGCGTCGCGCTAGCCATGGAGACCTCGCTGAGATTGCAGCGTGTCATCCACGCTCCCAAGCTCACCTAACCAACCATGGCGACCTCGTTGAGATAGTCGCGCACCATCCTTGCTCCCCAAACCTGTGGTGCCTTGCATGTTGAGCTCGTTGTGCGCTGTCCTCACTACCCAAGTCCACCATGCAAGCCATGGTGACCTTGCTAAGTTAGCTGCGTGTTGCCTCGCTCCTGAGCTCACCACTAGAGGTGTAAATTGGTGCCCCTTAGGGTCGGCCCCGACCCTCTTTAGTTTAACCAAATGAACTAGATTTTTAAAATGAGAGCTCATTTTGGAAATCTAGTTCATTTGGTTGAACAAAAGAGGGTCGGAGGTTGCCCTAAGGGGCACCTATTTACAGCCCTACTCACCACTCGCTTTCCGTACTCCCGAGCACGCCCGCGTCCACCATGGCTGTCTGCATCACGATGGGCCGAGCTCCTAGCGCCGCTCCTGGCCGGATATGTTGTCGTCGAGCTCGTCGAGCTCCTCTGTTTTGAGCTTGACCGCAATACATTGCCGAGCTCCCTCACTGGTTGACCTGCTCTGCTCTGATTGGGGCCATAGACTGGGAGGAAGTAGGAAGGCGCACTTGGAATGGAGGCTCAGGGGTTGGAGCTGTGCGCTACTGGGCGGAACTACAATTTGCTGCATGAAGTTTTTAACAAGCTCCGATGACAAGGTGAGATTGACTTCGTTCCCTTCTAGAACTCTGCCAAGTTGGATGAATTTTTTCTGATATTGTTCGAACCAGACTGCTAACCATCAATGCTAGATCCTTGTACTGTTTGTGTCCTTATAAGTGAGACATTTGAAGTAACCT
The DNA here is from genome assembly GCA_007726485.1 of Eragrostis curvula. Classification (NCBI taxonomy): domain Eukaryota; kingdom Viridiplantae; phylum Streptophyta; class Magnoliopsida; order Poales; family Poaceae; genus Eragrostis; species Eragrostis curvula. The sequence continues at coordinate 39,777,162 of CM017442.1, forward strand.
TAAAATATGCAGTAGCGAGTGCATCCGTGTAGTAGCGAGTGCATCCGTGCAAGGAACTATACCTGGGTCGTTATGCAGTAGAAGTAATCTAAAATATGCAGTTGCTCTGATATTACTCTGGGCATTCCTTAGCCTGAAAACTCGCAGAACAAAAATCCATGTTCTTTCTTGAATCTGAAATCATTTTTTGAATTTCCAGTGCACATGTAACATAGCATATACTGCATTTCCGTGCTTTTGTCATAAGTATGTTAATCTGTTAATCCAGGGTTGAATTCACTGTGGACTGGCTCGTTCAAGCTGGAGTACCCCCTCGGCCGTTCGTAGGATGGTAATTACATTCCTCCACTTCGTGTGCAATTTCATCCATGTTTAATCGAGTAGTGTGGACTGTGGCTTGTACTCAAGGAATCGTTTCTGGAGGGTGTTCGTTGCATGGGGTCTAAAATTTAGAGGAAAGAATCTTATCATTTAAGAGTACTAAATAAAGTTTAATTACAAAACTAACTGCAGAATCCCTGGTCTAAATCGCGAAACGAATCTAACGAGGGTAGGTAAGCCGTGATTAGACGCTGGTACTGTAGCATTACTGTAGCATCACTGTAACAAAATATAGATTAATTAGGCTCGTTAGATTCGTCTCGTAAAGATGTACCTATCTGTAAAAAAGTTTTGTCATTAAATTTTATTTAGTACTCTTAAATAATAAGATTCTCTTTGATGTAACAGGTCTAAATGCTAAATGCTAAAGCAACGAACACCCCCCTGGTCCCTTCAGACTGATTAAAAGTGATAGTGATATGGTAATGGTGAATAACTTTTATGCAATAAAATGTAAAGAACACAATGTCTGGTGGAATTCTGCGGCTGTTCCCTTGTGCTCATTGCTGTGCACGTTGTTTGGACCTTGTGGGTGGTTAAGGGTTAAGCTTCTATTCTCCCTGTGCAACAGTGCATTTTTTAATATTTGGTTGTAAGTTTCCAGTGATTAGTGTTAGTTTTCGCTCCTCAATCTCTCTTGCTAACTTTCGTAGAACTACAAGCTGACTTTTGTTTCTGAATGTGGTTGGTACATGCACTTGTTTACCGTGAATGTTTTTGCCTGACTTCTACGGTATTCATTTCATTTATTCATGCTAAAACATAGATACCTTCACTGAATGCTAAATGACTGTTCCTATCTGCCACTTCATATTGATTATGATCAGTGTTCTGTAGTTACTATCATACCATCTCCACTGATATGAATTTGTTGCTGTTAATTTCCATTTACCTTCATTAGCCTTGCATGCTCTGTGTTAGCTCTGAACATGTGTGCTCAACTTGCTGAAAATACAAAAAAACTGGCTTTGTTTGTTTGCACTGAGGATTCCCATTTCACCCATTGAAATATCAATGAGCCGTTTCGTAGAGATTGATTACCGCTTAAGTTTGTCATGTTGTTTGCATGTCTCACTATAGATGTATTACAATGCAGATCGGGTTGATGGAGCCAGTAGCAGAGGAAGCCGGAGGAGATAGGGTTGATGGTCGAGCTACTCGTTCCTCTGTACAAACATACAAGAAAATGTGATCTGATGCGAAGTCTCTAGTGCTGGATGCATGTTTTTGGGTAGTAGTAGTAACGTGATTTGGTTCTATGTCTTGAACTGGTTTTGTTGGCAGCATGCAATGTGTGAGTCTCTAGTGCTTCTAATTTCCAAGGCTGTCTACTTTAGTGTTGCTGTATAGCGACATCAAAGGGGAAAGCAGGGCAGATTAGAGGTAATAGAGCCTTTCTTTTTAATTTGGAAAAAAAAAACCATTGCTCTGAAATTGACACGTGGACCAGTAGGAAATTGACACGTGGACCAGTAGAAAATTGACACGTGGACTAGTAATAAATTGACATGTGGATGAGTATGACAATTAAGTGGCCCGAAAGATAAAATCCTGCGAAACTAGTGGGCTGAAAGTAAAATGGCCTATGAATTAAGTGGGCCGAAAGTAAATGGCCTAATTGGGCTGAAAAGTAAAAAGGTCTGCGAATTTGGTGAGCCGAAAGTTCAAATGCCTAGGAAATTAATAGGCTGAAAGTTAAAAGGCCTGCAAAATTAATGGGCTAAAAAACCGGCCGGCGTCTGGTCCAATGGTCAATGACGAAAATCATAAGCGTCATAAACGACAAAATTCTGAGCGTCATAAATAGTTTGTGACGAGTTTATGAAACGTCATAAATTTATGACAAAAACAGTGAAAACGTCATAGAAGGGAATCCGCTACGCATCTTCTGTGACGAAGTGATTTTCGTCACCGTTGCGTCATGGAAGGCGGTTTGTGACGAATTTTAGACTTTTTGTCAAAAAAATGCATCGTCATAGAATCTCAAAATTGTTGTAGTGGAAGAAGTTTTTTTTTTTTAAAAAAAAGCTAAATTGTACTCATTTGGAATAAATATATAAATAAATTCGTTTTGGTTAATGATCCTCATGATATCGGGGTGTAAATGATTTTTCTTATTTTCAAAATGGAATCTCAGAATTGTTCTGAATCATCAAACCCAAGCTGAATTGTTCTATGCTTTCTTATTTGAGGAAATGATATCAGGATGATTGGCTCAAAGGCAACTGATGAACAGAATGTTGTCGATGCTACGTGAAAGAGATTCATCACATGAACTTCACAGTTCTGCCGCAATAGATTTGATTTGAATATTTTCAGCAGCACAACCAGTAGTAATTGAACTAGGTTCATGTCTGATCTTGGGGTTGTTGGAAGGAAGATGCATCTGACATGGAATCTGAATACAATTTCTTTTTTGGTAAGGCCTGTCATGGCTTTGCTTATGAGTGCCTATATTTCAGGGACATTGGGGGTGTTAGTTTTCGTTAGTTTGTCTAAATATTATGTTACCGTCATATTATACTATCAACAAATTGCATCTACACCGGGAGGACATAGTAGTCATTAATGGGCCGAAATTTGCCGCTCACAATTTTTGCAAACCCTGCGCGTGTTGCCATCTTGCAGCTATAGAATTCTGCAAGCGTGTTTCGTGTACTAGTTATTGATCGTGAATCAAGACTTTGGAACAAGTTTAAATATAAATTGAGCATATAAAGGGCACGTAGCTTGTAGTGGTTAATTACAAAAGCCTCAGTAACATCTTAAGTTTTTGTTTCGACTCTTTGTGGGAACGAATTTTTAAATCACCCTCGAGTTTTGCGAGCATAACCAGTAACTTGTACTACCTCCGTCCCAATACAGAACTTAGCACGGTTATTAAGGAAAACTTGAAAAAAATTGGTGCGTTGAAAAGTGAAAAGGGAGTACATCTATTAACACAGTTTAACAGTACAGAGAGAGTACACTTACTAGCCGTCACCAGGTTACGCTTTGTTATGTTGTGACTAGCATAGACTAGCGAGGAATTTTATAATCAAATTAAACTCCAAGTCCAAATCAAATCGGACCAAATTTTTATGAAGAATTAAAATTACTCCAGCCAAGCTGAACTGTGTAAGAGTAGCGGCTGAACCAGACCGTGTTGTGCTGGTCGAACCACACCAACCAGCAGGCAGAGCCTCACTCGACCACTCTTCTCTTCGTCTCCCCTGCTTCACTCCCCCTCCCTCCCTCCCTCCGACTTCCCCCAATCCCCACCCAAACCCTAGCCTCACGACCATGGCCACGGCGCCGCCGCGCCCCCCGCCGGAGCTGATCGACGACGCCGTCGCTCAGATCCTCCTCCGCCTCCCGCCGGACGACCCGGCATGCCTCGTCCGGGCCGCCCTCGTCTGCAAGCCCTGGTACCGCATCCTCTCCGATCCCTGCTTCCCCCGCCGCTACCGAGCATTCCACCGAGCGCCGCCGCTGCTCGGCTTCATCAGCAACATCTCCGACACCAGAGACGACGCCAAGTTCGTCCCCAGCTTCACCGCCGTCCCATTCTCCCCGCCCTTGTTCTACCGCCACGCTTCCTGGGTGGCCCTCGATTGCCGCCACGGCCGGGTGCTGCTCCATGCCTACAGAAAAACGAACCTCGTCGTCTGGGACCCCGTCACCGGTGATGAGAGGCACCTGGAGGCGCCCCTTCACCCTAGAGCATGGGTGAACTTCACAGCAGCACTGCTATGTGCCGCCGATGGCTGCAAGCACCTCGACTGCCATGGTGGCCCCTTCCTTGTGGTCTTTGTGAGCACGGACTACGTCCACGGCGTCATATGGGCGAGTGTGTACTCATCGGAGACTAGCACTTGGAGTGCACCGACCTCTCTTCAACATCATGCTTTCATTGACATGAGGCCCAGTCTTCTTGTGGGAGACACACTCTGTTTCTCCCTTATGAAAGGCTATTACATCCTAAAGTATGATTTGGTCTTGCGGGGCCTGGAGCTACAGCCACTGCCGGGTGTGTACAAGGAGAGGAAGAGCATTCTCATGACAGCCGAGGATGGTGGGCTTGGATTTATTGGCTTGGATGGCTGCAGCCTTGAATTGTGGTCCTTTCAGTCTGGTTCTCGAGGGGGATGTGTGCAACCCAGGGTCATCGACCTCGAGAAGCTACTACCAGTTGGCGACCCCTTGATCTCAACTTATTTGATTGGATTCGCCGAGGGCACAGACATCATCTTCTTGAGCGCACATGTTGATGCTTACATGATTGAGATCAAATCAGGGAAGGTGAGGAAGGTAGGTGAAAGAGGGGCGGGGACGGTAGGGCAAGGAGAGGCCTACCACACCATTCTACCCTACATGAGCTTCTACACTCCAGGTTTTGGACTTGTACCTATCCAAATCTCATTGTACCAATTTACTTCTCCTGTCTTCAACCCCTAGACTATACAGTACAAAATTGCTATATGTTTTGACCTCTGATTTATGAAAAATGAAAATCACTTATGCTAAGCAACATTTGATAGTGATATGTGAATTTATTGTGATACCTATTCTCAGAAAATGAACTTATGAAGCTTAATTGTCACAGTCTCTATGCGCCGATTCACACGCCTCTACTTGACCCATAAACTTCAAGATATATTTTTATTTATTTTGAGCCGAGATTGATGAATATTAGTCCTTTGGTATTGTATCCTTTCAGATCTTGCTGAGGGCAGATTTCCAGCTTCATGAAGATGCAGTGAATCAGCCCATTAATATGGTCCTGCTATTGTTGGGTTTTCAAGGAGCTGGTGATTCATGTATTCTGTTTCAAATTGGAGGATTTAATAATTTCAAAAAAGACCCCCAAAAAATTCATCATGGTTAGTTACCTTTAGCATTTCAGTTGGTCCATTTAAGTAAGAAACGAGTTTCTCTATTGGACAATGTCGTTAATTAAAGCTTGAGACATCATGATCAATGAGTACATCTCATTTCGCTAGCTTTTTTCTTGTGACTAGGACAAGATCTATGAGCAGTGTTTAGTTATATGCTCAATTTTATGTGTGGCAAGATCACTTGAAATGTATCTAAATCTTGCCTTCTTTTGAATGAATAAGGAATCTTTCTAGTTCTGCTTGGTTTCATTTCTAAAGATTTCTTCAATAGTACTTCAAATTTTTTTGGCATATTGATACTAGCATACACATGAATTATTTAGTCATACTATGGTTTCTATTTGTGATTCCTCAAAAACAAATTCTGTTAATGACATTGATAAAGCAGTGACGACCTTTATGCTTCATGAAAAAAATGTAATTTCTGAACTATATAGCGTATGTAACTGTTGAACATGGTAACTTTTCATATTGTGCTATAAACAACTTGCTGCCCTCGAAGGATATAGTAATCTAATGAGCATATGTAGGCTACCAGGTAAATTTGCAAATCGATCATCTTGGGTCTGCATGTGTTGTCATCTTGCATTTGTAGATCTGATGTTGTGTATGATCACGATTTGTGACTTTGAAAAGACTACCAATGTATGAATATAAGCATTTTTATACGTAACATGGAACTCAAAGGTGTTGTGATTACTTGAACCAAGTTTGCCTGGACTAGTTTGAACCTTTTGGCGGCAGACACTTGGAAGTTTATGTTTGAAATATAGTTCAGTTTCAGATATTCAGTACATAAGACTGTTCATATGGTGAATGAATGTTGAATCCTAAAAACAAATTTGGGACTGAGATCTGGAAATGAGTACAGTTAATATGTCCTTTTATTCCTTTACCAGTTGTGTAGAAGATGATCCTTGTCCTTTTTAAGTAAGATAATGCATAGATTGTTGTAATGAACAGCCATGCAGTGAGGAGTGCCTGCAATTTCTGTTTGTATGGGACACATAAAGCAAGAAAGAACAAGGCATCATGATCAATTATGGTCCTTGTCGTGTTGTTTGTGATTGTGACTTAGATAGAGGACTTTCGTTTGTGCGTGCATCTTGTCCATCCTTTTATAGGGCAAATCGAGTAACATTCAAATTCGCTTGACAAGGCCCCTTGGAACGTAAGATCTACTTTTCTTTTGAAAATCATTTTCTATGTGCCAGTTTAAATTGTTCCAGACTTTTCAGGTATACCCTTGAAACTGAAAAATAGTGGAATTCTTTTCAGCAAGGTTGTCTTAATGTCAACCTTTTTATGGCTGATAGATAGGCCTGAAAATTATTATTTTTAATTCATTTTCATTTTTGTCAAATTTAACACTGGAACATCAAGAAAAAATATCAGTAATGCTTCCTATGCTTTGGTCGGTGCATGACACTGTCACATGATTGTTCCACCGAGTTATGCTTGCCTAATTCTTTGAGTGACACTGAAAAATCATTAGCTAAATCTTAAAGGTGTTTAGCATGTATATTGCTTTTCTTGGCCCTGTTCAGCTGTTGGCTACAATTATTGAGCTACAGAATTTGTGCAGGGTAACTTTTCAGATTGTGCTAATGTTGTATTGCCATCCTCAAAGGGGACAAACTAATATGTTGCATTTATACTGATTCATCAAGTTGAGTCTCTTGCCAACAAATGTTTGCATCATGTAGGGCATGAACTGTTATTTTTCTTAGGGATAAGTATACATAACCCCCCCAACTATTGATGGTGGACTACATAACCCCCCCAACTTTGAAACAGGATACTTAACCCCCTGAACTTCCACAAACCAGACACTTAATCCCCTGAGGCGGTTTTGCTGGGCAGTATTGCCACCGTGGCGTGCTGAGCTGGACCTGACTAATGGGACTGCCTTGAGGAAAGAAAGGGCGGGAAGATGGGGCGGGAAGATGGGCTGTTTCCCTCCAGAATGAGTGGTTGCGTGCCTGTACGAGAGAAGAGGAGCTGAGCGCACAGGACACATTCGTGAATAGCGTCATCAAGCGCGCGGCCGAGTCCCGTACATGGTTCCGCCATTGGCGAACTCGCTGCCTGTGATGTGCCACTGCAACCGGCAGCGCCTCGCTCAACCTGCATTATGCTAGTGCTAGCTGTAGGCTTCGTGTTTGTTTTCATGAACAGAGCAGCGTGACTGAAATGTCTTTGGCATGATGTACGGCCAACTTAATGACGATTCACTGAATATTTTCATTTGTGCTTCTATTTGTGAGGTCATTTCAACATAAGCTCACATACAAATTGTGTGGCATTTCACCATCGAGACATGATCATGTAACGCATGAACAAAGCAAATGTTTGACAGAGCAAATATTTCACCATTGCAACATAAGCTCATGTACAGAAGCACTGAAATACAAAAGGCATTTCACCATCCAGTTTGACAGTTTTGACATCATACAAAAGGCATTTCACCATCCAGTTTGACAGTGTTTCACAAAATATAAATTCGAGGACTACTTGATATCAAATGTTGTCACCAAACATCAAGTGGGCAACTCTAGAATTGCGCCATGATGCCTGCCTGTTGCTGGTTCTACCATGTTGATTATTGCTTGCTGTAGGTGCGCTTGGGGCCTGCCGGGTGGTTCCACTTGTGCTATTTCTTTGCTGGTTCACACTTGGGGCCTGCCTGGTGGTTCCACTTGTGCTTGTACCCTGCTGATTCACACTTGGGGCCTTCCTGGTCCTTCTAGCCCGCTGCTTCTTAGGTGGTGCTGATTTTGTCACCTGCAGCACAAAGCAAATGTGGTTAGTAATATTACAGTAGAAGGAGATAACAGAGAATCTTACACTTGGGCCGGCAGTAGATGTAGTAGCATTCTCTCTTTCCTTCCTCTTCCTATTAGCATCCCTCTTGATGTATGCATTGCTGTTACTAGCTTCTTTATTTAATGGACACCTTCTGATATTGTGTTTGGAGCTATGACAGATCTTACAAGTCATCTTGATGCCGACCCTTGACATCTTTGTGCCCTTAGGTTTTTCTTGAGGCTCCCTTGTTCTCTGAGTCTTGGGCCTCCCCGGCATCTTGACAAATGCAGGAGGAAGAGGCCTCGACATGTTTGAAGTAGGCCAGCTCTCTTGCCCTTCAACTGGCTGCAAGCAATGTTGATATGTCTTCATGTACTCATTGATAGAATAGCAAGGATCTATGAAATCATCCAAACACTTTGAAGCTGTGTAGATAGCGCTGATTGCATGACAACATGGCAGACCTGCTAGTTGCCAATACCTGCAGCTACACGTTTTTTGCTCCAAATTGACAGTAAACCTCCTCTTATCCTTTTCCTTCACCTCAAAGCCATCCTGTCCATTCCAGAGAACATAACACTTTCCAGATCTTTCAATGTTGAGCTTGAGCTTCTTGAAAATGTTTGGGCATATTCTTCCTTGCCATTTCTCTGCCTTTGTTCTATTCTCTTGGATCCTGACCATCACCTTACACCTTATGTTCTCGTTCATAGAAATTACTGGTAAGAATCTAGAATCCATGATCGAGTTGTTAAAACTCTCACACATGTTGTTATCAACTGAATCACAATTTGATCCTAGCTTGAAGTAAGCTCTGCTCCAGTGCTCAGGTGCAGTTGACATCATGTCTTTGACTCCCTGTGGAGTGTCCCGAGCTAGCTTGGCTTTGTTATAGTTGAACAATATTCTGCAGGAACTCTTAGCACACTTCCAAAATTTTCTTTGAAGTTTCTGACCTGGGTGCTTTTTCCTCCAATTAGCATATATGTGCCTTGCACACATCCTGTGCTCTGCTCTTGGAACTAGCTCAGCTACTGCCTTCAACAGCCCCTACATAGAAAAATTCAAGTGTTCTAGTTACTGATTTAGAAATGAGAACATGTAAAGGGATTTTTTATGCAGAGAATTATTTACAAACATATAAAGGGATTTTTTATAAAGAGAATTATTTACCTTCTGCTGGTCAGAAATGAGAACCCATCCTTCACCACCTTCATTAATATGCAGGTCTTTTTGTAGCAATCCAAGAAACCAATACCAAGAGTCATAGGTTTCCTTCTCTACTGATGCCCATGCAATAGGGTACATCTGGTTGTTGGCATCCCTTCCTATAGCACACAGCAGCTCACCAATTGTAGCCCCCTTAAAGAAACACCCATCTAGCCCTACCACTCTTCGACAACCAGCAAGAAATCCTCTTCTACACGCATCAAAGCAAACATAGAACCTCTGAAACACTTGCTTCTGGACAATATCAGGATTAAGAGTCACAACAACAGTACTACCAGGGTTGCTCCTCATTAATTCCAATTGATAGTCATAAACTCTTGAGTATTCCCCTTTAGTAGAATCCAACATATCTTGTAGGACTAGAGCTTTGGCTCTCTTGCACTTGGCTAGACTGACATCACACAACATGTCTTTCAACACCGCGTCCTTGATCAGTCCCACCTTCCATGTTGGATTGTCCCTAATTTGATCCCAATACTTTTCAGCAATCCTTCTTGAGGTAACCAATTTGTTATCTCTTCTTGGTATGCAACAGTGTTGATCATTAAAATTCACAACCTTGAACCATTCTGACCGGCTGGTTTTGGAACCATATATACTCCATGGACATCCTTTCCAAGAACAAACTGACTTAACTTTGTCCTTCTCATCCTTTGGAAAAAGAAGGTGTCTGTTTTCCTTCATGCCATACTTGATAAGTGCCTTCTTGAAGTGCCTACTAGACCTGAAAGCCATCCCAAGAGAGAACACAGGTACTGCTGCAGAATTATCAAACCTGTTCTCTGTGCTTTTCCATCTAATTGCTTCCCCTTCACTATTGTCCTCATATGAGTACTCATCGCTCGAATTGAAGTAAGGACTGTCATCATCTTGTAAATGGTTTAATTCTGGAACTGTCCCATCTGCACAGATCAAAGGTTGAGACCTACTTTCTCCCAGCTTCTTGGCTCTCACATTCTTCTTCACTTCCTTTGCAAAGTGCCTCAGTTGTTCCGCTTCCTCATCATCTCCAGAACTGTTAAGTTCTTTGGGCATGTACTCACCATCTGAACTCTCTGATTTCTCACCATCCTCTTCCAACATAATCACTCGACCATCAGGAACAGCAGTAGAATCTTTCTCAATTATCCTCTGTTTATCTGGTGTTGAAACAATAGCAACGGGCAATGACGACGGAACATCCATGTCCATCTCCTCTGCTTCGTAATCTGCTCCATCCTCTGCTTCATCATCAGCTTCTTCGAGTTCTTCAAGAATCTCTAGCTCCCAGTCACTGTCCTCTTTCTCCTTTTGCCCAACAGCAATGTGCTCAACATATATATCTGCCACTCCACCATTTGTGATGTGTTCTGCCATCACATTACATGTGTGATCATCAACAAGCAATTTCAGACCACCACCTAGATCCTTTCCAGGGAACAACCAGTGTAGCTGCACCTTATCATCCCCTGCCATATGATCACGTAGGTGGCCCTCCAGCTCTGGTAGTGACAACTTATCAAGTTCAATATTTGACATACCCGTGCTTCCTCCAAAATACTGCAAATGACCCTCCACAGACAAGAACTCGCCGCCATAATGAAATCTGACAGCAATAACATCTAAAGGATCCATATGCCTGAAAAAAAATATGAAATTTTAGATTAATCTCTAACTGTACACAGGCATATACCATCATCAAGTACCCCTGTTCTACCTTCATACCCTAGAATCAACACCAAGTCACCAACTTAAGCACTGCGGATGAAATCGACTGCAATCGACCACCTATTCCTACAAATTTCAACACAAATCGATGATTTAATCTGCGTCCTACCTAAACCCCATCAAAACCCCACCCTACAGAACCCTTTATCTCCATCAAATCGGCAAAAAAAAATGCGGTAAAAGCAGGGGGGAGGAGTGGAATCCACTCACCTGGACCACGTCAATCAGCGAGCTCAATCCAATCTCATTGCGATCATCTCTGCCGGATTCGTCTTGGAGAGGGAAAGAAGGGCGCGTGAGGGAGAAGGGGAAAGAACATGGGAGACGGAGGGGACGAGAAGACTCACCTGCCCTTTAAATGCGGCTCAGGTGCGCCCATCTCGCTGACAATGATGGCCCACTCGTCAGACCAGCGCCTGTGTCCAGCTCAGCTCGCCATGGTGGCAATACCGCCCAGCAAAACCGCCTGAGGGGGTTAAGTGCCTGGTTTGCTAAAGTTCAGGGGGTTAAGTAACCCGTTTCAAAGTTGGGGGGGTTATGTAGTCCACCATCAATAGTTGGGGGGGTTATGTATACTTATCCCTTTTTCTTATCAGTAATGGTTCTTGTTCAGTCAGTGTGATCATAGTTTTGAAGACCATTTTTAGAGTTTATGTTTAAGCTTGTCTTAGTTTGTATTTTTCTGTTACTCATGCCTGGCTCCTCACATACTGTTATTCAGGTGTAGCCTAGGAACTGAACAAACGCAAGCACTTGAGCCTTTTTAAGTCACACACTTGGAACTGAAAGCGTTTGAATCTCAGGTCAGTTTTGAACTTTCAATGCAGCATGTTGCTCATTCTTTGAATGAACTGAAGAATTCCTGAGCCGGGGGACACTTTGAACTTGTTGAGCTATCATGTGGTTGATGCATATTGCATTGAGGAATGACTACTGGGAACATGGTCATCTCTGCTAATTCTTCCGACTTACAATGACTCCGTGATGAAAGCCTATATAATCAGATGGTTCAGAGTGGAAATTGTAATGCAGGAAGTGGACAAAAACACATGTTGAAAGTTGCAATGATCATGCTGGAAGGTAGCCTAATAGCCAATGCTAGAAAGAATTAGATAGAACTAGGCATCGGAGGTATAACCTTGTCATGTGCCTTTGCTGTCCTTACATTTCAGTCCATTCGGGTTGCAAAAACGTTACTCTCCTGTAATATGTGATCATGACTATCAAATCAAAATGCTGTACAGTAGGCTCCATTGATCCACTCGAGCTTCAGTTGTTGTTCGGTTCATTATTGCTGTTTGGTCGAAGTAGCAGCGAAAAAGGGTTCTTCTTAACTCCTGGGTGTTAGTTAATTTCTAAGTGTTCGACAGTAAATAAAATTCATTTCAGTGATTTGGTATTCCCACGAGTAATTTTCACCATTGTACAATGTCCCTTGGCAAATTTTACCAAAAGGAAATGGAGGGAGTAAATGCAGTTTTTTATGCGGGCCCTATCTCCGCAGAAACTTCCGAGCACGATCAAAGAAGCCGCACCGACTGAATTCACAATTCGCATTTCGCAACGCGGTTTCATCACGCCTGCGCCACTCGCTCCCCACTCAACACAACCGACACCAAGCAGAGCAATCATGGCTGCGCCGCCGCCGCAACGCCGCCGCCTCAGCTCGCCGCCGGTGCCGGTGCGGCTCCACGACGACGTCATCGCCGCCGAGATCCTCGCCCGCATCCCACCGGACGACCCCGCGCTCCTCGTCCGCGCCGCGGCCACCTGCAGGGCCCAGCGCGGCCTCCTCGCCGACCGGGCCTTCCTCCGCCGGCACCGCGACCTCCACGGCGGCGCGGCGCCCATGCTCGGCTTCGTCTTCAACGACGAACGCTCCGACGCCGCGCGGTTCGTCCCCACCTCCTCCTTCCTCCCGCGCACGCCGGACCACGCGGATCTGGTCGCGCTCGACGCCCGCCACGGCCGCGTCCTCCTCTACCGCTCCGACGACGAGGCCCTCGTCGTCTGGAACCCCATCAAATCATGCCAGATCAGGAAATTGTCTAGCCGCTTTATTAAGACTCGTGCTGTGATTCCCTATATGAGCTTCTTCACTCAAGGTACCTTATCATCACTACTCTATCAGTAGTTAACAGCTTCCATGTTCTTACTCTGTTGTGATGCTTGAGGATTTAGTCAAGTTGCAGCAATTTTAGTTTGTCACATAAATACGTGGATGCTACATGAACATCACGTTTATGAAATTGGACGGTCTCTGGGGTCGCAGTCTCGTACCGACTGACTTGCTCCCTAACTGATTTGTATTTGTTTGTGTTTGTTTTCTTGCAATTGGTTAGATACAATTATTAGTACTTTGTTGATCCGTCTCTCTGGTACCACCTTTATGACTTGAACCGCTCAACTGAACCTCAACCTTGTCAAGTAAATGTCTGACATTCTTATTAAGAAAACGTAAATGTCTGAAATATACCTTATATACTTGGAGATCTTGAGCTGTAGCATAGTAATAAGCTTGCCTATTGAATAATTTCAGATAATGTTGCGGTCTCTTCTCGGCAGCCTTGAGGACGAATGTTCAAGCTGCTGATCTCTAGTAGATTTCAGTGCAAGTAAGAAAGAGCAAGTCATCATGATCGTCAGTGTTGCCACTCCTTGAAAATTTTGGGTTATGGCCTGGGATGTGTACTAGATAGATACTATTCTACTTCTGGGGCAAACACTCATTTCGTACTTTATCTAGCTAGGCTACTTGTAACGCCCCTTTTCATCCAAAAAGGAAGCTATGTCGTTTTATTTTAATATACATCATTTCCATTCCACCTCTGAATTTAGTTTAATACTTGGACATACAACTAGAATTTAGAATATTCAGTGGTAGTTCAGTTCTAGTACTTTATGTGAAGCGATACTAACATTGTGACGTTGGTTCTGACTGAAGTAATGCTTTAGCAGCTTTGTTTCCAGTTGAACTGTTCAAGCAGTTTATAATATTGCTTTAGTTGATTCGTTTTCAGTTGTGCGCTTCCGGTAAGAAGTGAGCATGCCATCACTGTCAATTATTGTCTTTCCTTCCTAAATATTTGGTATGAACCATTAACATCTATGCAAGGTCTATTACATCTTTTGTTTTATGACTAGGCGAAGATCTATGAGCAGTGTTTAGTTATATGCTCAATTTTATGTGTGGCAAGACCACTTGAAATGTATCTAAATCTTGTCTTTGCTGAATGAATAAGGAATCTTTCTAGTTCTGCTTGGTTTCATTTCGAAAGATTTCTCAAATAGTACTTCAAAAATTTAATGGCATGTTGATACTAGCATACACATGAATTATTTCGTCATACTATGGTTTCTATTTGTGATTCCTCAAAAACAAATTCTGTTAATGGCATTGATAAAGCAGTGACGACCTTTATGCTTCATGAAAGAACTGTAATTTCTGAACTATATAGCGTTTGTAACTGTTGAACATGGTAACTTTTCATATTGTGCTATAAACAATTTGATGCCCTGGGAGGATATAGTGATCTAATGAGCAGATGTAGGCTACCAGGTAAATTTGCAAATCAATCATCTTGAGTCTGCATGTGTTGTCATCTTGCAGTTGCAGAGCTGATGTTGTGTATGACCACGATTTGTGACTTTAAAAAGACTACCGATGTATTAATATAAGCATTTTTATGCATAACTTGAACCTCAAAGGTGTTGTGATTTCTTGAACCAAGTTTGCCAGGACTAGTTTGAGCCTTTTGGCGGCAGACACTTGGAACTTTATATTTGAAATATAGTTCAGTTTCAAATATTCAGTACATAAGATTGTTCATATGGTGAATGAATGTTGAATACTGAAAACAAATTTGGCACTGAGATCTAGAAATGAGTACAGTTAATATGTCCTTTTATTCCATTACCGGTTGTGTAGAAGATGATCCATGTCCTTTTTTAAGTAAGATAATGCATAGATTGTTGTAATGAACAGCCATGCAGTGAGTAGTGCCTTCTATATCTGTTTTTATGGGACACATAAAGCAAGAAAGAACAAGGCATCATGATCAATTATGGTCCTTGTTGTGTTGTTTGTGATTGTGACTTAGAGGACTTTCGTTTGTGCGTGCATCTTGTCCATCCTTTTTTAGGGCAAATCGAGTAACATTCAAATTCGCTTGACAAGGCCACTTGGAACGTAAGATCTACTTTTCTTTTGAAAATCATTTTCTATGTGCCAGTTTAATTGTTCCAGACTTTTCAGGTATACCCTTGACACTGAAAAATAGTGGAATTCTTTTCAGCAAGGCTGTCTTAATGTCAACCTTTTTATGGCCTATAGATAGGCCTGAAAATTATTACTTTAGTTCATATTCATTTTCTGGGGCATTATGCCTTGCGGTTTCAGCGTATATCATGTTGTAGAGTTGGATAATTTGTCACTGGAACATCAAGAAAAAATATCAGTAATGCTTCCTATGCTTCGGTCGGTGCATGGCACTATCACATATGATTGTTCCACCGAGTTATGCTTGCCTAATTCTTTGAGTGACACTGAAAAATCATTAGCTAAGTATTAAAGGTGTTTAGCATGTATATTGCTTTTCTCGGCCCTGTTCAGATGTTGGCTACAATTATTGAGCTACAGAATTCCTGCAGGGTAACTTTTCAGATTGTGCTAATGTTGTATTGCCATCCTCAAAGGGGACAAACTAATCTAGTTAGTTGAGTAGACTAATATGTTGCATTTATACTGATTTATCAAGTTGAGTCTCTTGCCAACAAATGTTTGCATCATGTAGGGCATGTAGTCTTGTTTTTCTTATCAGTAATGGTTCTTGTTCAGTCATTGTGAGCATAGTTTTGAAGACCATTTTTAGAGTTTATGTTTCAGCTTATCTTAGTTTGTATTTTTCTGTTACTCGTAGTTGGCTCCTCGCATACTGTTATTCAGGCATAGCCTAGGAACTGAACAAATGCAAGCACTTGAGCCTTTTAAGTCACACACTTGGAACTGAAAGCGTTCGAATCTCAGGTCAGATTTGAACTTTCAATGCAGCATGTTGCTCATTCTGTGAATGAACTGAAGAATTCCTGAGCCGGGGGACACTTTGAACCCTTTTTTTTTTTTTTTTTTTTGCGAGGGACACTTTGAACTTGTTATCATGTGGTTCATGCATATTGCATTGAGGAATGACTACTGGGAACCACGATTACATCTGCCAATTCTTCCGATCTACGATGACTCAGTTATCACATCCTCTATAACCAGGTGATTCGGAGTGGAAATTGTGATGCAGGAAGTGGACAAAAACATGTTGAAAGTTGCAATGATATGCGTGGAAATAATTAGATAGAGGCATAGAGCTAGCCATCGGAGTTGTAACCTTGTTATGTGCCTTGAGCTTTCTTTCTTTTTTTTTCGTTTTCCTTTTTTGCAGAGAGAAAATGTTGCTTAGGTTGTCCTTACATTTCAGTTCCTTCGGGATGCAAAAACATTGCTCTCAAGAAATATGTGATCATGACTTTGAAATCAAAATGATATAGGTTTCATTGATACATTCAAGCTTCAGTTTTTGTTTAGTTAATTATTGCTGTTTGCTAGAACTAGTAGCGAAGAAATGGAGGGATGCAACGCATTCTTTTTCCGTGGGCCCTACCTCCGCAGAAACTTCTCCCAAACCTTTTTTTTTTAGGGCAACTTCTCCCAAACTAGTTGAACACGATCAAAGGAACTGACATTTCAGCAGCGGACTGAATTCGCATTTAGCAACGCGGTTTCATCTGGCCTGAGCCCCTCGGCACTCGCTCCCCACTCAACACAACCGACACCAAGCAGAGCAATCATGGCTGCGCCCCCGCCGCAACGCCCCCGCCTCGGCTCGCCGCCGGTGCCGGCGCGGCTCCACGACGACGTCATCGCCGCCGAGATCCTCGCCCGCATCCCGCCGGACGACCCCGCGCTCCTCCTCCGCGCCGCGGCCACCTGCAAGTCCCTGCGCGGCCTACTCGCCGACCGGGCCTTCCTCCGCCGGCACCGCGACCTCCACGGCGGCGCGGCACCCATGCTCGGCTTCGTCTTCAACGACGAACGCTCCGACGCCGCGCGGTTCGTCCCCACCTCCTCCTTCCGCCTGCGCACCGCCGACCACGCGGATCTGGTCGCGCTCGACGCCCGCCACGGCCGCGTCCTCCTCTACCGCTCCGACGACGAGGCCCTCGTCGTCTGGAACCCCATCACGGACCAGCAGCGGGAGCTGCCCTTCCCTGATTTCGAGTTCATCTACTGGAACGCGGCGGTGCTCTGCGCCGCCCCCGCCGCCCCACGCGGCTCCTGCGACCACCTCGGCTGCTGCAACGGCGGCCCCTTCCTCGTTGCCTTCGTCGGCTCCACCTGCGACGGGATCACGCACGCCAGCACCTACTCGTCGGAGGCCGCTGCCTGGAGCGACACCATCACTGGTGTGGAGCCCAATGTCTTCCCTGAAAATGAGAAGCCGGCCACCCTTGTGGGGAACAAGCTCTACTTTGCACCCATGCGGAGCAAAGACAGGATCCTGGAGTTCGACCTGGACGGCCGGCAATTGTCGTCCATCAAGCCGCCGCTCGGGCGCCCCACCACCACTATCCTCATGCCGGCGGACGGCGGAGGGCTGGGCTTTGCCGGCATATATGGGATTGGGCCCATCTCATCCTGTGGACGAGGAAGGCCGGATCTGATGGAACTCTGACATGGGAGCCACGCATCTTCGCCATTGACTTCAGGACATGCCGAATGTCCCGAATCAGGAAGATGTCTCGCCGCCTTCGTAACACCCGTTCTGTGATCCCTTACATGAGCTTCTACACTCCAGGTATCCACTACTTGAGCCGCTGTTAACAACTTCCATGTTCTAATTCTGCTATGATGCTTGTGAATTTAGTCAGGTTGTAGCAATTTTAGTTTGTCACATAAATTTGTGGATATGCTACATGAACATCAAGTTTATGAAATTGGGATGTCTCATACGCAGTGACTTCCCTTTCCCTACCTGATTTGCGTTTGCATTTGTTTGTCCTTTGCAATTGGTTAGATACAATTAGTAATTTGTTGTTTATGGCCAATCCGAAGCACATGGTTGCAACTGAATCTAGTCAAATTGATGTTTAAATTTCTTATCAAGAAAAGTAAATGTCTGAAATATACCTTATATACTTGGATCTTGAGATGTAGCATAGTAATAAGTCTATCTATTGAACCATTTCAGATAATGTTGCGGTCTCATCTCAGCAGCCATGAGAATGGACGTTCAAGCTGCTCATTTATGAAATTGGGTGGTCTCTGGGGTCGCAATCTCATACGCACTGACTTGCTCCCTACCTGATTTGCATTTGTTTGTGTTTGTTTCTTGCAATTGGTGAGATACAATTAGTACTTTGTTTGTTGATCCACCTCTCTGGCATCACCTTTATGACCAATCCAAAGCACATGGTTGCAACTGAACCTAGTCAAGTAAATGTTTGAAATTCTTATCAAGAAAAGCAAATGGCTGAAATATTCTTGGATCTTGAGCTGTAGCATAGTCATAAGTTTTCTATTGAATCATTTCAGATAATGTTGCGGTCTCATCTCGGCAGCCATTAGGATGAACGTTCAAGCTGCTGATTTCTAGCACAAGTCATCATGGTCGTCAGTGTCCTTTCCACCCTGAAATATTTGGATTATAGCCTGGGATGTGTAGATAGATACTTTTGTGCTTCTGGGGTAAACACTTATTTCGTACTTTATCTTTGCTACTTTTAACCCCCCCCCCCCCCCCCCCCCCCCCTCCCCCCTTTTCCTTCGAAAAAGGAGGCTATGTGGTTTTATTTTAATACATCATTTCCATTCCACGTCTGAATTTAGTTTAATGTTCAGACATACAACTATAATTGAGAATATTCAGTGGTGGCTCAGTTCGTGTACTTTATGTGAAGCGATACTAACATTGTGACGTTGGTTCTGACTGAAGTAATGCTTTAGCAGCTTTTTGTTTCCAGTTGTGCGGTTCAAGTAGTTTCTAATATTTCTTTAGTTGATTCGTTTTCTGTTGTGCACTTCTGGTAAGAAGTGAGCATGCCATCATTGTCAAATGTCAATTATTGTCTTTCCTTCCTGAAATATTTGGTATGAATCAATAACATCTATGCAAGGTATATTACATCTTTTGTTTTATGAGTAAATTCCCATTTCATGCTTAACAAGGCTACATGAAGTTAACAGATTTCCATGTCTCTTTTTCCTGAAAAGTGAACCTGCGTGGTTCAGGTTTATTGTTGTTAGTTCCAGTTTTGATTCAGGCCTACAAATGGAGTTGAGATTATTTTAGTGATTGTTCTGTTTAATGTGTTCATATTTTCTCTTTAAAAAAGATAGTGCAAATCCTAAATCAAACATAGAAGTGAATTCCTAAACTAAAACTTCTGAAAGCTATTATTGGTAGCAGAAATATGATGAAAATGTGAAATGCATTTGAAGTTTTTTTTTTCCCTCAAGTGTTATCATGAGAGTTAGCATTGGTCCTTTCTTTCCTTAAAAAAATTAGCATATAATTTTCTCCAAACAGTAATGGAGTCCATCTAAGAAACAACAGTAAAGGAAGCCATCCACAGGACACCACTCTTAAGGTTGCCGGCCTTCATTGACAAGTGAATAAACATTTGTGTCCTTTTTTTTCTCTTCTTCCCACCTCGTCTACCCCAATAGTGGTGAATCCTTGACGAATCCTTGACTGCAGAAGCGCATCGCGGCAGGGGAAGAAACGAGCAGCGGCACCGTATGGGCTCGTTCGGTTGTCAAGGGAATGGCCGGGGTCAAGGCCCATCCCCCGTGGATCAGCCCGACGCAGAAAAAATCCCAGGCCACGCGGGAGCAGCCGTTCGGTTGCGCCTCGTATGGATCCGGACCCGGCCCATCTCGGCCGATTCCCCGCCTTTCGGCCTGGGAACCACGCCCCTAGTCGGGAGTCATGGAAAAAAAATCTCGCAAGCGAAGGCGACGGCGTGAGGGCGAGTGGGTGGCGGCGCGACAGCGCGGCAGGAGCTGCGACTCGGCCGCGAGGGCGAGGTTGACGTGCTTATATGATCCATTCTCGCCGGTAAGCACTTCTCTATTCTTTCCCCTCTCGTCTCGCAAGGATTCTTGCTGCTTGCCCTCGCGTACCGTTCTTGCTGCTTGCGCTCACGGTACGTTGCCGGCCGGGTCGTTCTGTGCGTGTCCAAGACAGGCTTGTTAGATCCCAAAGAGGGCCACATCGTCCTAAAACGAATTGCAATCAGTTCATTATCAGTATTTTCCAATCAAGTAGATGCAGCCAAAAACGTTCTAGTGTCAGCCATCAGTTATATAGTTCAAAGTGCTGAAAGCATTAGTTGGATACAATGTTTGAATGATTTTGCCACTTAAACTCAAAGTGCTGATTTTGCATGGTGGCATTTGTTATAGTTACCTTAATTATCTCTATGCGGATGATAACATGTAGATCTTGCAACTTAACTCGGTACTTCAATAGTTGGATTCAAACACATCATATATTACAGTAAATGATTTCTGAACTTAGCGCACGTTCAGTCATGAACTGATTATAGTATTCACCATTTGTGCTAAACTATAGTCAATGTTTGAATGATATTTTGATTGCCATGCCTATAGTTGCTCTGAAACTAAACACTATTGTTGGTGAGCACTATGGCGTCAGGCGCAACGATGTCGAGCTAATCTCGATGTTGTCCAGCCATGGCCACTCCTTGCAGGTATTAATCCAGTGTCCTAGTCGCTTCCCCCTCCCCTGTTTCTACTCTGCATCTTAGCTGTACTGTTGTACTGAAAACTAACTTCTTTACATGACTGATTTATTTGGAGTTATGTTCTGAATAGATGAAAGCAGAACTTATATGCATGACTTGTATATGCTCTCGCTACTCCAGCTTTTTCTTTCATTGATATTTTCCAGTTTGCATACATAAACTAGTTCACTAATTTTAGAATCTAACTTGCCTCAATAAAGCAAAGTCAGATTGTTACTTTGTGGTACTTCTTTTACTGATCCTAGTATTTTACACAGATCAAACCTTCTATACTACCTGAAAGAAATGCTACAAACTACCCCTGAGCTAACTCCTTTTTTTTTTTTTTTTGGGTAACTCCTGAGCTAACTAGTTAACTGAGCTGCTAAGGTTGCTACGTGCCATTGCATTTTTTTAATGCTTATCGTACAAGATGGCTATGATGCATATTGCGGGACATATGCCTTTCTCCTGGAAGAAGAGTTCTTTGGCATTGACCCAAAACTGAAATGAAAACCGACCAACCAACTCCATGCATGTTCTTGAGTTTTTGGTGTGATACTAACTATTGTGCTTGTGCAGTTTGCACTAGATGTACCTGGCATGGCCTTTTTTTGTGCTTGTGTTGCACTGCAGTAACATTAGAGTCGCAACTATTGTGCTTGTGTTGTGATGCTTGAGGATTTAGTCAAGTAGTTGCAATTTTAGTTTGTCACATAAATACGTGGATGCTACATGAACATCAAGTTTATGAAATTGGGTGGTCTCTAGGGCTGCAATCTCGTACTCACTCACATGCTCCCCATCTGATTTTGAATTTGTTTGTGTTTGTTTTCTTGCAATTGGTTAGATACAAATTACAATTAGTACTTCTGATCCATCTCTCTGGTACCACCTTTATGGCCAATCAGAAGCACATGGCTGCAACTGAACCTAGTCAAGTAAATGTTTGAAATTCTTATCAAGAGAAAGTAATTGTCTGAAATATACTTGGATCTTGAGCTGTAGAATAGTAATAAGTTTTCTATTGAATCGTTTCAGATAATGTTGCGGTCTCATCTCGGCAGCCATGAGGATGAACGTTCAAGCTGCTGATTTATATCAGAATTCAGTTCGAGTAAAAAAGAGCAAGCCATCATGGTCGTCAGTGTCCTCCAAATCCTGAAATATTTGGATTATGTCCTGGGATGTGTGCTAGATAGATACTTTTCTGCTTCTGCTGGTAAACACTCATTTCATACTTTATCTAGGCTACTTGTAACCCCTTTTCTTCGAAAAATGAACCTATGTGGTCTTACTTTAGTATATCATTTCCATTCCACGTCTGAATGTAGTTTCATATTCAGACATACAGCTAGAATTGAGAATATTCTGTGGTAGTTAAGTTTTAGTACGTTAGGTGAAGTGATGATTCTGACATTGTGACTTTGGTTTCTGACTGAAGTAATGTTTTAGCAGCTTTGTTTCCAGTTGACCGGTTCAAGCGACAAAATAGTTTATTATTTTGCTTTAGTTTATTTGTTTTCAGTTGTGAGCTTCTGGTAAGAAGTGAGCATGCCATCATGGCCAATTAATGTCTTTCCTTCCTGAAATATTTGGGATGAACCAATAACATCTATGTAAAGTCTATTACATTTTTGGTTTTATGAGTAAATGC
The DNA here is from genome assembly GCA_007726485.1 of Eragrostis curvula. Classification (NCBI taxonomy): domain Eukaryota; kingdom Viridiplantae; phylum Streptophyta; class Magnoliopsida; order Poales; family Poaceae; genus Eragrostis; species Eragrostis curvula. The sequence goes on from CM017442.1 coordinate 39,799,617, forward strand.
TCCTTTCATGCTTAACAAGGCTACATGGAGTTAACAGATTTCCATGTCTCTTTTCCTGAAAAGTGAACCTGCGTGGTTCAGTTTTACTGTTGTTAGCTCCAGTTTTGATTCAAGCCTGCACATGGAATTGAGTTTATTTCGATGACTGTTTTGTTTAGCGTGTTCATGTTTTCTCTTAAAAAAAGACGTGAAATTCCTAATCATAGAAGTGAATTCGGAAGTTAAAACTTCTGAAAACAATTATGGGTACCTGAAGTATGGTGAAAATGTGAAATGCATGAAGGTTAACAGATGTCATTGTCATTTGAAGTTCTTTTTTCATGCAGTTTTATCATGAGAGTTATCATTGGTCCTTTGGTTTTGTTTGTTGGCCATGTAAGGTTTGCTGAGAATTACAGAATGTAATCCGGAAGCAAATACAATTTCTTTTGTTGCATGCGGACCCACTTGTGAGACTGAAGTTCCTGAAAAAAAACTAGCATATATTTATTTCCATAACAATTTCTGGGACCATGTGTATCTGCATTAGCTACGTATCTGGAACATTATTGTCCTTCGATTCGATATGATATCCATTCAGCACAATAGTTGTGGTTGTGGAGGTGCTGCCAAGTTGACAGAACATTATTTTCCTTCGATATGACCACAAGCTTGCAGTGGGATGAAAAGTAAAACTGCTCGTCCGTTGGGTGGACACTAAAAATTTGTTGGGGGTGAATTGAATTGAAGGACGATGATATTACTTGACAAATTTACAAATACATCAGCATGGGCCTGCAATGTTTGCATCGTGCATCATTCATCTTAAAGCGTGTTGTTGTCCGTTTGTCCAGCCAGTCTCAGCCACAGACGCATGAGCCCGTATTATAGAGCACTAGCCTTGGCCCATAGTTACACAAGGGCCCAAAGCGAGTTCAGTCCCTTCAAAGGGCCCATAGAGGCGACGCCAACCACAGACAGGAGCCGACGCCGCCGCCGCCGCCTTGAGCGCCACCGCCCACCGGCACTCAGCGATCGTGCGGCTTGGTAGCCAGGAGTACTTTTTCTCCCCATCCTCTGGTCTGGCCAGCACGCTGTTTCCTTCAACCTCTTTTGATGAATTTCTCTGTGCTTTGTAGATCAGCCAGTTTCGATTAATGGCCACCTGCGGACGCGTTCCAGTAATGGCCGCAGCTCCAGTGACGGGATCGCCGCAAGGGCCTGCTAGCAACCTGCCGGCCGTTGTCCTCCCTGCGCGAAAGCCGTGGAATACCGCCTGCTTCTTATCCAAACGCGGCTTCTTCCGAAACCATCATCTGCCGCAGCGTGGCATTGTTATGGACAGTCAGTACTGGATGCTGAAAGCCCAGTCCCAGGTAAAATTACAAATGAGGCTGAGCCGTAGTTTGGTTAAATTCATGCGATTGCCCGTTCATTATAGGGCAATACAATTCATGCATGATTTTTATATGTACATGGTGTGATGGTGAAATGATGAATAATTTTCCAACAGTAGCATAGGGCTTCTGGAATCACACATTTCTGACTTGTGGGAAGATGATTAGGCGATAGTGTCATGACTACATTCTATCAAAAACATCTTGACATCAGCCTGAATTTTTTCATGTGTTGTTACTTCTTACTCGGTCTCAAAAAAGTTAATTAAAGATTTTAATGACATAACCCTATAGAAGGCAGAACCAGTGCTGCGAATTGGGAATAATTCAAATGAAGATTGGACACTGCGCAATTACACTGATAAGTTTGAGCGTTGGAAGCCAGAAACTTACAGGGACGTTCTCAACACCAAGACTAAACGTTCTCAACCGGTATGATTTATGTATCTTGTCACCTTTGAAATGAAGTAGTAACCATGCTTGTTGTTACCATCGTCTGGGCCTTTTGTTCGATGCATTGTATCACCAATATGAGTACTCTTTTGCCACATATAGCCAAATATAGTACACATTTGGCTGTCTACAAGTCTTCTATTGATTTAATAATTCTGACCTTAACATGTTTTTAGTTAGAGGAACTGAATCTAATGTCTGTTGAAGAGCGTGAGCAACATCTGAAGGATCTTCAGCAGCGTGGTACAGATTTTATGAACGGACTCATACAGCACATTTCTTCAGACAAGAACTATTACAAGTTCTTTGTACTTGCCTGTAAAGAGATCGTCAATACATTTATGGAGCAGGTATTCTTTTGTAGTTTTTATTGACACCTACTACTGATCTTCTGGTGTTGTTCATTACAGTGCATGTATGCTTATGTGTTGCACTCATATATTTCTTTTATCCTTGGGAGCTGGTATACAAGAGTCTGACTGCTTTGGATGTCTTATATTCATCAATGATATACAAGAGTGTGGGATTAAGGAGAGCCCACGGACTATGGTGCAGTTCAAATAAGAGAAACTTTAGAACTATGTTAAAATCTGAAAAAAAATATGTGATAAAGAGGAGATAGTAATGGATAATTTTATATGAAAAGTGGGATCGCTACGTACCTTTTGTTCGTGCTGGTACCATGGAACTCCTAAGAAAGTGTCACTGCATATTGGTTCCGTACTGCATGTTGATAATAATAGCTTAGCTGAAACAGAAATTTAAGAGTCGAATCTGTTGAATTTTCATCTTCCGGTATTTCCCTGCCATAAATCTTGTGGCACTAGAAAGTTAGACCAATTCTCTTCCCTGTGCTACCCCTTCAGTTGACCTAAGAATCTAACAAAGTTTCTGCATTCAATGTTCTTCCAGGGTTTTATATCTTCTTACAGCAGAGATGAAATTCTGAAAAGTTTTGGGAGGATACAAGATGACATTGAAGAAGGAAACTTTGAGTTAAGAGCAAATAAAGATGCGTTAAATTATATTGTTGAAGCACTCACTGATAAAGTTGGAAAATCCGAAAGGGATCTCGAAACAACAATGATTCAAAATGTTCAAATGCTAAGAATACTTCAATTGTGGTGCATTGATGCTGCAGATACTATTGTTCATCAAATAAAAAAGCTTCAGGTGTGTCTTACTATGCTATGCTAATGATATTAAAATGGCAGGTTGTCTTTTCGGGTTTAAGATAATCTCCATTGATGGAAGGTGTAACTTTTGTAGTCAAATCTACATGGTTCCATGTACTGAAAAAGCATTTTGCGGACTTGTTAGGATGGTAAACTAATGTAGCAATAATTGTGCCACTCTGCAGAATAAGTTCTTTGAAATTACCCGAACTCTTTCGTCGACTCTTAGTTTACAGGACTTGTCAAATATAGGATGTTCAAATAAGTATCATCGTATCCATACCCAGAATCTATGTGCTAGATTCAGACAGTATTATTTTCTCTAAAAATATTAGCTTGTTTACCTTATAATCTTTCATTTGGATCTAACTTATGAATTGTGAAGCCACTGCAAGGCAAACGCTTGTCATAGGGCCTGTTTGGGACTGCTCCAATCCGCAACATTCAGCTCCACTTCACCAACTCCACCATGGAGCATCTCCACATGTTTGGCTTGCAGCTCAGCTCCATCTCCAGAAATTAGAGGTTTTGGTTGGAATTCTCTTATGCTCCTAAGATGATGTATGATTGTATGTTTGACTCTTCAATAAGAGATTATATATATATATTGAGGTTGACGTGCAACTTGGGCAAGGAAGGCCGACACGGGGCGCCACTGTCAGTCCATGGTGCGCCTGCCATTGTGCAGCGTGAGTTTATGCGATGACTGGCGCGGGTTGAGATCCAATAACTTGAGGTATTCATGGAGGATCACCGGATCTGTCCATTTGGCCGGGTTCCATGGCGTTGGGACCTCCGGCCGGTGGGGCGACCACATGTCGTGGCTAGGGTTACGACGTTTCTGTGGAGGAGATCCATTAATTTGGGGAATGGAAGGGGTCGAGTCTGAAGGGAAGAGAGAAAAGAAACGAGGCGGTATGTGTGTAACGAGTGGCAATGGTGGGTAAGTTCCTATCAACTTCACGAGGACTTTGAAAAAAGATGAGTTCGTGAAGCAATCCCAACAGGCCCATAATATGGGCCTCAGATTAGCAAATTTCTTGGAGCGGAGTGGGAGTTGGACATGTTTGGCTTGAAAAATGTGGAGTTGAATCGGACTTGGTGGAGTGGAGCAGTCCCAACAGGCCCATAATATAGGCTGTTCATTACAATGATGCTATTAGATCTGGTAGCATAGCTCATTTGAACAGTTTCTCTTCCTGAAATTCTGATAATGATAAGAAGCGTTTTCTTTTCAGTTCTTGCTTCATGGAGGGTGACATCAATTTTTTTTGTACCATAGGTTGAACTGGTTCTGCTAGCGCTACAGAATTGGGGTCTTGTTTTGCCAACTCGTATACTGCCTTGTGACTGGATTCTACTTGGTGATATGATCCTGTCAATCATTGAGATGGTAGCTTCTCATATCCATAGGAAATACAAATATTTTACATGTCAAGCTAATTTCTCATGTCTATAGGCAGTTTTTTTTCAAAAAAAAAAAAGAAGAATTGTCAGGCTCAATAGAATATCCAAGGTGATAAGAACACGCTACTCAGTTAAATTAGTGGATATATCTTTGTGTAGCACTAATAATAATGTCATGTAGTGCCTGCAATATCCAACAATATAAGAACATCCTACTCAGTTTCTTGCTATATGAGTCAATTCTAATTAATATTGTTTGCAGCAACTAACGTCAAACATTGTGTAGCTCTAATACACACTGTTTTGTCTACTCTTGTGACTGCAGTTTGTTGCATGGTTTCAGTTTTACGTGAATTGTAAACCTGTGAGATCCAAAGATCTCACAGCTACACGTAGAATTGTGCATAAGCTCATTTTAGCACCATGTATAAGCTCTTAGCTCACCACATTTTTTATTTATGTGTCACATACATCAATAAATTATTCAATAACCTGTATCTCTTCCATGCATATCAAAGAAATATCCTACTGTTATGAAATAATGTTTAACATGAACAGATGGATAGGGACGTCTGTCAACTTCATAGGTACAAAAAGAAGTTTGACTCTATGACACTCGTTCACTTACCTTTGGGCAGCACCGATGATTGTCAGAATAGGTTTGACTCTTTTCCAATGCTTTATTGAGTTGCGTGTTTTATTTCCTTCCTTTTCGTTTTTCTATTTCTTTGACTGTGCACCTTGGGTAGTTGCTTTTATGTGCTCATTATCATGATAGTATATATGTTACAGTTTTGAATTTTAATTTCTACGGGAAATACACTTTTTGGCTCTATATCTATGTAAACTTTTGTGATATGCTCATATACTGTTCTTGATGTTCATATATGTCACAATAATACAGGTAGGATTAATTTTTTTATCTAATTGTTTTTGTCTATAGAAAGTATATACAATATAAGGAGCTACATGTCATGGAAATAATAATCACTTTGCAACTGCTTTATGGACTACAATGTTTGATTTTATCTGGACCAATATCAGGTTATCTGAAGATGCCTCACATGCGGTACAAATTGTAATGGATTTTGGGAATATGATTATTAGTGATATTGCCATTAACCTTTCTACTCTTGTGGCACAAATGAAGCACTGGGAGAATTTATTCCAAATATTGGTACCACATGATATACTCACAGAAATTGACCCGATTATGAGAAAGCATGTTACCGACCTAGATACGCTTATAAAAATACAAATCCATTCATGTGTGATGCACAATGGTATTCAGGTATAATAGCATAATAAGCCTTTCATGTTGTTATAATATGTTTCTTGCTATCTTCTCTACCTGACAAAATATTATTGTAGGAGCATGATAGTGGCAAACGATTTTTGGCCATCTATGTAATTGTCCTACAATTACTAGAAGTTGCTACAGAATTTGTAAAAAATACATCTTTCAACTATAAGAAGACTCAAAGCTTCCCGCCCCTGCGTTCCGTCAAACCTTCAGGATTTTCAGATTTTCATACAGTTAAGGTACAAATTCATTTCACTTGTAAGATAGTAAGATGATCTCCTTATAGGATATTTATATGGAACTTTTTAGAGTTATTAATCCTGCCCTGGAAGAATGACTTATGAATCCATGTGCACCACTTTTTCCTTGAAGCTTTTCTCATGAATATTTGGGAAGCTTTGCTGCATTAATATTGAATGGTGGATTTTGGACAAGATTTAAGTTTGTGAATTTTTTAATACCAGAGTTAGTGGCTGATTTCTCTATGATTAATATTTGTGTTTACTGGATGAACAAAGCAGGCTAGAGAGCTAGATCAATGTCATCCGAAGAAGAAAGAAAATGGAAATGAAGCTGAAGGTACTGCTATGGCGAGGCATGTTTTTGTAGCTCCCAATGATGATATAGCTCGCAGCGATGATATAATGAAGAGGTTGTCTGGTTGGCTGGTCAGGCTTCAAACTGGGCAAAGTCCATTGAAGTATTTTAATTTAACTGGATAGAATTGTATGCTTTTTCAGAACTGGAGCGTTCTATCTTATAAGGTCAATTGCATGGATTGATTCACTACGGTTGAAGCTAAATATTCACTATCCATTGTTTGAGCTATATACTTGCCATTCAGTGAATCATCTGTAACATATATTCATTTAAAGTTACTTACCTTGAATCCTATCTTTCTCCTTAGCTAGGAATATGACATGTTCAGAAAGTGGAGAGCCTGTATCAAGCCAAAAGTTTAATATGATTACACGATTTAGATATTTGTCTTTTGCTTAACCTGATCAAGATGAGAGCTAAGATCTTACATTGCTGTCAGTTACGAGATACAACCATCAGTTCCGATCATGGTCTCGTCTTCGTCCTTGTTGGAAACGCTTCACGGCCAACATCTAAAAACACACACATTTGGGCGAAGTTTCAGAATCATAAATTGCGTGCTCTGCTATCCACACTAGTTAATACGTATTCTACTCTTCACTATCTTACCAAATGTACTCTTACATCCACGGAGAGTAAAGATATTTATCTCTGTAACTTTGATGAACCACATTTTGTTTTTTTCCCAAAAAAAAATGTAGAGGGAAAAGAAAACTTTGGTGAACCGTCGCCCAAGGGCCCAAGCTGGTCGAACCGAGCCCAACTGGGTTTGACTCTGTTCGCTTTCCCATGCTTTCTCAATTCGGACCCCAGCGTTTGACCGTCTCTGTCGTTTTCGCTTCGCTCACCCCCGCCGCCGCATTTTCCCCCTTCCTCGCCGCCGCTTCTTCCCCAATCCCCTACCCAAGCCCTCGCACGACCTCCAATGTCGCCGCCACGCCGGTCGCCGGCGCTGATCGACGAACTCGTCGAAGAGATCCTCCTCCGCCTCCCGCCCGACGAGCCCGCGTGCCTCGTCCGGTGCTCCCTCGTCTGCAAGCCGTGGCGCCGCTTCCTCTCCGCCCCGGACTTCCCCCGCCGCTACCGCGCCTTCCACGGCGCGCCGCCGCTGCTCGGATTCCTCCACAACGTCTACACCCGCGAGAAGGGCCCCATCTACCGCTTCGTCCCCACCACGACGGCTCCCCCCTTCTCCCTGCCGGCGTTGGAAATAGGATACAGCCAGTGGCGGGCGCTCGACTGCCGGCACGGACGCGTCCTCGTCGAAAGGTGGAACGCGAAGGAGAACCTCGTCGTCTGGGACCCCGTCACGGGTCACCGGCAGAGGATAGACGTGGCTGGCATCCTCAAACCCTGGTGGAGTTGGACTCGCTTCGGCGCCGTGCTCTGCGCCAGGCATGGTTGCGACCCCCTCAACTGCAATGGCGGCCCATTCATTGTGGTATTAGTCGTTGCGGTTACCCCGCAGCGGACAGTGGTACAAGCGTCCATGTACTCATCAGAAACTGGTAAATGGAGTCCGCCGTCGTCCTCTGTTTATGTCAGCATAGATGACAACAGCCCGATGCGTGGTGCCCTTGTTGGCGACGAAATAGTCTACTTCAAATCTCAAAGGGGTGAAGAAATTATCATGTATGACTTGAGAAAGCATTGCTTATCTGCCATTGACTCACCAAGTGAGTACCGCTTCTACTCCGATGGTGTCCTCGTGGTTATGGAGAACAATTCGTTGGGGCTTGCTTTCATTACACATTGTAGCCTTTACCTGTGGTTGAGGAAGATGGAACAAGAGGGAATTGCAGAATGGACGTGCTGCAGGGTTATTGAGCTTGAGACGCTCTTCCCTGCTGATACATATTCTTTCCCACCTAGAGTGATTGGTTTTGCGGAAGGCGTTGATGTTATCTTCTTAGCCAGAGATTCTTGTCTCTTCACTATGGATCTCAAATCAAAGCGGTTGAGGAAGGTGACTGAGGGTGTGTTCTACCGCAATGTCTTGCCTTTCATAAGCTTCAACACTCCAGGTACATTGCTAGCCTTTGTTTATTTGTTATCCCTTCAATATACAACTTCTATATACTTAGAGTAGCTCGGATATTAATATAAGGACGTAACTATATAAATATCAAAAGCCTGCTTGTGCTATGGCAATCCAATGGGCGTCATTTTTGTTAGCTTGGACTTGTTAAATACAATTCTTCAAACTTGTAAGATTATAGGTTATGCATTTTCTTATGGGACTGTAACTCTGTAACTTGTCAATCCTTTGGTCATCCTGAAGTTCGTATCACAATACTGAACTTCTGAAACTCTAACCCTTTGGCGTTGGTACCCAAGTTCGTGGTCCCACCTTGTAAATATTATGACACAGAACAAATGTAACATGTATGCATATTCCTTTTCAGGTTCTATTAGAAGAAAAATGCCAATTTCAGTGGATGCAGATTAATCATGAGAAGGATTTCTGTTCTGTACCGGGCTACTTTACAAGTCCATCAAGTTCAGTAACTTCAGTTTGCTTCTGTTGGCTTCTTGCAATGCTGATTCATTGAAGATCCACTAGGAACCATATGGATTTGCATTTCTGCCTTGAGATATTATTGATATTCGTTAAGTATATTATATTTATTCTGCATCATAGTAGTTGTCAGAGACCATGTGCTCAGTTACAGTGGATATATGATCAAAGCCTATGGAGGTTTTTGTTTCGTAGAAATGGTGTGGTGGACATTCATCAGACGTAGGCAACAATGCCAGCATCTTTGTAACGGAAACATGCAATGTGTTCTTTATTCTTAACTACTAATTATGTTTTGCTCTTAATAATTGATTTCTAATTTAGAATTAGACTACGAAGTGGAAAAGTTTGTAGTTTCTTAACCTCATCAAGGCAGACTCGTATTTACTTATTTTGCTCTTACCTGAATTTGGTGTCACCTAATAAGTTTGTGGTCCCACCTTGTAAATATTATGACACAGAAGTACAGAACAAATATAACATGTATGTATCTTGCTTTTCAGGTTATATTAGAAGTAAAATGCTAATTTAAGTGGATGTTGATTAATCATGAGAAGGATTTGTGTACCTGGCAAGTTGACAACTCCATCAAGTTCAATTTGCTGCTGTTGGCATCTTGACGTGCTGATTCATTGAAGATCTACTAGTAACTGTTACGGCGTGGGCGTGGACGGTGAGGAGAACGTAGAGGAGAATGTAACAGGAGGTGAGCTTGAGAGTTGGAACGCAGGGTGTAAGGAACTGAACGCAGCGAGGAGCTGTCGTCGTCGCCGGCCAAGGAAGCTTTCCCAGCCACGGCGACCAAAGACAAGTCTCGCCCGATACAGGGAGACTTTACTTCTTCGATGATTACAACTAGAACTCCTGGGCTACCTTTATACTGCAGGTGCCGACTCAATGCAATCTAAACAAACGAATCAACTAACTAACAATGCTAACAGCTCCCTGATTATTCTCTCTTAACCGGTGTCGTGATCCTAGCCACTTTCAGTTGGCACCGCAACCTGATCCTTGCGACGGCGACGCTCATACTTGCGGCCCACGAACGCGTCCACAACAGTAACCATGTGCATCCGCATTTTCACCTTGAGATATTATTGATCTTCGTTAAGTATATTATATTGATTCATCATCAGTAACCATGTGCATCTGCCCAGTTACAGTGGATGTATGATCAAAGCCTATGGAGGTTTCTATTTCATAGAAATGGTGTGGTGGGCATTCATCATCAGACATAGGCAACAATGCCCGCATCTTTGTAATGGAAACATGCAATGTGTTCTTTATTCTTAGCTACATATTATGTTTTGCTCTTAATAACTGATTTTTAAGTTAAAATTAGTATTAAACTGCGAAGTGGAAAAAACTTTTATTTCTTAACCTCATCAAGGCAGACTCATATTGTTTTTATTTGCTCTTACCTGAATTTGGTTTTGGTTACACTTTTGGCTTGGAAGTGGCTATCTATATAGCAAGGGGCCAGGTGACCTGATATCATGTTCCATTTTTAATAGGGCCTGTTTAAAAGAGGATGAATGCTGTAGTGTTATTTAGAACTTAGTCCAAGATTGAGTTCTAGTTAATTTTGTCGTTTCAAACATGCCAACTGAACCTTTTAGTGGTGTGTAACAAATCACCTGGCAGCTAATAATTGAGAGTTGGGAAGAAAACATAGAAGGAATTGAAATGAAAGAGAACATACAAAAAATTGATACCATTAACTCAAATGAAGCCCTAACCAAATTGTCCATAAATTCTGTGAGCATATAAAATTATTATTTGGTCCACGCACGTGTAAAACAGGATAGGTTAAGTTGCACCAATCATTATTGTCAAATTTGGGGGGGGGGGGGGGGGGGGTTCTTAATGACTTTGTCCTGGTTATGTAGTCAAAAACTGAATTCAGTTAACATGTCAGGCATATTACCCGTTATTATTCGGTTGATCCTTGACACAGCACTAAAATTATTTTTGAGTCTGTTGTTTCCATTTCCTCAAGAATTAATCTGACATCCAGTTTTGGTACTTTTAAGTTGTTTTCCAAACACATTGTATGGTTCTTATATTGAAATGCAGTTTTTTAGAGGAAGCAAGTCCAAATATCTCGTCTCTTGTTTTCTCTTTGAAGCTAACTATGATGTTGCATTATATCTTTGTATGCTATAGGCGTATTCCCTGGGAATCCTTACTATGGAATTGGTCAGCTATTGTGATAGTGCATGTTTCACGGCACGCTGTGTATGAAGCTTTTGGCATCTTACAGGGCATGTGCTTTGAAATGCACTGTTTGGTTTGTAGTTCAATTTATTCAAGCATCTTAGTCGTTGCGGTTACCCCGCTGCATATATAATGTAATACAAGCATTCATGTACTCATCAGAAACTGGTAAATGGAGTCCGCCATCGTCCTTTGATCATGTCAGCATAGATGCCAAGAGCCCGATGCGTGGTACTCTTGTTGGAGATGAAAAAGTCTACTTCAAATCCAAATGGGGTAAGGAAATTATCATGTATGACTTAAGAAAGCATTGCTTATCTGCCATTGACTCACCAAGTGAGCGTCCTGTTGCGATGGTATCCTCCTGGCTATGGAGAACAGTTCATTGGGGCTTGCTTTAATTAATCATGAAAATCTTTACCTATGGTCGAGGATGATGGAAATAGAGGGAGTTGCAGAATGGACATGCTGCAGGGTTATTGAGCCTGAGATGCTCTTCCCTGCTGATAAATGCTATTTCCCACCTAGAGTGATCGGTTTTGTGGAAGACGTTGATGTTGTCTTCTTGAACAGGGATGCTTGTCTCTTCACTATGGATCTCAAGTCAAAGCGGTTGAGGAAGGTGACGGAGGGCGAGTTCTACTTGAATGTCTTACCTTTCATAAGCTTCAACACCCCAGGTACATTGCTAGCCTTCTATTCTATATACTTATAGTAGTTCGGATTTAAAAATAAGAACGTAACTGTATAAATATCAAAAGTCTACCTGTGCTATGGCAATCCAAGGCCCGTGTAAATTTAATTTTCGTTAGCTTGGACTTGTTAAATACAATTCGTTAAGCATATAAGATTATAAGGTTATACATTTGCTTATTGACCGTAACTCCAGTCCAGAAGTTGTCAATCGTTTGGTCAACCTGAAGTCCATATCACAATACTAAACTTATGAGACTCTAATTATTTTGCTTTGGCACCTAAGTTTGTGGTTGCTCTCGCTCCTTGTAAATATTATGTACACAGAACAAATATAACATGTGTGCATCTTTCTTTTCAGGTTAAATTAGAAGCAAAATGCTAATTCCAGTGGATGCAGATTAATCATGAGAAGGATTTGTGTACCTGGCTAGTTTACAAGTCCATCAAGTTTAGTTTGCTGCTGTTGGCATCATGCAATGCTAATTTATTGAAGATCTACTAGTAACCATGTGCATCTGCAGTTTTTCCTTGAGATACTATTGAGCTTCGTTAAGTATATTATATTGATTCTGCATCATAGTAGTCATCTGGGACCATCTGCCAAGTTACAGTGGGTAGATGATCAAAGCCTATGGAGGTCTTTGGTTCATAGAAATGTGTGGTGTCATCGGACGAGAGAACAATGCCTACATCTTTGTAATGGAAACATGCAATTAATGTGTTCTATATTCTTAACTGCTAATTTCGTTTTGCTCTCAATAACTGATTTTTAATTTCGAATTAGACTGTGAAGTGGAAAAGTTTGTAATTACTAATTTCTTAACCTTTCCAAGGCAGGCTCAGGTTTACTGATTTGCTCTTACCTGAATTTGGTTTTGGTTAGGGACTGACTATATCTATAGCATGGGACTAGGTGGTCTGAATGCTATAGGGGTGTTTATAAATCAGTCCAAAATTGAGCTAAATCCCACAGATTTAGGTTCTATTGTTTCAAGAATGCCAACTCAATCTAATGGTAGAGAGTTGGCAAGAAAAAACTAGAAGGAATTGAAATGAAATAAAAGAATCAAATTATTATTTAGTCCATGCACATGTAAACCAAGGGATAGGTTAAGTTATCACTATGGCCATATTTGGGTGGGTGCTCTTATCGACTTTGTCCTTGTTATGTACTTATGTGTGGTCAAAAACTGAATTCAGTAATATGCCAGGTAAATTAACGGTTATTGTTGTTTCTATTTCCCCAAGAATTAATCTGGCGTCCAGTTTTGATTTTCTTCTAATCAATATAGTCAGATACTCAACCTTATTATGTCAGGAATGCGATGGTTCATAGGTGAGATACAACAGGTCATTTTATATACGTGGTACTTCTAAGTTGTGATCCAAACACATTGTATGATTCTTGTATCGAAATGAAGTTTTTAGAGGAAGCAAATCTAAATATCTAATCTCTTGATTTCTCTTTGAAGCTAACTATCATGTTGGCGTTGCATTAAATCTTTGTATGTTATATAGGTGTAGTCCCTTGGAATCCTTAACGGAATTGGTCAGCTATTGTGTTTGTGTAATGTAATATTATTTGATTGATCTGGAACTATGACAAGTACTTTGATGATAGCTCACACGTGACATCAAATTACTCACTGAAAGTGTCTCCATTATGCAAAAGCATGTTTCCAAGTTCTGTTTAAAAATGTGTGAAGCCGTACCCATATGTGTAATTGTTGAGCAAGTACTAGCAGCTACATGTATCCCAAAATTTTCATCTTTCAATCCTGAAAGCTACATTTATGCCAAAAAAAATCATCTTTCAATCATGCAAACTTCTGAAAAAAAAAAACTGACATCTTATAGCACTGGTACACCTATTTCGGCCATGTCCAAATGGAGAGCTCGCCGTCCAAAATTCGGTCAACTGCGACTCGGTGACGATGAACTCAAGCTCACAAGAGATGAGATCGTAGCCTCGGCCAGTTTCCCAGCAAGCTCCACCGCCGCAGTTTGTTTCTGATTCTGATTTCTGTTGGACGAGGAATATAAAAGAATCGTAAACCTTTCCGCATCAGTTTCGTAATCGCTCGTCCTTCTTTCGCGTCGCACGCACGGCCCAAAAAATCACCCGACTTCGTCTAACCCGACCCGACAGCAGCCGATCGAAGTACTATGGCGCCGGCGGCGGAGCTAGTGGACGACCTCGTCGCAGAGACCCTCCTCCGCCTCCCGCCGGACGAGCCAGCGGGCCTCGTCCGCGCCTCCCTCGTCTGCAAGCCCTGGCGCCGCCTCCTCACCGACCGGGCCTTCCTCCGCCGCTACCGCGAGTTCCACCGAGCACCGCCCATGCTCGGCTTCTTCCACAACAGCAGATCCGGCCCCAACTTCGTCCGCACGTCCTCCGGATCCCCCTGTCCCCGGCGGCGGGGGTTCGATTGGAGCGGCTGCCGCGTCGTCGACTGCCGCCACGGCCGCGTCCTCCTCCACTGGCCGGAGGAGAGGAACCTCGTCGTCTGGGACCCCGTCACGGGCGACCGGAAGCTGCTGCACACGCCCGGCATCCACGTATGGTGCAGGGCGTACTCTGCCGCGGTGCTCTGCGCCGCGGACGGCGGCTGCGACCACCTCGACTGCCACGGCCGCCCTTTCGCAGTCGTCTTGGTGAGCTCCGACTTGCAGGTCACGGAAGCATGCGTCTACTCGTCGGAATCCGGTTCGTGGAGCGCGCCAGCCTCGATCCACCATTGGTCAGGCACAATACATGTCGACTGGTGTAGTGCCGGCGTCCCTGTTGGAGACGACGGCATCTTCTTCGCAACTCGCGAACGTGACAAAATTGTCAAGTATTCCTTGGGTCAACATTGTTTGTCTGTGATTGACGCACCGTCTGCTGTGGACATGGACCATGTGCTCGTGTCTGCGGAAAATGGTTCGCTGGGCATCGCAACCATTAAGGATTCCAGCCTTTGCCTATGGTTGAGGAAGGAGGAACAAGAGGAGGTTGCAGCATGGGAGCTATGCAGCGTCACCGAGCTGGACAAGCTGATACCACCGGACTACTCATATAACCATTCATCTCTGATTTATTCTGCGGAGGGCCTTGGAATCATCTTTGTAAGAACAGATGTTGGCGTCTTCATGGTTGAGCTCAAGTCGCGGCATGCGAGAAAAGTGGGCGAGGGTTGGGCCTACTACAACGCCTTGCCTTTATTCAGCTTTTACACTACTGGTAAATTCTGGGCCTTTTCTTCTCTTTTTTGATCTTTTACTTTACAACTTTCGTATGTCTTCTTAGAGGGTGTTTGGATACCTTTTAGTCCCATGACTAAAACTAGTCAGACTAGTAGTCTCAAGTCCCACCTATGTTTGGAAGCAAAGATTAAAAGTGATTAAACACCTTTAAAGATTTTGCCCTACTAAAGAGAGAGAGGGACTAAAACACCTTTTAGCTACCCCCTCCCCTACTAGAGAGTTTTAGTCCCTTTTTAGTCCCACCTGTTTGGAACTTTAGTCCCTAAAAGTGACTAAATCTAGCCTGACTAGTTTTAGTCATGGTGATCCAAACACCCTCTTAGTTACCATTTATGGATAATTAGTCATAATAGAAATAATGTTTATTTTCATCACAAATAGCACAAATATTGAGGACACGATATGTGATATAGATAGTGACAATGCATATCTTGGTAGACTATGTACGTGACTTCGTATTTTGTTGAATTGTGAGCTATCTAGGATTCAGTTCAACTTGGTATCTCTTTTTCCCCAACCTGAAGCTCACATCATACAACCCAATCTTCTGGACCTTTCAAAGTTCCCTGGGAGTCATTAGTCAGATTTGAAAGAGTTTTAACTTGCGAAAATTTTTCTTTCAGATTTTGCTAGTGGCCAATTGCCATTGCCAGCAGAGACAGATTAATCGTGTTGATGTGCATCAGTTGTGTGCTACCGGTGTTGGTAGATTTTGTTGCCGAAGAAAGGTAGTACATCAAGTAGAATCTGAAGTTTTTGGCATCTTACAGGGCAGATGCTTTGAAATGCACTGTTTGGTTTGGTAGTCTAATTTATTCAAGTGTAAGCCACCATCACAGTTATGGACCTTGTGTTCTTGCTCGCTAAGTTGGTTATGACCATGACGGTGGAGACCATGTTTTAATTATTTAATCTAATTTTGGTGTCTGTTATGACCATGATGGTTACTAATTTTGCTCAGAAATTGGAATAGTGGGTTCTTTTGCCTGAAAATGGATCAGAATGTTTTTTTCTCTAAAATATATATGAATAAGATAGTAGTTTCATCCTTTTTCGGGGCACAAATTGGATCTGAAACGCTTCATTTTGTTGAATTGTGAGCTATGTACGTGACTTCGTATTTATTTGTAGACTACTATAAAATGTATGTGCTGATTGTCTCTTGCTTCATTGTCAAAGGGAACAATGTCCTTTCTATGCTATATTCTCAGTAGATGAATAATCAAATTAATGAAAAAACGGAGGGAGCGTATGTTTTACTAATTAAAAAAAATCAACAGCGACATATATTAAAAAACAGAGGGAGAATATGTTTTACTTCCTACTGAGCTATTGACATAACTAAAGTTTTAGTCAATTCTCTTGATGAATTATTTGGGTGCATGGTCCTAGATCTCTGTTTCAGGTTTATATTTCTTCTTTCCGGAGTCAATGCTCATTTCATGCTTGCCAAGCTGAATTTAGTATGTTGTACTTCCTGTTGAGTTACCTACGCAAGAAAAAAGGATT
Source organism: Eragrostis curvula (assembly GCA_007726485.1). Lineage (NCBI taxonomy): Eukaryota > Viridiplantae > Streptophyta > Magnoliopsida > Poales > Poaceae > Eragrostis > Eragrostis curvula. The sequence continues at coordinate 39,816,117 of CM017442.1, forward strand.
ATTTAAATGGTTCTTGTTGAATTTTTTTGGATCATGGCCTTTGATCTCTTCAAGATTTGCACTCCTAAGTTAATTCTTATTCTTTTCAAGATAAATTGGATTTTGATTTTACTGAGCCTGTCATTCTTTTTTCCTGAAAAATGAGTCTGTATCTCTCTACTCTTAGTTGAGGTTTACCTACAGGCCTTCAGCCTACTCAGCGCACTTGGACCTGATAATATTTTGATTTCGATTTCAGTTTCAGCATTCTGGAATTTTCAGATAGGGCTTAAAGCGGATGACATCATAAACAAACATGCAAAATATGGAGTGTATTGATGTAGCTGTAGTTCCAGTATCAAGTTGATGGTATATGTATGATTGATTGATTATTCAGTTCCTACACCAAAGTGGAGAATATTATGCACATAATTTAATTGAAGCCAGTAGCCCAAACTTCTGTAAAATTATAGGCATCGGCGATGTGGGACGTGGTGAGCTGCATAAGGCTACCAGCTTATACATGGTTTATGCAAAAGATCTTAATTTCTCCCCCTGTACTGTCATGAGAGGGGTCACTAGTGCTGGGACTCGGGCCGTGCCCGGGCCGGCACGGCACGGGCCCGTCGTGCTTCGGGCAGTTTCGTGCCGTGCCATGTCGGCCCGTCAGGCCGCATCGGACCGTGCCGGTCGTCCCAACATGGTGAAAATGCAGCCCGGGCAGGGCACGCGGCACGGCGGGCCGTCATCGGGCCGTGCCAAGCCCGGGCACGGCCCGGTTTCAGCAAAAGCCTCCAGAAATGTGTTTTCAGCATAGAGAAAGCGCCTTTTTATTGTTTAAATTGATTCTTTTTTAAATGTTACATGGATAAAATAATTTCAAAAATTCTACCAAAATTACACTAGATTAGGACAGCTCTATTACATGTATATATCAAATTTGAGTTATAAAATCATCATACTTTGAGTGTAACAAAAAAACAAAAGAAAAGTGAGTTTTGTATTTTTGTATCTCAAAAAATATAATGGATTTTGAACTCAAATTTGGTGTGGAGCTGTTCCAAGTCAACACCAACCTCTACAATTTATGGGGATTTTTTTGAACATTGTTTGCATGAAAGTGTGTTCAAATTTTACTAAACAACATAGAAGTAATGAGATTTTGTGATAAATGAAAAGCAATTCGAACTCACACAAACGTAAATGCTTTAAAAAATCATTCAAAAATTCTATATGTAGATATATAGAAGTTGTACATCCACACAAAAATTCATTCAAAAATTCAATTCCTTTGGTGATTTACAAAAAGGTAAAGAAAATGTTAAATAGTGACCATTAATGTGTTGACTGATCAGTATAAAAATGGACTAGAAAAGTTTGATTAAAGAGATTCCACATGATTGATCTTATTTTTTAAAGATTTAAGAAAAAAGAATCAACTCATTTGGACTACCTATGCAAATTCTATACAAGTTTGAATTTTTAAATATGAATCAAAATACAAAATGAACCTTAACTCAAGAACATTATTCCGTGCCGTTACCATGCCGTCGGGCCGACACCGTGCCGTCGGGCCATTTTCGTGCCGTCGGGCCGCCTTCGTGCCGTGCCGTGCCGCCTGTCGGGCCCAAAATCTAGGCACAGCACGGCCCGTCAATCCGTGCCGGGCCGGCACGGCACGAAACCCCTTCGGGCCGTACCGTGCCACGGGCCGTGCCAAACATTCGGGCCATGGCTCACCCGGATTTGGCCCGGCCCATATCCCAGGACTAGTGGTCACTGAACCCTTGTTTTTGGTAAAAGAAAAAATAAATGAAAGAATGAATTGAATTGCTACAGGAGAGACCTATGGCGTCGCTCATCTTGCTCCGATATATGCATCCTCGTGATATCGTCCAAATGGTCCAATGTCAGAAACTCGGCGCTGCCTCTCATGTTTGGTTGCTCTCAGCCAGTCAACCTACATCTACAATCTTGGCAGCTTGTGTTTCAAGATTCATAAACCTACGACTTAACTGGTCATGTTACGCAATATATCCCTCGCAAAAAAATTGTTACGCAATATATATGCAAATCTAGTGAACCGGTGATTCACAAAACAAAACATAAATAACAAAAAAAAATCTTGTGAACCGAGCCAGCCAGGTTTTGTGTCGGCCTCTCTCCAGCCCAGTTTCCCCAATCCCTCTCCGGAACAGAGCACCAGCGAAGCCATGGCGCCGCGGCGCTCGCCGCCGGAACTGATGGAAGACCTCGTCGCGGAAATCCTACTCCGCCTCCCGCCGGACAACCCCGCGTGCCTCATCCGCGCCTCCCTCGTCTGCAAGCCCTGGCGCCGCCTCCTCTCCGACCGCGACTTCCTCCGCCGCTACCGCGCGTACCACGCGCCTCCCCTCCTCGGCTTCTTCCACAACCGCAACGCACTCGAGAGCTGCCAGTTCCCCCGCTTCGTTCCCACGACGTCTGGATCGCCCGTCCCCCTGCCAGCGTCGGATTTTTGGAGCGATGCGGGGGCCCTGGACTGCCGCCATGGGCGCGTACTCCTCCACAAGCATGATCATGTCCCGAGTTCGAGTCTCGTCGTTTGGGACCCCGTCACGGGCGACCGGCAAGATCTGCCCAATCTTGACATCAACTACCTTTTTCACTCTGCTACCGTGCTCTGCGCCGTGGGCGGCTGCGACCATGCCGACTGCCACGGCGGCCCCTTCCGAGTGGTCGCCGTGGGATCCTATCTTTCGAGACATTTCATATGGGCGTGCTCGTACTCATCTGAGACAGATGTATGGAGCACGCCGGCCACTGTTGACCCTGGCATTTGCCCCAATATTGGTTGGCTGGACTCTCGTGTCGTTATCGGAGATGAAATCTACCTCACCCTGGGGACGAAAATTCTCAGATATGATTTGGGCAAGAATTGCTTCTCTGCGATGATTCAGATGCCGGACTTTTACTCTAAGGGTAACGCCCTCATGTTGATGGAGGATGATTCTCTGGGCCTTGCTGGCATCAGGAGTTCGAGCCTATACCTGTGGTCCATGAAGGTGAACCCAGAAGGAGTTCAAGGATGGGTACAATACAGGGTCATCGAGCTACAAAAATCTATACCCATTATCATCGAACTGTGTGGAGCAGGTGTCATTGGTTGTGCGGAGGGTGTGAATATCATCTTTGTGAGCAATGGTGTTGGCACATTTGCGGTTGAGCTTAAGTCGGGGCGGGTGAGGAAGGTGGATGACCGTGGGGACTATTGTATTGCTTTACCCTACATGCGTTTCTACACTCCAGGTATTGCTCATTTCTAATTCTGCTATGTGCAAACTACATAAATTCACTTAATTAGTTAGTTTCGGTTCATGAATAGTTAATGTAATAACATTTATTTGTAGACATTACTGCTAAAGACAAATTTTGTGCTATAACAAACTGAATACATGCCATTTGAAGATTGCAACTTGTTTTGTTCGATTTGACTTGTCAAGGACCATGCATTGGTTGCTAAATATACATACAAACTTGTTATAGATCTAACATATCTTACTACCTTTTCAGAAAGCATTATCTTACTTTTCTGACATGACTGATAACAAATGTATCAAACTGTCTTGAAATTAGCCGTTGGACTCGTACTATCAAATAGCTCATCAAAGCTTAAATGCTGAAATGGTTATGCTTTTTGTGTGTGCCTTTTATCCCTTCAGATCATGCAAGATCATCAAGACCATCGCCTTGATTGTGCTGTTGCTGGCTTCTCGCAGAGCGACTGCTACAGACTGGTTTCTTTTTTGTTGAGCAGTTTAAATAAGAATGCTTCTACTCATTGTGGTCGATTTTGGTTGTTGTTCTTGAATTCTTCCTGGTAATATATCAAAAAACAAAGGTTTCAGTTTAATATGCTCAAGCGTATTTCAGTTACTGTTAGCTTAATGCTTAAAATAGCAACTTGGCAATTGGCGCCAAAACTATTTTTGGTCTATATTGTGTTTCTTCTTGAAAGATCATTCAGACATTCAATGTTGGTTGTCCAAGTTGTAGTTTCAGAACTTTAAGACATATTGGGACATATGAAATGTACTTCAGTTTCTGCTCTGATATGAATAATGGTAGTCATAGTTCAATTTCAGATCTAATATGATTTTTAGTTACACTAACATCACCAAAGGCACATTGTCTTCCCCAGTGGAGGCATATTCATAATTATTGAGCGGAAGTATGTTAGATTATAAGTACCTGGTCAGATTACAAAACCATTTAACTGCCTCCGCTGCTGCTGGCATCTCGGATGTTGATGCTTGGAAGTGTTTCGTAATGCCTTGACCATTGAGTGGTTTAATTCATGAACTGTAAGCCGCTATGGTCAGTTAAGTATCCTATGTTCTTCCTCTACACTTGAAATGCGAATTTTGAACTTGTAGTGCTTATTCATTTGAATGCTGATAGGATTCTTATGTATTGATCTGCCTTGCTTTATTTGTAAAATCTGCAACCGGAGGAGAGGCCCCCGCGTCGCCCCACAGCGGGCGACTCGGGCGGCGACAACAACCCTAGCCGCCGCCGCCGACCTCTACTCCTCTCACCAGCCGCGCCGCCGCCAGAGCGCGCCGCCGGCACAACCCGCGCGGTTCGCTGGGAAGGCGGCGGCGAGGCGCTTTCCTCTCCGGCGAGCTCCCTACACGCAGCTCACGGAGCGACTCAGGATGTCGCCGTGCGCGGCGACCTGCGACCGTGGCGACCTGATCTGGTGCCGGCGCGTCCGGATCTGGCGCTGGCAGGCCCGGATCCAACAACGGCGGGGCGCGGCTCGTCCTCTCCACAAGGCGGCCGTGCGTCAATGGCCGTCCGCCGTGCCACTCACCTCCACATCCGGCGGCTGCGGCTTGTGCGCGGTGGGGATGTCGCGGTGCTGCGGCTTCTACGACCTAGGGGGCGTGGCAACCGGCAGTCGTCATGCCCAAATCCGGCGGGAGCAAGGCCGGATCCGGCGTCGGCGTGGGCGGATCTGCGACCTCAACAGCCAGATCCGGCGGCGCACGGGGCCGGCTGCCCCTTCGTGTTCGGCGTTTCTTCAACAGCGAGGTAGATGGGGTGTGCGGTCCAGCGGGAGCCCGTCCAAGGGTCACCGGCGTGGCCCATACGTGATGGGCTGCTGGACCAATCTCGGCGGCGCCGTGGTGGCGCGGCCAGCTCAGCGGATCCATGGTGGCGAGGCTGGCGCCGTGGCGGCGCGGCCGGCATCACGGAGCTATTCCGACCGGCACCTACATCCTCGTCGGCGCCTTGTTCTGCTGCCGAGTCGGCCGATGGGCCTGCTCGGTGGATTGCAGCCATGGACATGGTGGCTTCAAAGCATCGATGGCACTCTGGATGGAGTGTCCGGTCGAAAGGCTTGCTCGGCTTCGCCGTGCCGGCGACGACTACACTATCCAGCATCGTTTTCCCTCTTGAGGGCGTCGCTGGGGATTAACTTTGTCTTGTGCTGCTCGTCGGGTGAAAATCCAATCCAGGTTTTGCTTGGATGGACGACGGTGGGGGCTCGAGCTCCACATCCTTCTCGAGGCGTCGTCTTGACGGTTGATGTCTTTTGAGGTGTTGTGATTGGTGGTTATGCCACTCTTTGCTCTTATGCTAGGGCATGATGTTTTTATCTGTGGTTAAGCCACACTCTATCCCTTGTATTGGGGGTTCATGTTGTTTTCTTACTTGCGGTCATGCCACAATGACGCCTTTGTGCTGGGGCTTGTCGATTGAGGCCTAGTCTAGCTAGGTAGTTATCACGGTTTTCGCCCGGTTTCCCCTAATTAACCGAGCGTTGTAGGGTTTTTGCCTCGTTTCCCTAAAAAACGAGACCATTGATCTGTGGTCTGCCACACTTTAAATATATTCAGGTGGGGATGCTCTCCCCCGTTCAAAAAAAAAAGATTCTTATGTATTTGGATACTGAAAGGATGCAGCTGCTGGTGAGTTCTTGAGTAGAACTCGAGTCAGCCCTCAGCGGTGAAGACATGAACTGATATTTCCAGAATGCTACATTCTTGTATCAGTTCTCGATAGATTGTGGTTCTTTAGACTTGATGGATCTTGGTGCTTCCATTTGATTTTCATCTCTGAACGAGGATAGTAGTTTCATCCTTTTCCCCCTTTTCTGCAATAGATTTCCAACTAAAATGCTCAAGGCAAAATTGTCTGAGACACACTGAGAAAAGGTGCCTTCGTCCGTAACACATCAACAAAGTCGAATTTATCTGTAGCACACTACGATTTTGAAAACTCATGTCTGTGACACACTATTATCATTTTGCAATTGTTTTCAACTTTTTTATCTCAATTCATAAGATACCTTTGAGTTTGAAACTTGACACCAATGTACATTGCCGCATCGTCTATCATTAAAAAATGGAGCCAGGTTTTTCCTTATATTGTTTGCATCGCGTGCTCATTGTTTTAATATTTAATTTGTCAATCAACTCATGCAAACAATTGAAAAAAAATCTGGCTTCATTTTTCAATGATAGACAATGCAATAATGTACATTGGTGCCAAGTTTCAAACTCTAATGTATCCTATGGATTGAGATAAAAAAATTGAAAACAATTGCAAAATGGTAAAAGTGTGTCACAGACATGAGTTTTCAAAATCGTAGTGTGCTATAGACAAATTCGACTTTGTTGATGTGTTACAGACGAAGGCACATTTTCTCAGTGTGTGTCAGACAATTTTGCCAATGCTCAAATACTAGTTTGGCTCGATACACATTACTTGTCTCCATTCAGATCTTAAAGTTGTACAAGCTTCATTGGTTGGATTGTGGGAACTGTGTTGTCTCAGACAATAACTGCAGCGTAACATCCATGACTTGTTAAGGATCATGCTGAAAATTTGCAATATATACTCTAGGAATGGCTGCAAGTTTTTTTTTACCTATTGAAATCTCCTATGTCTACTTTTTATTAAGGGAATTTTGTCTACAACACACTGTTAAAGTGTGGTTTTGTCTCTAGGACACAACTAAACTTGATTTTGTCTCGTAGACACTACAAATTTGTGATATTTGTCTACAGGACACTATAGTGGTAAAATAGACTATTTCAAACTTTTATATCTCAATGCAGAAAATGTGACACAACATGAAATTTGGCACAGTGATACAACATTGTGTTCCCCAAGTATTTGATTTTTTATAATATTTTATTTGATTGTTTGCACTGTTTGGATTTAAAAATAATTATTATTTGTGGTAGAAAAGTTATGAAATCAATCAAATTTTAATCCATAAAAATCACATGGGTAGGGAATACAATGTTATATTTATATGCTAAGTTTCAAGTTCTAATGTATTTTGTGCAATGAGATAAAAAAAAGTTAAAATGGTCAATTTTCCTGCTATAGTGTCCTGTAGACAAATATCACAATTTACAGTGTTCACAAGACAAAATCGAGTTTAATCATGTCTTAGAGACAAAACCACACTTTAATAGTGTCCTGTAGACAAAATTCCCTTTTATTAAAAAGGATGCAAAAAGTTGTTCGGCGCTTTTGAATATTCAACTCTAACTCTTTTTTTTAGCAACACCACCACCCTTTATTGATCAACTAGAGGTACATGATTACAGATGCCTTCCGGTGGTGATAATAACCAAACTTGCCTACCAACTCCAAAATAAACATATGTTTCCCAAAAAAAAAAACTCCAAAATAAACATAACTTCTAGCTTATGTATGAGCGTCGCCATTCGAGGATCTACCTTCATGAACTATCTCAGCCATTGCGAAAGCTTTCATTCGCTCCTTGATCTTGAAAGTCCTTTTGTCGGCGTTGAGAAATCTGGCCGACGAGTAAATTTAGACTACGCGCTGGGTTGCTTGGTGAAAGTGGGATTGAGGCGAGTGATTAGACTGGTTCGGGCGATCGAAGCCCTACGTCCAATGAGTTGCTCGTGGTTCGTGTTGCTCGTAGCAGGGGGTTACAAGCTTGGCGAGAGAGGGAGAAGCTCCCAAGTCTCTATGTGTGCGTGTTCCTCGTCCTTGTTTGCGCGGCAAGGGCGAGGCGAGTGAGTTTTGTGTCCTGATGTGTTGCCGTCCCCCAGCCGCGAGTCAAGTCTGCCCTTTTATCTGTCAAGGGAGAGCTTGACTGTAAAAGGATGGAGGAAAAAAGAAAAAGAAAAGAAATGTAAAAGGAAGATCTTGAAATCTCGTTCTGGTAGGCCCCCCCCTCGGCGTAGGTTGGCGGCTCGTCGTAGATAGGCGGCTAGGTGGGAGCAGGAGCCTCCTTCCTTGGCGCCGTCGTCCGCGGGCGATGATGATGCCGGTCACTGTTCCGCTACGGCGAGGGCGTCCGAGTCCTGTTCGCGTACTGTTCGTCCTGTAGAAATACGGCCGGTGCTGTTGCCACGAGGAGATGATCTTGACTGTTTTTCGCATGCCCCTGCGGGACGTGCGGGACTTGTGGTGCACGTCGCCGCAGGACGCCCACTTGCGTCTCATTAAATGCGCTCCACCCGCTCAGTCCCGACTCCCATCCGTCCGACCCCTCGATCGGGTTCGGGGTCGGACGCCTGAGGTCGGCCGAGGCGGAGAGTCTCCCGACCCCTCGGGGGTCGGGGAGGTGGTTGAGGGAGCGGGGCTGTTTCGGTCCATCCGGCCTCGTGGGGTGTAAGGATGGTTACGGCCCATCAACCTCTTTGCCCACAACGACCCGGCGCCGTGGGCCTGGCCTATCTGCCGTCCCGTCTGGCCCACGGGAGGTTCCTTGGCCTTAATCCTCCCATGTTTTAAGTGTAAACACCACTCTTATATGGTAACCGCGGGTACCTGGTTTTGGGTACCCGACACCCTTGATGTCGCCTAGAGGGGGAGGGGGGGGGGTGAATAGGCGATTAACGAAATTAAACAATTAAAACTGTAGCGGAAACTGAAACTGCCAAAACTGGAACTTCCGGTTTGGCAAACCGGAACTTCCAGTTTTCTCGGGACAGAAAAACAGAAGTTCAGATCTTTCGATCTCCGGTTCCCTCTAGATGGAAAGTAAGCTACTAGGGTATGTAAAAGAGTTCTAGCAACAATATCCACAGAGAATAAAAGCTCAACTACACAAGCAACCTAGTAGATCAAGATTTGCATATAAATGATAAGAACATGTAAAGCAAATGCAAACCGAATAAAGCACGCAAGGAGTTGTTTCCCGAAGTTCAGTAGCTTGCTCTCCAAGATTTGCTCTCCGTTGAGGAAGCACTACTCAAGAGCCGGGTCTGTTTCAACCACTTTCCTCCTTTCCACTATTTGTTTCTTTCCTTGCGGAGGCGAAACGGGCCTTGCACAAACTTTTCCAAGGCTCACCACAAGCTTGGGAGCTCTAGGGACGACACCTAGCCGTCTAGGAGGCTTCACCTCCAAGAGTAACAAATGCTTCACGGATTCAAAGCGAAGTGCTCAAATGCTCAAGTATGAGGATGCTCTCATATGCTCTTCAATTCAAATTCCCTCAACCCAATCCAAAGGATTTAGCTATAAACTCACAAATCTCACAAAGAGAGGTTAGGAAGAGCTCTAGGACACTATAGCTCTGGATATATTCGTGGATGTAGTCAGCAGCCTCAAAGAGAAGGTGTGGTGGGGTATTTATACTCATCCCCCCGAAACTAGCCGTTGGAAACTAGCCAGTACAAATCGGAACTTCTGGTTTCACAAACCGGAACTTCCGATTTCCCAGAACTAGCCGTTAGGTTTCAAATCTGCTAAAACCGGAACTTCCGGTTTGGCAAACCAGAACTTCCGGTTTTACCAGGCTCACAAGCTGCTGAGTGCAAGTGTTGGCTATAGTGTTTCACTCTTCTCACTTAGATTTTTCTTGAGCACTGAGACTTGCTAGCTATCCATGTAGCATCCCTCTTGATAGAGCAGCATACCTATACTCAAGATCAAATATAGAACAACTTTTACAACTTGAGCATATTAGTGACTTGATATTGCCACTTCTCTTCAAATATATTTCATGAGGGCAGCCACATGAGCTTCTCTTGAGCATCACCACCTTGAGCTTGTGACTTGGAATCTTTTCAAACCAAATGAGCAATATCCATTCTTGCAATTCCTAATCACTTCACAATCTTTATAATTCAACAATAATTGATACTTAGCAACATATACTCCATATAGCTTGAACGGTCCATAGGAATTTGACTCCACTCGTCCTTCACCATAGCTTAGGTCCGTCAGCGCCAAGACTCTTTCTTGCCCTTCTCCTAACAATGGTTCATCGCGACCAAGCCATGTCAACCCTTTTACCTTCTTGCTATTTGAGTCATATATTGTTTTACATCATCCATAAGCATTCGAGTTGTGTTGATGATTGACTTATTGATTGATCATGTTGCTTCCAAATGTATAACCATAAACGACATATAGCACTTGATCATCCTTCATCTTGACCATGAGAAAGCCACTAGATATAGAATCTTGTATTTGAAATAATCCATTTCTTTTCATCATACATTGCCCACATGATCTTTATTTGCTTCAAACAATTGTACATCAAAGAGTGTATTCATGAGAGACATTGTAAATATATTGCTTGCAACCTGTCCATATACTCACAAAGAATATTAGACCTTTAATCATGTTGTCATACAATACACCAAAACCAACTAAAAGTGCATGTGCACTTTCAGATCTCCTGGACAATATGTCCATACTCCCCGTTGCCTTCTTTCTTGATATTTCTCACCACATTAACACTATGACAGGCCAAGGGGAACTTACGCAGAGCTAGATCACTAGCTAGGGCAAGGCCCTCTCTGCAGGCGTCTCCGGGTTGGAGATCCCTTCTATAAGTAGTACAGATGCACCCAGAAATACACCAGTCCCGTCTGTTATTGCGGCAGCAGCTGCTTTGCCTGTATTTTTTGAGACCCCCGCATCAACATCCGACCACCTGGTGAAGAAATCCAGGAGCGTGGTTTCTGCTGAACACACCTCACTGTTTCTTTTTTTTTTTTGATTACACAGTACAACTCAGACACTCACAACGCACGCATACTCATCCTTATGACCGTACATACACAAACCCTACCCCTATGAGCATCTTCGAAGACTGAGCCGGCAAATTCTCCAGATTAATGAAGTCACCACTGGCGCCTCACTGTCGACGGCCACGTCGCCTACCGCTGAAAGCACAAACGTCGTTAAATCCTAGAAAATTCGCTCCCTACCGGGAGTCGAACCAAGGACCTAAAGTGCTACTGAGGCTCTTGTAACCACTAGACTACAGGCCCTTTCTCCACTTCACTGCTTCTTGTTCAGGTTTGATGAGCTCAAGGTCAGATAACCTCACTGTATTTTTTGTTCAGGCTTTGGAAGGATTTTTCATGTATCGCGGCCACCATGGTCACGGCCACCATGATTACATCGTCATTTTTTTTTGAACTGTTTACATCTTCAATTTTCAACTCTCATGGATGCTTAATCTTGGGAGATTGTGTTTCAGATTCAAAAAATCGCCAAAGCCTAAGATGCGGGTCGGCCCCTCGGCTATTCATAACGACGCCTGCCCAGCACCTCTTCCTCTCGCTACACCCCGATCCACCGCCGAGAGCCCCAAATCCCTGATTCCGGAGGAGAGCACGAGCAAGCCATGGTGCCGCCGCTCTCGCCGCCGGAGCTGATGGAAGACCTCGTCGCGGAGTCCTCCTCCGCTTCCCTCCAGAACAGGCCGCATGCCTTGTCCTCGCCTCCCTCGTCTGCAAGCCCTGGCGCCGCCTCCTCTGCGACCGCGAGTTCCTCCGCCGCTACAGCGCGTTCCATCACGCGCCTCCCCTCCTCGACTTCCTCCGCAACCGCCGCCCGATCTGCACCGGATACTTTCCCCGATTCGTTCCCACCACATCGATACCGCCGCTTGCCCAGCTGTCGGCGGACTGGGGCGGTGCGTGGGCCCTCGATAGCCGCCATGGGCGCATCCTCCTCGTCACTTGCAAGGGGCGTTTCGGTGAGGGTCTCGTAGTCTGGGACCCTACCACGGGTGACTGGCAAGAGCTTCCCTATATTCCTGACACCCGGTGGAACTTGTCCGTCGGCGCTGTGCTCTGCGCCGATGATGGTTGTGACCTAGGAAAAATATTTCGGGAACAAAAAAAATTCGGAGGTCACCGATAAACATGAAATTTTGAGAATTTCAGAAATTTCGACGAACCAAATTTGAATTTTTGAAATTTTTTTGACATGATTTCACATGGAATTGTCTCGAATCTACTCCCTCCGTTCAGAAATAGATGTCACTGTTGACTTTTAAACATCACGTTTGACCGCTCGTTTTATTCAAAAAATTTGCACAAATGTTATTTATTTTTTTACAACTTGTTTTATCATTACATGTATTTTAATTATGACATATTTGTTTTTATATTTGAATATTTTTTTTGAAGAAGACGAGCGGTCAAACGTGATGTCTAAAAGTCAACAGTGACATCTATTTCTGAACGGAGGGAGTATAAATGATCACGATTGCATGTAAAAACAAGACAATTTGGACTCGTGAAGGAGGTCTATGAGGAAATTTCATTGGTATTGTTCATTTCGATTTCATTTTGGACCTTACCAAAAAAGGCGGATATTTCGATGAAATTTCACCGAAATATTTTCCTAGGTTGTGATCACCTCGACTGCCACGGTGGCCCCTTCCGAGTGGTCGTGCTGGAGTGCAATTTTACGGGGCAGGTCACGTCGGCGTACTCGTACTCATCGGAGACTAATGCGTGGAGCAAGCCAGCCTCCGGGCACACCAGCACGCAGTGGTGCATTAAGTGGACGGAGTGCAGCGCCGTTATCGGAGATGAAATCTGCTTCAACCTGAACACAAAAGTTCTCAAGTATGATCTGGGAAAGCACTGCTTATCTTTGATGGATGACATGCCTGATCGTTCCTGGGATAATACCCTCATACGTACGGAGGATGGTTCGCTGGGGGTCGCAGGCATCAGGAATTCCAACTTGCACCTGTGGTCAAGAAAGGTGATTCCATGGGGAGTTGACAAATGGGTAAAACATAGGGTCATCGAGCTTCCAAAAATCGACAAGCCGGGTCGAGCTGCCGATGTGATTGATTTTGCAGAGGGTGTGACTATCATCTATCTAACCAACGGTGTTGGAACCTTTGAGGTCCATATCGAGTCAGGTTCAGTGAGGAAGGTAGATGACCTTATGTCACACCCGATTTTTATATAGCATAAATCGAATGCATTCTACATGTATGCCAGGATCTGTTTTATCATACATGTAGCGACATCATAGTGATACACAGTTCTATAGCGAATAAAACAACTTAAATAAAAACAAACCAGAGTTCTAAACACAGCAGCGGAAGAAGAAGAAACTCCAGGGCGCTCCACAGGCAATCGACTGGCGGCAACGTGACCTTCTGTGCGTCGTCTTCATTGTAGTCTTTGGCTTCCTCACTGAGCAATATTTGATGATTGTGGAAGAAAAAGCAAGCATGAGTACATGCCGTACTCCGCAAGTGTAGGAAAATATGATATGCATGCTTATATGAAAGGAAGGCTAACATATGGTTAATAGCAGAAAGCAACCTACTACTATGACATAAAGCACCTATATTACTAAGTGTGATGACAGCCCCCAAAACAACCAACAAACCGACAGCTCACCAGGTTCCCACCACCTGGCTACCAACACATCAGGTTCCCACCACCCGACTAACAACCAACCAAACCATCCAACTAATCATGAATAAGTCCAGGGTTGCTCGTGACCGTGAGCACGGCTGTCAAGACAGTTTTACACTCTGCAGAGGTTGCACCACTTTACCCACAAGTCGTGATTTCATCACCCGTCGGTGACTAAAACCTCCATTATGCCACTGCACACTTCCTATGGTGTGCGGTCAGGAGATCACTACGAGGCTTTTACAAAGCACCTCCAAACCTGTATGCACCCGCTAAGGTTCCACCGCTAACAGCATATTGGAGTCCATTTTACCTCCGCTGCAGAAGCCCCCTCTGGCGCCACTAAACATCCGAATGGTGCACACAAGGTAAGGAGACATCTAATTAATTGGCCAAGCTGCTCCCATCACAGTCTTGTGATGGCGCGGTTATGCCGGGTTACATGCTCCATGAACCGGTCCTTAGAATCTAAGCAGGAAACTAGCACATACCATAGTCTCGTGCACGCCGGCACCATACCAAACCAACCGTCCTGCCTAGATTCCTAATCATCATGTTTCTAACCATTACCATTCCCGATTAGGTTGCATAGATCATTAGTCAAAATTAAGGACTCCCATCCCAAACATCAGCGGGGCTAAGCAAGAATCTACCCAAGAACACCGCTATCATCTACCACAACCAGGCGACAAAGAAAGGTAAAGGAACAGGATATGACACATAGGATTCAAATTTATACGCAATGCATAACTAAGCTAAAGGGAGAAAGAAATAGGATCAACATGCGTCAAGGACACTTGCCTTCTCATATAATGCTGCTCAGTGCTTTTTTACTCTTGGTCTTCATATCCTCGTACCGCTTCTCCACGTCATCGTCCATTCGATTAAACTATCGATAAAAGAAAAGGCACAAACAAATAAATACAGTACACCAAACAGATAAAGAACATCATAAAAACACTATGGTTGGATAGATTACAAAGATATGAAGATTTAGGCGCAAGAATCGCCTAAATCGGAGCTACGGATAAAAAGATATGAGCAATTCATGAAACAAGGTTGTTCTGAAAACTGTACAGGACGGGCTGTGCACATACAAGGCAAAGACGTGCGCGTTCCCGTTGATTGGCTGCACTTTTCGGGACAAGTATTTCACAGTAATATGGCTCATGGTGTGGAACACGACAAACAAAGGAGGATTGGGTCATGGGTTCACCTGAGAAGGAGGCCGATCAGTTGTATTGTGATGAGGTCGTGCAGCGACAGTTTCTGATGGCATTGCGTTCCTGGATGCACGGGAACAGATCGAAGGGAGCCCTTCTGTGTAGAGAAACACAGATTGGTGGAACACAGCCAGGTATGGTTGTAACAACAAATAAGCGAAAGAATTGGCTAGAACATGGATTTCATTACCATCATGTGCGCTGGGCAGATCCAGAACAGGGAGGGACGGTTGTTGAGATGCAGATCCTGGAAGATTAAGAGCTCCTCTGCACACCAAATTTGGATATGATGTAGAGGAAGTGGAGGCGCACCACCTGGCAAAGTTTGGCTTCAATTGGTCGGGTAGATCGCCGGGAACGTCGTTGTCAATCAGCAGCGGCATGGCTGGACGCGAGGGCGACGGGGCATTGCAGCAGCCTGGCGGCGTGGAGTGGGTTGGAGGGCGTGGGGAGGGCGTGGGGGAGGTGCTGGTATTTATAGGAGGCGTGGGGTTGGTGGGAGAAAAGAAGGAAAGAGTGAAAATTAAAGGAAAATGCATTAATTTGGTGTTTAATGCTTATTTCTTTCCTTTTTGAATGTGTGCGGTTGGTGGGGCGAATATAGACAACGTCATGACCAGATACGGGCATGTTGGAAGAGAGAGAGAGATGGAACAGAACAAAGCAAGATATATTCGTAGGATATATGATGGTGATGAAAATTGGAGAGAGATTCAACAAGGATTTATCCAACTAACAAATTCCTTAGCCTATTCTACAATTTTGTAAATTCATTTTTCATCACATAAAACAAATCATTTTAATTTTTAACAAAAGCTAGCAAAAATGCTTTACATCCCAAAATAGAAATTTTGGGGTGTTACACCTTAGGCACTATGATACCGCCATTCCGTACATGCGCTTCTACACTCCAGGTATTGTAGTACCCTTTGCTTATTTGTAATTCTGCAATTCCATAAACTGTATAGGTTTGCTTAGTTAGTTGGTTCTGGTCTGTGAATAGTTATGTTATAATATTTGTTTCTCATCATATGGAGTATATAGTATTGCCGAAGTAAAATTATGTATTAGAGCAAACTGAATATATGGCCTTTGAAGATTGCAGTTTGACTTGACTTGTCAAGCACCGTGCTTTGCTGTAATTACTAAATATGCATACAAACTTATTATATATCTAGCGTCATCTTGTTACATTTTCAGAAACAAATCTGTTATTTTCTGACATAGCTGAAAGGTCACATATCAAGCTCAGTCTCGTAATCAACAACCGTTGGAATTATACTATTAAACAGTCCATCAAACTGTAGATGCTGATTGGTTATGGTTATTGTGCTATCCTTTCAGATCTTATGCTAGCGAGGACTTGGTGATCTCTAATGTGCTGCCCAGCAGTACAACATGACAATAAACTGGATAAATCCATCATCTTGAGTATATTGTTGTTGGCTTCTAGCAGAGCGAACGCTATGAAGTACTAATTTCTTTTTGGCAAATTTGTCTGGAGCACACTGAAAAAGTGTGGCATTACCCATGACACACTGTCAAAGTTGATTTTGTCCGAGACACACTACGAATCTCTGACAATTGTCTGTGACACACTTTTGACCGTTTAACAATTAATTTCAACTTTTTTATCTCAATGGTTAGAACACGTTAGGACATGAAACTTGGCACAGATATACATTTTCACATTCTCTATCATAAAAAAATGGAGCTAAATTTATTTTGATTGTTTGCATGGTTTGCGTAACAAATTAAATATTAAAACAATGAGCTAACAATATAATAATTGAAAAAAATTCTAGCTCTATTTTTTAGTGATGGAGAATGCAATAATGTATATTTGTGTCAAGTTTCAAGTCCTAATGTGTTTTAAATATTGAGATAAAAAAGTTAAAATTAATTGTTAAAGGGTCAAAAGTGTGTCAGAGACAATTGTCAGAGATTCGTAGTGTGTCTCGGACAAAATCGACTTTGACAGTGTGTCATGGGTAATGCCACACTTTCTCAGTGTGCTCCAGACAAATTTGCCTTTCTTTTTTGTTCAGCAGTTTGAATACAAATTCTTCTAATCATTCTGGTCATTTTTTAATGATTGTTCTTGTCGAATTCTTCCTGAGGATATATCTGAAAACTTATTTCAGGCTAATATGCCAACCATATTTCATCTATTGTTTGCCTAATGTATTACTCCGCCACCATGCTCTGCGCCATGGGCGGCTGTGACCACAGCGGCCCATTCGGAGTGGTCTCAGTGGGATCCGATCACACAGGAGATGTCATATGGGCACGCTCGTACTCATCTGAGACAGATGTATGGAGCACGCCGGCCTATGTTGACCCTAGCATTTGCCACAATGGTTGGTTTCATGCAGTCTTGGTTTCATGTCTTCCAGGCTGTTGTCCAAGCTGTAGTTTTTGAATTTTCAGAAATATTTGGATATATGAATCGTGGTTCAGGTTCTGCTCTAATATGAATATTTGTAGTCATAGTTCAGTTTCAGATCTAATGTGCAAATTTTGTCCAACAAATCACCGGATGGAAACTGTCTTTCCCAGTGGTGGCACATTAATACATTAAACTGTGTGGTGCTGTTGGTATCTTGCATGGCTGATGCTTGGAATTGATTCGTATGGTGCTGAGTTGTTAAACTGTGAGCTTCCAAAAATCGACAAGCCGGGTCGAGCTGCAGATGTGATTGGTTTTGCAAAGGTTGTGAATATCATCTATCTAACCGACGGTGTTGGAACCTTTGAGGTTCATATAAGTCAGGTCAAGTGAGGAAGGTAGATGACCTTGGGCACTATGATACCGCCGTTCCCTACATGCGCTTCTACACTCCAGGTATTGTAGTACCCTTTGCTTATTTGTAATTCTGCAATTCCATAAACTGTATAGGTTTGCTTAGTTAGTTGGTTCTGGTCTGTGAATAGTTATGTTATAATATTTGTTTCTCATCATATGGAGTATATAGTATTGCAGAAGTAAAATTATGTATTAGAGCAAACTGAATATATGGCCTTTGAAGATTGCAGTTTGACTTGACTTGTCAAGCACCGTGCTTTGCTGTAATTACTAAATATGCATACAAACTGGAAGGAGCGAGTTTGCGCCTACATTTTTAAAGAATCTTTGTGCAGGCAAAGATTTTTTGTGGCATTGCAAAGCTCCTAGAGGCAGATCTGGTGGCATATTACTAGGAATAGACTTACAAAATTTTGACATCGGAGCAATTGATGAAGGGGATTTTTATGTTAAATTCCATCTATGTAATAAGTCTGATGATTTCAAATGGGCTCTCGTAGCGGTATATGGACCAGCGCAAGGTGAGACAATTCTTATTAGAATTAGTTCACATGTGTGCAAATGGAACCTTACCAATAGTAATTGGTGGTGATTTTAATATCTTGAGAAATGCTCAAGAAAAAAATAATGACAATTTCGACAATAGGTGGCCTTTCTTATTCAATGCAGTGATTGATGGATTGAATTTGAGAGAACTTCTCATGTCGGGAAGGCAATACACATGGGCTAATAATCTGGTAAATCCTACCTACGAGAAGCTCGATAGAATTCTAATGAGTACGGAATGGGAACAAAAATTTCCATTAGCGAATGTACAGGCCCTTACTAGGGACATTTCGGATCATACGCCCTTACTCATGAATACCGGAGAAGCATCTTCTGTTTATAATCGAAATTTGTTCAAATTTGAACTAGGATGGTTATTAAGAGAAGGCTTTGTGGACATGGTAAAGGATGTGTGGACGAATGAAACTAGTGGGCATACGGCCATTGATAGATGGCAGAATAAAATAAGGAAAGTAAGGCAATTTCTAAGAGGCTGGGCAAAAAATATTAGTGGCGCCTATGAAAAGGAGAAAAAGAAAATATTAAATACACTTGATGTATTAGACAAAAAAGCTGAAGTCACACCTCTATCTTCTGATGAGGTAAACTTTAAGCAGTTCCTGCAAAATAGATTGGCGCAAATGTTAAGAGAAGAAGAAATTAAGTGGTATCAAAGAGCAAAAGTAAAGGAATTACTGGAGGGGGATTCTAATACAAAATACTTCCAACTGGTCGCCAATGGTAAACATCGGAAAACTCGTATTTTCCAGTTACAGAATGGGGATCAAATAATAACAGGTGATAATCAATTAAAAGATTATATCACCAGTTATTATAAAGGTCTTTTTGGACCACCAGAGAATACTTCTTTCTCTATGGTCGAGTCCAGAACGGATGACATTCCCCAAGTAACAGATATGGAAAATGAGTCACTAACGGAGCCTTTTACAGAAAAAGAAATTAGAGAAGCCATTTTCCAGATGGAGCATAATAAAACACCAGGACCTGATGGGTTTCCTACCGAATTTTATCAGGTGTTCTGGGATGTTATTAAATCCGATCTAATGGCTTTATTCTCTGATTTCCATAATGGGAATTTACCATTGTACAGGTTAAATTTTGGTACAATAATTTTATTGCCAAAATGCAGGGAGGCTCTAAAAATCCAGCAATATAGGCCAATTTGTTTACTTAATGTAAGTTTCAAGATCTTTACCAAAGTTGCTACAAATAGAATTACAAATGTAGCACAAAAGGTGATCAGTCCAACACAAACGACCTTTTTACCTGGGCGTAATATCATGGAAGGAGTAGTGGTACTACATGAGACGATCCATGAACTACATAGGAAGAAACAGAATGGGGTTATATTGAAGATAGATTTTGAAAAGGCGTATGATAAAATCAAATGGCCGTTTATACAACAGACTCTCCGAATGAAAGGTTTCTCCGATAAGTGGTGTCAGTGGATAACTGAATTCACAAATGGAGGCCATGTAGGGATTAAAATAAACAACCAAATAGGAAGTAACTTTCAAACAAAAAAAGGAGTACGCCAGGGTGACCCGTTATCACCTATTTTATTCAACATTGTAGTTGATATGCTTGCAATTTTAATTAAACGTGCAAAGGATAACGGTCAAATAGCAGGAGTAATACCGCATCTGGTTGAAGACGGGCTATCTATATTACAATATGCTGATGATACTATAATTTTTATGGACCATGATTTTGAACATGCTCAGAATATGAAGGTGCTCTTGTGTACTTTTGAGCAACTATCTGGTCTCAAAATTAATTTCCATAAGAGTGAATTGTTATGTTTTGGCCAAGCAAAGGAATTTGAAAACCAATACTCCAAATTATTTGGCTGCTAAAAAGGATCCTATCGTTATTTAGGTATTCCTATGCACTATAGGAAATTAAGTAATGCGGATTGGAAGGTGATAGAGGAACGGATAGAGAGGAAATTAAGTAGTTGGAAAGGCAAGCATATGTCTGTTGGGGGGAGATTAGTTCTTATAAACTCAGTGTTGACAAGTTTGACAATGTTCATGTTATCCTTTTTTGAAGTTCCGAAAGGAATTCTTGCGCGGATAGATTATTATCGATCTAGGTTCTTTTGGCAAAGCGATAGCCATAAGAAGAAATACAGATTGACTAAGTGGACTATAATTTGTCAACCAAAGGATCAAGGTGAACTAGGTATTAAGAATATAGACATACAAAATAGATGTTTACTGAGTAAGTGTTTATTTAAGTTGATAAATGAGAAAGGTATATGGCAGGACTTGTTGAGAAACAAATACTTAAAGAATAAAACAATAGGGCAGGTTGAGAGGAAACCGGGAGACTCTCACTTTTGGGCGGGTCTCATGAAAGTAAAGGATGGTTTCCTCGCACTTGGGTCTTATCATCTTAATGATGGACAACAAATCTGATTTTGGGAAGATAAGTGGGTAGGGAATATCATTCTTAAAGATCATTATCCTTTTCTATATAATATCGTAAGAAAGAAACATGCTATTGTAGCTTCAGTGTTTAGTACTGTGCCACTTAATGTTTCATTTCGTAGATTGCTAAGTGGCAATAACTTAGTTCTATGGCATAATCTTGTTGTTACAGTAGCACATGTTCAAATTAACAATAATAGTGACATATTTAGATGGAGTTTACATCAGCATGGTTAGTTTACTGTCAGTTCGATGTATAATTCTCATATCAACAATGGTTTCATTGAAAGGAACAAGGGTCTTTAGAAACTAAAAATGCCGTTAAAAATAAAAAAATTTATGTGGTATTTATACAAAGGAGTGACGCTTACCAAAGATAATCTAGCTAGACGTAATTGGAATGGGAGCAAGAAGTGTGGTTTATGCAACCAAGATGAAAGTATTCAGCGTCTCTTTTTTGATTGTCATTATGCTAGATTTCTTTGAAGAGTGGTTCTTTTCACGTTTGATTTAGTTCCACCTAATAATATTTCCCATATGTTTGGGACTTGGTTAGCAGGGGTGGGTGTTAAATTGAAGAAACAACTACTTGTTGGTGCATCTGCTTTGTGTTGGGCAATATGGCTAAGTAGAAATGATATAGTTTTTTATGGCACTCCACTTAAAACTTATATGCAGGTGCTCTACAGGGGAACACATTGGCTTCGGTCTTAGTCGCTTCTTCAAAAGTGTGATCATGAAAAAGAATTGATGAAGATGGCATGCCATAGATTGGAGACTACGGTGATGCAGATTTTCGCCCACCATGGATGGATGTTTACTAATAGGATTATGTCTTAGACATGTCATTCATCTAAACTGTTGGTGTTTTATTCTTCTATCGTGTGGTGTCTGGCAGACGGATGTGCTGCAACATTTGTAATAATTGGCCCTAGCCTCTTTGTAGGTGAAAGCCGGGACGTCTTTTCCCATTATCTTAAAAAAAAAAAGGTTCATTTCTAGTGTTCAACAGCAAATAAAATCCATTTCATACCGCAAAGCAATTTCCACGATTGTACGATGTCCCTTGGCAAATTTTACCAAAAAGAAATGGAGTGAGTAAACTTTTCCCCAACGAAAGTCGAACACGATCAAAGCAACAGCAGCGGACTGAATTCAATTCGCATTTTTCGCAACGCGGTTTCATCCGCCTGGGCCACTCCCTCCCCACTACCTACTCCCCACTCAACACCTCCACCGACACCAATCACGGCAATCTTGGCTGCGCCGCCGCCGGTGCCGGCGCGGCTCCCGGACGACCTCATCGCCGCCGAGATCCTCGCCCGCATCCCGCCGGACGACCCCGCGCTCCTCCTCCGCGCCGTGGCCACCTGCAGGGCCCTGCGCGGCCTCCTCGCCGACCGGGCCTTCCTCCGCCGCCACCGCGACCTCCACGGCGGCGCGGCGCCCATGCTCGGCTTCGTCTTCAACGGAGACCGCCCTGACGCTGCGCGGTTCATCCCCACCTCCTCGTTCCGCCCGCGCACCCTCGACCACGCGGATCTGGTCGCGCTCGACGCCCGCCACGGCCGCGTCCTCCTCTACCGCTCGAGCGATGAGGCCTTCGTCGTGTGGAACCCCATCACGGACCAGCAACGGGAGCTGCCCTTCCCGGAGGTCGAGTTCATCTACTGGAACGCGGCGGTGCTCTGCGCCGCCGCCGCCTCCTGCGACCACCTTGGCTGCTGCAACGGCGGCCCCTTCCTCGTTGCCTTCGTCGGCGCCACCTACGGCAGGATCACGTACGCGAGCACCTACTCGTCGGAGGCAGACGCCTGGAACAACACCATCGCCGGTGTTGCCTCGGTTGACTTCCCCGACATTAAGAAGCAGGCCACACTTGTGGGGAACAAGCTCTACTTCCCGGCCACGCGCAGGCGCAGCGAAGAGAGGATCCTGGAGTTCGACCTCGACCACCGGCAACTGTCGTCCATCGATCCGCCGATCAGGCGCCCCACTAGCTCTGTCCTCATGCCGGCGGACGCCGGACGGCGGCGGGCTGGGCTTCGTAGGCATGTATGGGTCCCGTCTCCTCTTGTGGGCGAGGAAGGCCGGCTGGGACCGGACTCTGGCATGGGTGCTATGCTCAACCGTCAATCTCAGCGGTCGGTTCTCCTTCTCCCAAATGCCACTTGCTGTTGTTGGCTACGCCGACGCGGAGGGCCTCGGCGCCATTCTCCTCAGGACCATTGCCGGCGTCTTCGAGATTGACCTCAATTCACGCCGGATCAGGAAATTGTCTAGCCGTATTATTAAGCGTGCTGTGATTCCCTACATGAGCTTCTACACTCACGGTACCTTATCATCATCACTACTCTAGCAGTAGTTAACAGCTTCCATGTTCTTACTCTGTTGTGATGCTTGAGGATTTAGTCAAGTTGCAGCAATTTTAGTGTGTCACGTAAAAACGTGGATGCTACATGAACATCAAGTTCATGAAATTGGACGGTCTCTGGGGTCGCCGTCTCTTACCAACTGACCTGCTCCCTACCTGATTTGCATTTGTTTGTGTTTGTTTTCTTGCAATTGGTTAGATACAATTAGTACTTTGTTGATCCATCTCTCTGGTACCACCTTTATGACTTGAACCACTCAATGGAACCTAGTCAAGTAAATGTCTGAAAGTCTTATCAAGAAAACGTAAATGTCTGAAATTCTTATCAAGAAAACGTAAATGTCTGAAATATACCTTATATACTTGGACCTTGAGCTGTAGCTTAGTAATAAGTTTGCCTATTGAATCATTTCAGATAATGTTGCGATCTCTTCTCGGCAGCCTTGAGGACGAATGTTCAAGCTGCTGATCTCTAGTAGATTTCAGTGCAAGTAAGAAAGAGCAAGTCATCATGGTGGTCAATGTTGCCTCTCCTTGAAATTTTTGGGTTATGGCCTGGAATGTGTACTAGATAGATTAATTTCTGCTTCTGGGGTAAACACTCATTTTGTACTTTATCTGGCTACTTGTAATGCCCCTTTTCTTCAAAAAAGGAAGCTATTTGATTTTATTTTAATATACATCATTTCCATGCCACCTGAATTTAGTTTAATACTTGAACCTACAACTAGAATTGGTAGTTCAGTTCTAGTACTTTATGTGAAGCGATACTAAACATTGTGACGGTTTTTACGGAGCTGGCGATCTAGGTGACCACGCCGGCGATCCCGATCCCCGGCCGTTCCTGGCCGGAGATCCACCGCTTGCTAGTCGACGACATCCACCTCCGGAGTCGCTCCGTACGGCGCCTCCACTCTACGCCGTCTTCTCTGTACCTGTTATCTCAGGCCATGTAAGGTCCTGACGATGTGCAGATGAGGGGGCGACTTCGTGTCCGTCGCCTCACACTGGCTCCGACGGCTCGGTCGGAGTTGTGCTTGGGGGGAGGAGTCGGCGGACAAGGATGAGGAAGAAAGGATTTTGGCGGAGGAGCATTTGGTCCGGGTACTGGAGCTCACCACTGCAACATCATCTGGTGCCAAGCCACATGTTCACGGCTAGGAAAACAATTTCGGCGAAATTTCACCGAAATATCCGACATTTCGCCTTTTCCGGTGGGGTCCGAAATATTGTCGAAATGAACAGTACTAACGAAATCCGGTCCTTGACCCCCTACACGAGTCCAAATTGTCTAGTTTACGTATGCAATCATGATATTTTATAGATTTGAGACCCTTTCTTGTGAAATCATGTGAAAACTTTGTAAAAATTTGAAATTTTGTTCGCCGAAATTTCCGAAATTT
Organism: Eragrostis curvula; assembly: GCA_007726485.1. Classification (NCBI taxonomy): domain Eukaryota; kingdom Viridiplantae; phylum Streptophyta; class Magnoliopsida; order Poales; family Poaceae; genus Eragrostis; species Eragrostis curvula. Next base: position 39,840,574 of record CM017442.1, read on the forward strand.
CATGTTTATCGGTGACCTCCGAAATTTTTTTGTTCCCGAAATATTTTTCCTAGGTTCACGGGGTTGAAGACAGGTTGGGCACCAGGTTCTGGGCACTAGGCAGTGACACGGAGAGTGAAGAAGACGATGAGATCGAGTCAATTGCGGCGCCGGATTTCATCCAGCAGGCAGGCGAGCTGGGTTTCTCCATGGAAGAACTCGCAAGGGCAGATGAAGAGATGCCGGTCTCACCTACAAGTCAGAAACCAATTTTGGTGGAAGGCTCTTTGGCTGAGAAGATCATCAACGCAATGGTGCAAAAAAGGTCAAAGGCCTGGACGCCGGCGACCAAGCCTTGGCAAGGGCCGCTACCTCCACCTAGGAAATCACCGATGAGGACCTTAGGTGATGCACTAGCAACAGCCAAGGTACGTAAGACATCTCCCTCTCGTTCTTCTCGTTTTAACTCACCGGTGATCTCAGCGTCCGTACAGTCTCGGCGATCGCCGGAATCTGTGGCGGTGATCGGAGATCGATCCGGTGTTTCCGGGTCAACGAAATTAACGGAGAATTCAAATTTTGAAATTTTCAATGTGTCGGGGGCTGCTGTAGGCCCGTCTGATGTCAAAAAATCCAATAAGCAACTGGGCCGTCAGGTTTTAGTCCTGGGCTCTGATATGCCGTACCGCCCAACTCCTGGATTGGTGGCATTGTTTGCTAGAACTGGAACGGGGTGCAAACTGCCTAGGGCACCATATTCGAGATCACGCCTCACCACAGCCGCCACGTACGTCTCTGTCGCACGAAGAGCTATGGAGAACGGCGGTGCGAACGGAGGCGCTCAAGGGAACCAGCAGAGGGGAGGAGCTGCGAACCGTGGCATTGGCCGTGGCGCTGGTCAGGGCGGCATGGTCGGTCGCGGCGGTTTCCAGGCAAATAACCAAGGTTTCCATCCGGGATACGGCGATCGTGGCTACACGGGCCGCGGTGGTGGAAGGTACGGCAACAACGGAAGAGGGCGACATGGTGGAGGGCACTTCCATGGAGGACGGCACAGAGGAGGTTTTGGTGGTCGCCTCGGCAGGGGCTTCCATGGCCAAGCTGATGGTGGCCACCAGAACCATGGTGCGGCGGGCGACCAGGCTCAAGATGCACCAGGAGGCGAGCAGGAGGCGAACAACATGCAAGTCGAGACAACAACTGTGTCACTTCCGGCACATGCAGCTGCACTACTGCAGCAAGTATTGGCCTCGCTCCAAGGTATGAACACCCCTCCAAGTCAGGATGGTGCTGCTCCTAAGGCTGACAATGTCAAGGGTGGTAGTGGCTCTGCTAAACTAGTGCCTATCAAGAACTTGTCTAAGGCAACCGCTCCACATGAGCTTTCTGAATCATCTGCCCAAGGGGCAGCCAAAGGTAACAGTGGCAAATCGCCGTACTGTTACCGTTGCTTGAGAAAAGGCCATGTCAAGGAAAATTGTAATGAGGAGATGTATTGCGCCATATGTGACCGTGTTGATCACTTTACTCATAGATGCCCGAAATACCGAGGCGACAAACCATCTGCTGTCCCATGTGGTTATGCAGTGGAGGGACTTGGGTTCTATCAAATCCCGGACTCAATTATTCCTGTTCAGCACAATGATTCAAGGATTGCCTCAATCCGAGTCACTGATGGGGTTCTCACCATACCAAATGTGATCTCGGAGTTAGAGAGGCTTATCGCTGGCAAATGGAAGTGGAATGTGGAAGACGTTGGGAACAACACATTCAGAACGTTGTTTCCATCAAGAGCAGAGTTGATGCGCATGGTTGAATGGGGAGTGGTTCAGACTAAGTTCCAAAAGGCAAAGCTAAGGATTGAACAACGTATGATTGGTGACAAAGTGAAGAATGTCATGCCAAAAATATGGGTACAGATTACTGGACTACCCAAAGAGCTAATGGACTTCCTTATTATATGGGCTATCGGCGCCATTCTAGGAGTCACAAAGGATGTCGATATGGGTTTTACTAGGAAGCATGATATCTGCCGTATGCAAGTCCTTGTCCTCGACCCAAATTTAATTCCTCAGTTTGTAGACGTCGTAATTGGCGACTACCTTTATGAGTTACAATTCATGGTTGAAGAAAACGTCGATGAAGACAATCCAGAACCTATGGACATGGATTTTCATGGCAACGACAATGACATGGGGCATGATGGTAGCAATGATGAGAGCCACACACCTGATGGAAAATCAGGACCACCTAATGGAAAAGGAAACACGGTTCAGAAGGGCAAAAGTGGAGTCACAGGATCCTTAAGTGCTAATGAGGCAAAACAGCGCCGGGCTACTATTGCCGGACATGCTGCGTTGCAGAAGCCTGTGTACCACATTACTGTTCCCGGGCTGGGTGGCCATGGCATGCCGTCGGCATATTTGACACAGGACACGGTCAACGATGCACCGGGAGTTGATTCCGCCGACTCCGTTGCTGAGGCCGTGGACGCCCATGTTCTTCCGCAGGGCCTTGGCGGTGCACCGCTGGCCTATGACATGGCACCACAGCACAATATTGATGCCAAGCTGAACTGTGACGCATCGTATGACAATTTCGACGCCGAGCTGAACCACGATAACACTACTGCACCTACGACACTTGCATCTGCAGCATTAAGCTGTGGTGCTGGGGTAATGGCAGGCCAGGAGCACCTTGGGGCAGAGGCGGATCTTTCAGCGCCGAAAGCTACCAGTGAGGAGTCGGTGCTAAACAGCGAAGAGTTCAATCGTGAACTGGCCAGGATGGGAGAACCTGAGGTGCAGAGCGAGGAAACTACCATGGAGGACTTGGCGGCAATCCCAGAAGCTTCGCCGGTTCATTCTGCATCGCGCAAAAGCAAGCGCAGTGCGGCCTCCGTGGATGATGAAAGCCGGGACAGGGCTGAGAAGTTGAAGGCCTCGCGCAACGAAGGTGAAAAAGAAATCTCAGACTCCTTCCTGCATTTTTCAGATTCTGTAATTACTAAATACTGTTGGTATATCGTTAGGACCTGATTCTGTTAGTGTTAGTGGGTCTGTTGCGTGTCTGAAAAATGTGGAATTGAGTAGGTTAAATAATGTTAACTGGATAGACAAAAAAATGAAAGTAATTGAGAAGGAAGAAAAAGAGTTGGCTGATGAGGAAGAGCTGGACAAATTTATTCTTAATCACCTATGTGGGGAAATTATGGAGGAGGTGATGGACTTGGGCAATGATCAAGATGATCGTATTGTTCCAAGGCCAAAGCCAAAATCCAAAAATAAGGTGAAAGGCTGTAGCACTACTATTCCAAATAAATCACAATGAAAGGTGTTTTTTGGAATAGTGATGGGTTTAAAGACCGAAAAAACACAGATTTATATCAGACCTCACGAAAGAGCAGAACCTCAGTTTTATTGCCATATCAGAAACATGTAGGAGAAGTTTTACTACTCCTTTTCTGAAAAACTTATGTGCTGGAAAGGACTTTCTATGGCATGTTAAGGAACCGAGAGGTCGATCTCTCCTAGGTATTGATCTCAACGTGTTTGATATTGGAGCAATAGATGAGGGTGACCACTATGAAAAATTTCATTTGTGCAATAAAGTGGATAGCTTCAAATGGGCATTGGTGGTAGTCTACGGACCAGCACAAAATAATCTAAAAGAACATTTCCTAGCTGAATTAGTTAACATGTGCAGTCATGAAAATTTACCTATCCTATTGGGTGCTGATTTCAATATTTTGAGAAGCCCCATGGAGAAAAATAATGATAGATATGAGGGTCGATGGCCTTTTCTTTTTAATGCCATTATCGACGGCCTGAATCTTAGAGAACTTGAGATGTCAGGAAGGAAATACACATGGGCTAATTCACTAGCGAACCCGACATATGAAAAATTAGATAGAGTACTTATGGCTATAGAATGGGAACAAAAATTTCCCTTATCTACTGTGGTTGCTCTGTCTCGGGAAATATCAGACCATACACCACTACTCTTAAGCACTGGCGAAGCATCTTCTTATAGTAATCAACCCATGTTCAAATTTGAATTGGGGTGGCTATTAAGAGAGGGCTTTAGCGACATGGTTAAGGAAGTGTGGATGGAAGAAAATGGTGGTGACAACCCTATGGAAAGGTGGCAAGCAAAAATTAGAAGGCTTCGCCAGTTTCTTAGAGGTTGGGCAAAAAATGTTAGTGGGGCATATAAAAAAGAGAAAAAGGACATCCTTGATACACTTGATGCGTTAGACAAAAAAGCAGAGCACTCTTACTTGTCTCCTTTCGAGGTTGATGTGAAGCAGTGTCTAAATAGCAGATTAGCGCAACTATTAAGAGAAGAGGAGATCAAGTGGTATCAAAGGGCAAAAACAAAAGATTTATTGGAAGGAGATTCGAACACAAAATATTTTCAGCTGGTGGCTAATGGAAAACACAGAAAAACAAGAATATATCAGTTGCAGGATGGGAACCAAACCATATGTGGTGATGCGGATCTCAAAAAATACATCACTACATATTATAAAGGCCTTTTCGGTCCTCCAGAAGAAAATAATTTTCGATTGGATGCGACTCGTAAGGACGACATCCCGCAAGTGACTGATTTAGAAAATGAGGCACTAACAGAGCGGTTTACAGAGGATGAAGTAAGAAAAGCTATTTTTCACATGGAACATAATAAAGCACCGGGGCCTAATGGTTTCCCAGTGGAATTGTATCAGGCTTTTTGGTACCTCATTAAGCCAGATTTGATGGCCTTATTTGAGGATTTCCATAGTGGATCACTCCCTCTGTATAGTTTTAACTTTGGGACGATCATTCTGTTACCTAAATGTAAAGAAGCTATTAAAATTCAGCAATACCGACCTATCTGTTTGCTGAACGTTAGCTTTAAAATCTTTACAAAAGTGGCCACAAACAGAATCACTTCCGTTGCTCAGAAAGTAATAAGTCCTACACAAACTGCTTTCCTTCCAGGTAGAAATATCATGGAAGGGGTGGTAGTACTACATGAGACTATTTATGAAATGCATAAGAAAAAACTGAGCGGAGTAATTTTCAAGATCGACTTTGAGAAAGCATATGATAAAGTGAAATGGTCGTTCGTAAGACAAACATTGGAGATGAAAGGATTCTCACCGAAATGGTGTCAGTGGGTAGATTCTTTTATGAAAGGGGGTCACGTGGGGATTAAAATAAATGACCAAGTCGAAAAAAATTTCCAAACAAAGAAAGGTTTGAGACAGGGTGATCCCTTGTCTCTAATCCTTTTTAATATTGTGGTAGTCATGTTGGCTATCCTAATTAATAGGGCCAAAGCAGCAGGACAAATTAAATGAGTAATTCCACATTTGATAGATGATGGTTTGTCAATACTACAGTATGCTGATGATACCATTCTCTTTATGGATCATGATATTGAGAAAGCAAAAAATCTAAAGCTCCTTTTATGTGCTTTTGAACAATTGTCTGGTCTCAAGATCAATTTTCATAAGAGTGAAATCTTTTGTTTCGGCGCAGCCAAGGAGTGCGAACAACAATATTCACAACTGTTTGGTTGTCAGTCTGGGAATTATCCTTTTAAATACCTTGGTATCCTGATGCATTATAGGAAATTGAGTAATAGTGAATGGAACATCATAGAACAGAGATTTGAGAAGAAATTAAGTAGTTGGAAAGGAAAACACCTTTCAGTTGGGGGAAGATTGGTGTTGCACTACCTAAGAAAACGTTATAGGTGACGGGCAAAGACTGTTATAGGTAACGGACCTCCAGGGCGTCACCCCTACGCCGTCACTGATAACAAAAGAAAGGTGACGGACATATGTCCGTCACCTATTAAAAAGTCATAGGTGACGGACATCTCATGTTGCCCGTCACCTATCTGAGGTTTTGGGTGACGGGCATCCCAAGTTGCCCGTCACCTAAATGTGATTACGGGTGACGGGCCTCAAATATTGCCCGTCACCTATATGAGGTTATGGGTGACAAGCCTCACATGTTGCCCGTCACCTATTTCTAAATAAAAAACAAAAAAAAGAAAAAAGAATTATTTACAATAAAAGGCCTCTGTAATGTTCTTCATCCAATGAACTATGCTCTTGACAACACTTCAACAATATACCTCATTACATCATCTTTAAATCTATTACAAGAATATTGTTCAAGATTTACACTACAACATTACAACCATAGCACATATGGTAAACAATTGCACTAATTTTCACAAAGCTAGACATGGATGGACTAAGTTTTATAAGTTATGTCCAAATTCGCTCCTAAGGTCAGATGCTGCAAGAAGATGCTTTATGAGCATATGGTTAGAGAAACCAACAATATGCAATCATTAGTTTGACACAGCAGGTAATATATATGACCATCTTCAGTACTACTACATGAAAAAAAAAAGAGATGATATTGAGTCATAGACTGTCATACAGTTTCATAAGTGTCTTCCTAGAATGAACACGTGGACTTACCTCCAGAATCTGCTACCACTCCTTTGCTAGTAATCTGCATAAGGAAGCAATAAAAAAAGAACAGGTTTACAGTCAGTTTCAATAAGTTGTTAATCAGTGCAAGCAGCTAGCTTCAGTTGACAACTAAAGAAAATTAAAAGAAGTAGCAAGGAGCTTATTATAATATGAAATGCAGCCGAGAACTAGAAGGCATGCATCTCAGCAATGTGATGCATTTAGCAATACAATCACATTGCTGAGATGGAATCGAACACATGGAATCTCAGGTTAGCATTTTGGTAATTCATATAATCTCAGGTTACTCCAATGAATTCTTTCATTGCAGATAAAATGTAGATCAAAGTTTATCTAACCTAGTGGAAATACAGTTACCAATTATGTCATCCAAAATTTGATATACAATGTTGCCATGTTGGTTGGTTTAAAATCGAAATTTATAACTCAAAGCAGAGTGGTATAGTTAACATCAAAAAATGGTAAGCAGGAACTGAGCCATGTGTAGAGCCAATCTGAATTGATATCTTCAGATAACTGGGTTGCTACAAATTACTTTCATGAATGGAACATCTAACCTTATGATGATGCAAACAAGCTACAGCAGCAGTAAGCAAGAAAAAAGTTGTGCAAGAATGAACCTCCAGAATCTGCTACCCCTCCTTGCTAGTAATCTATTACAAGAGCAAGAAGCAAATCTAACCTGGCAAATGCATGGAGCATATCTGCCAATATGTACGAATAATTTCAGAAGATAGTTATATGAGCGTGTAAAACAACTCAAACCTGCCATCATCAAGACAAACGTGTGCTTTCCATTTGGCTGAGCAATTGTTGCTTCATTCGCTCAGTGTACTCATCTGCAAATAGGAATACTGAATGTACTTCAGCATAACGAGAATTATGTCAATTTAGATGCGACAATGATATGATCCAGATCAACTAGAAAAATAAGTAATAAGCAAAATTTTAAATGTATATTACTAAACTATCATGCCTTGTTCTGAAAATGCAAATACAGGTTTCATATTTCAATTGGAATCAAGTTTTCAGACAAAAGAATGCTATGGTATTCTGAAAAACTAGGATTTGCACACACTTGTAGGATCTGTTTTCAGTTAATAGCATGTATAACAAAAGTACTTTACTCAAAGCCAAAGAAATAGAATCTTTTTTCCCTTATAAGGAAGAATAATATTATCAGAAAATGTATCATTTCTTCAATGAAAATAGAAAATACAAAGAAAAAGTACACCTCAAGTGGCATGCTCAGATGGTGTGTTTGGCAGTCTCAAAACTTGAAGTTAGAAAAATGATGGATATAGGTTCTGCAAGATGATAACTTCAGCGATGATAACTTCAGCATAGAGCTGACTAATTAGTGTAACCATTAAAAAAGATTCCTAGAGCAGAGCGCTATAAAGCTATATCTATCCACCAAGTTTGCCACCTGTATTGGCAGACTGCCAAGGAAAAGTAGGCCACCAGCAGATGTCATTGATTTATACCCTAAGCATCTAGTGATAGTTTTTGCACAGAGAACAATAAGCATACATTCTTAAATGATTTGGAAATAGCACTTGAGAGTCAAATATGATTTTATCCCTAGCTGAAGGTAAGACATTCCGAATTTTTTAATCTTTGTACTTCAAAATTAACTATCAAAGCCATGATGAGATCAAAACATTGATTGACCAACCGTGCTTCTTTCCCCAAAAAATTTTACTGATGGTAACTGAAAACTAATCAATAATTTGCTAAAATGGCCTGCACCCTAAAATCGGATTCACCTTTCTTATTCATATCAAGGAATAATTCGGTTCGCACCAGTTCAATGAGGGGAATAGATTGGAAACTGGGGAAATCATTCACGGGATTAGCCATTTTCACAAACACCTTACATGCACGGGAGGGGAAGCGGGAGGAGGACCATGTACCCGCGTGGTGGAGGTGGGAGCGCAGTCCGGACTGCAGCTGCAGCTCGAAGAGGTAGATCTCGGCGTCGCAGAAGTCGCCGAGGTGGACGAACTGCAGCTGCTCATTCCCCGTGATAGTGCCAGCGCGGCGACGAGGCTAGGCTGGCATGGCCGGGCTGAGGAACGGTCTGACCACGAGCGTCAGGATGTTGGAGTTGAGGAACACGGCAGGACGCAGTAGCAGGGCCCAACGCCCTGCTATCTCGACGCCACGGTAACAATGACGGCGAGGACACGGGCGGCCAACCCTAACCCTAGGGTAAGTCTGACGTACCCCGTGCTCAAATCGGCGGTGAAGAGGAAGGTGGTGAGCTATTGGAGGCGCCAAGAGCCCCGTTCCAGCTTCCAATCCCTTCGGGGAAGCAAGTACGGCGGCCGCGGCGACCCTAGAGCTTGGCCATGGCGATGGCGGCCTCATCGGGACGGCAACCGTGAGGAGTGGGTGGAGCACATGACCGGGACATGACGGCCCGACTCAAAGTGAACAACGGTGGCGTCGAGAGGCTGGTCAACGACGGCGGCGCCTGAAGGGAGAGAGGAAGAGAAGGGGATCGAGAAAAACAGAGGAGAGAGAGAGAGAGACATGAAGTCGCAAGAGGCCCAGCGAGGGGGCAATGAGATTAAGGGTGTGTTTGGGACAGCATATTTCACCGGCTTCTGCTTATTTTCGACACTGTTCATCTACTGTAGCTACAGTATAAATACTGTTCATACAGACAAAAAATGGTGAAGCCGGATAAGCAGGTTTGCTGGTGCTTTTCCCGGCTTTTACACTGTAGCTACAGTGCAGAACAGTGTCCGTGTCAGAATAAGCGTGAGCTGAAGTCGGTTTTGCCAAACACGCCCTAAATTTTCGGGTCCAAACAACAAACGGGCAACACTACTGCGCGTCACCTGTATCCTGAGATTGGTCACGGGCTCATGTTAAGCCCGTTACCCATATCCTCTGCAAGTAATAGGTGACGGGCAACATCTAAGCCCGTCACCTTTTAGGTATCCATCTGAACTTGTGCATGACAAAGGATGACGGGTTTTGATGTCGCCCGTCACCTGTCTGTTTCAGGTGACGGGCCACAAATATCCGTCACCTATTTACCGTCACTTTTGGGCTGTTTTTACGTAGTGTTGATTAATTCGGTTCTGACAAGTTTAGCAATGTTTATGCTCTCTTTTTTCGAGGTCCCTAGGGGCATCTTAGAAAAGTTGGAGTATTATAGATCTCGGTTCTTTTGGCAAAGTGATAATCACAAGAAAAAGTATAGACTAGCTAAATGGAGTATACTTTGTCAGCCAAAAGATCAAGGGGGTTTAGGTATCCAAAACATAGATATTCAGAACCAATGTCTGCTGAGTAAATGGTTGTTTAGATTAATTAATGAGGAAGGCATATGGCAAACTCTCTTGCGAAGGAAATACTTGAGAAACCGTACCATTGCACAAGCACAAAAACGACCTGGTGATTCCCATTTTTGGTCGGGCCTAATGAAGGTTAAGGAAAAATTCTTTAATTACGGGAGCTTCTGTCTTAATAATGGGGAGAACATCAGATTTTGGGAAGAGAAATGGCTTGGCAATGTTGTTCTTAAAGATCAATATCCCACATTGTATAACATAGCAAGGAAAAAACATGCAACAGTAGCAACTGTATTTAGAACAGTACCCTTAAATATCTCCTTCCGTCGGGGTCTAGTGGGGAATAATTTAGTTCTCTGGTACAACCTAGTTGCTAGAATTGTGCATGTTAGACTAAATAACAGGGAGGATGTTTTTAGGTGGGATTTACACCAGAATGGCACCTTTTCTGTTCACTCAATGTATAGTGCTCTAATTTGTAATGGGAACATAAGACAAAATAGAGTTCTTTGGAAAGCTAAAATGCCTTTAAAGATCAAAATTTTTATGTGGTACTTACATAGAGGTGTAGTACTTACGAAAGATAATCTAGCAAGGCGCAATTGGAATGATAGTAATAAGTGTGTTTTTTGTTCACATGATGAGACTATCCAACATCTTTTCTTTGATTGCCATTTTGCTAGATTTATGTGGAGATCAGTACAATTTACTTTTGGTTTAAATATTCCTGTTAGTGTGGATCATATGTTTAATGATTGGCTACTGCAGTTTGATGCTAAATCAAAAGAACAATTGTTATGTGGAGTATCTGCTTTATGCTGGGCTCTATGGTTAAGTAGAAACGATATTGTATTTGATAAATCTCCTATGAAAACATATATGCAGGTAATCTACAGGCGCACACATTGGCTGCGAATGTGGGCGCAACTTCAAAAGTGTGAGGAGGACACCAACTTTATGAAAGATGCATGCCGTGCGCTATAGACAACAGTGATGCAAGCTCTTCGCCAACCATGGAAGGAGATTTAGAAATAGGATTGCTGCTCAATAATTTCCCATGAAACTATGTTGGTGTCTCCGTTTAGTTTGTTTAAACATTATGGTGTGATGGCAGACGTATGTGCTGCGGTGTGATGTAATGCGACGGCCGTAGCCCCTCTAACGGGGGTCAAGGCCGGGACTCATTTTCCCATTATCTAAAAAAAAACATTGTGACGTTGGTTCTGACTGAAGTAATGCTTTAGCAGCTTTCACCCTGTTCGCCTCGCTGCTTTGCAGCAGCTGTTTTGCAGCAGCTACAGTGTTCGCAGTTATTTCTTCAGCAGCAGCTACAGTGTTCGCAGTTATTTTTCTGCAGCCGCAGCCGCAGCTGCAGCCTGCCGAACAGGGTTACATGTTTCCAGTTGAATATGCAGTTCAAGCCGTTTCTAATATTGCTTTAGTTGATTCGTTTTTAGTTGTGCGCTTCCGGTAAGAAGTGAGCATGCCATGCACTGTCAAGATTTAAGTTTGTGAAATTTTTAATTTGACCCAGAGTTATTTGCTGATTTCTCTATGATTAATATTTGTTTACTGGATGAACAAAACAGGCTAGAGAGCTGGATCAATGTCATCCGAAGAAGAAAGAAAATGAAAATGAAGCTGAAGGTACTGCTATGGCGAGGCATGTTTTTGTAGCTCTCAATGATGATATAGCTGGCAGCGATGATATAATGAAAAAGCTGTCCGGTTGACTGGTCAGGCTTCAAACTGGGCAAAGTCCATTGAAGTATTTTAATTTAACGGGATAGAATTATATGATTCTTCAGAACTGGAGCGATTTATATTATAAGGTCAATTGCATGGATTGATTCACTACGGTTGAAGCTAAATATTCACTATATATCACTACGGGAAACCGCCAATTTGCCGAGTGCCCACTGGTTTGCCGAGCGCAATCCCTCGGGCACTCGGCAAACAGGGAGTTTGCCGAGTGCCAGAGGCTCGGCACTCGGCAAACTCCTGGCACACGGTACCAAAAAGGTTTGCCGAGCGCCGAGGCCCTGGCACTCGGCAAACAGACAGTTTGCCGAGCGCCAGAACCGGTGGCACTCGGCAAACTCCTGGCACACGGTGCCAAGGGAGTTTGCCGAGTGCCTCCGTTAGTGGCGCTCGGCAAACTCCCTGTTTGCCGAGTGCCTAACGTGGGCCCTCGGCAAAATATTTTTTTTTTCATTTTTCTCCACATTTTCCATTTATGTGGTGGATGTATGTATTAATGTTGCTTCATGCGAAAGTTTGGTGATTTTTTCAATCCGTTTGGTATATTTAAGGTGTTTATGACATATAAAGTATATATTGAAAATAATTCAAATTTGAACTTTAGGTGATTCAAATAAAAAAAATATTCACACAAAAGTTGATATACATGTTCTTGAGTCCAATGTAAGGTGTCAACCATGAAATGAAATGATAATTCGTTCATATTGTACATAAAATATAAGCGAAAAGAATCGGTTGAATAGTATTTTAATTTTATAAAATTAAAACAAAGTCTAAAAATTACGAGACTCGCGCTGGTATCATGAAATCATACGTGAAGACCATGATAAATCGTAGAAAACGTTTCGCTAAAGTTGTGACGTACGTTGTTTACAAACAGGAGCATCCTCGAAGAAGATCCATAAACATATGAAGTGATCGTTTGGATTTCGAACATAAACGACGGACATAATTTGGTTTCACCTTAAACATATTTTTTATAGGTAAAGGATCATATGAAATGTATCATGGCAAAATGTAGCATTTTTTTGAATTTATTTCGATTTTATAAATTTTTTTTGAGTTCCAGCAGAAAATGTTTGCCGAGGGCCGGCCCGGGGGCCCTCGGCAAACAAATTTGTGCCGAGTGCTTTGGGTTTGCCGAGTGCTTTCAGATCTAGCACTCGGCAAACCTTATTTTTTTGACTTAGCTCCGCGCGCGGCCTTCCTTTCTTCTCTCTTCTACCTTATCTTCTTCCCTCTGCTACCACTCGCCGCGCCCGCGCCTCACCCGCCCCCGCACGCCTTGCCGCCGCCACTCGCCGCGCCGCCGCCACTCGCCGTGGCCCCGACGACCCGCCGCCGTCGCCCGCCCCCGCGCCTCACCCGCCCCCGCCCCCGCGCCTCGCCCGCCCCGCCCCGCGCCTCACCCGCCCCCGCGCCTCGCCGCCGCCACGCGCCGCGGCGCCGCCACTCGCCGCGGCGCCGCCACTCGCCGCGGCCCCGACGACCCGCAGCCGTCGCCCGCCCCCGCGCGTCGCCCGCCCCCGCCCCCGCGCCTCGCCCGCCCCGGCGCCTCACCCGCAGGCCCGGCGAGCCGCCGCCGTTGGGCGCCGCCTTCCCCGCGCCTCCCCCGCTCCTTCCCCGCCGGCGACGTCGCTCCGGCCTCGGCCCCCGACCCCCGACGCCTCACCTCCGCCTAGGACACGGACCGAGGCCGCTCCACCCGCCCCCGAGCTCGCCGGCCCCCCACCCGCCCCCGAGCTCGCCTGCCCGACGACCTGCGCCTCCCCAAGCTCGGCAGCCCTCCACCGACGCCCTCCACTGCCCTGGCCCTCCACCGACGCCCCTCCACTGCCCCGGGCGTCCATCCAGATAAGGTAAGCTTCTTTCTTTCTTTTTTTTTTTCATTTTGTCAACATATGAAATTGATTGGTTGTTGTTTTTTGTTTTTCAAATGTTAGTTATGAATTCGATGTTAGTTATGAAATGCAAATGCAAATATAATTGCAAATGAAATTTAAATTTCAATTTAGAAGTGAGCTATGTAATGCAATTGAAATGAAATTGGTACAAAAAATAGACAAGTGATGTGGTTGTTTGAATTGGTCAAAATGCCATTGTTTCAATTGGACCGAGCGATGAGTTTGTTGGAATTGGATGTGAAATGAGAAATTGTGTGGAATTATTTGATCGGTCTATGTCATTGAACTTGAAAATCAAAATTGGACCAAGTGATTGTTTAAATTTGATGTGGTATCCGGCCATCGTGCCGTTGATTTGTTGGATGTGCTTGCCGGCCATCGTGCCGTTGTTTTCTTGCAGGTTTTGGGAACCTCACCGTATAGGGGAGGTGCTGCCGAAATTTTGAATTGACGGTGTTATGTTTTATTCTTTGTAGGAGAGGAGAGGCTTTTCCACCGTCTTTCACTCGTCGCTTTGCGGGAGAGCAAGGTGAGACATCAAAAAACCCACATTTTCCATTTCTGTTTGTAGGTAACGCGTAACCTAGTTAGGCGTCTCCCGTTCGAAATAGATACAGTTGGAGATATGCCCGATGGTTGCATATCTATGATTGTATCTGTTTCGAATTGTCCACGTTTTTTGGACAGCCCGAGGATGCGTAGATGAGGCAATTTTCCATTGTCTATTCCTGTTCGAGACCGAGTTTCGGCCGCGCCTCCCTGTTGTTCTCCGGATACACAATCTCCCTACCAGGACGTGTATTTGGAGAACAGCGGGGAGGTGCTGCCGAAATTCCGTCTCGAACCGGAGTAGACCGTGGAAACTAGCCCCATCTACGCATCGTCGGGTGGGATTAGGACCTATCTTCACCTAAACTAGACATTATAGGCGTATCGTGTAGATGCCAATAAATTTTAAATTGCTCGCTCATATATATGTTAGAAGATGGATGACCGTGCGTGGATGTACACGGGCCGCCCCAGGAAGGGTTCCGAAACAAGTGAATGGGTTGAGAAGACCCTTGGTTTCTTGAAACAAGCATTTGCCAATGTCGAAAAAGGTGGAAAGACTTGGTGTCCCTGCAGCCGTTGCGGCAACACAAGAGAGCAGACAGAGGATGAGATGGGTTTGCATCTTGGTAACTATGGATTCAAGCGAGGCTATACCCGGTGGGTGTACCATGGTGAAGCTCATAGATCGAGGGAAGAGGTCTTAAGACAACGCGTCGATGATTGTGATGCTGATGGCGGGGTGGAGGACATGTTACAGGACTATCAAGAAGCCCAGTTCTGTGAACAACGTAGAGAAGAGGAGGAGCCAGAGGAGTCCGCAAAACGCTTCTACGACATGTTTGAAGCGTCGCAGAAACCTCTTCACGGGCATACCAGGGTTTCAAAACTGGATGCCATTGCACGTCTAATGGCCGTGAAGTCCCAGTTTAGCTTGAGTCAGAGCGCCTTTGATGTTATGTTGACAGTTGTTGCAAGCCTGCTTCCGGAAGGTCACATTCTGCCAATGAGGATGTATGAGGCACAGAAACTGCTTAGTGCACTTAAGATGCCATATGAGCAGATACATGCGTGCCCGAAAGGATGCGTCTTATTCAGGAAAGAGCATGCAGAAGCAAAATACTGTCCAAAGTGTGGGTCCTCTAGGTTCATGGAGGTAGACGCGGGTGATGGGCAAAAAAGGCAGCTCACGGTACCCGTGCAGATCGTAAGGTACCTTCCGTTCTTACCGAGGATCCAACGGCTGTACATGACCGAGGAATCTGCGAAACAGATGACATGGCACAAACATGGAGTTCGATACAAGGAAGATAAGCTTGTACATCCATCCGATGGTGAAGCATGGCATCGATTCGATAACATTCATCACATCAAAGCTCAGGAAGCTCGTAATGTACGTGTGGCCCTGGCAACAGATGGGTTCAATCCATATGGCATGGGGGCTGCCTCGTACAGTTGTTGGCCCGTGTTCGTTATACCCCTCAATCTCCCTCCAGGCGTCATCTTTCAACGACAAAACATTTTCTTGTCGTTGATAATTCCTGAAAACCCGGGAAATAATATGTATGTTTATATGGAGCCTCTAATTGATGATTTGGAACGTGCTTGGGAGGAAGGGGTATGGACATACGACAAAGCTACAAAGACAAACTTCAGAATGTATGTTTGGTACTTCTACTCTCTGCATGACATGCCGGCGTATGGTTGTTTCTGTGGCTGGGGCGTTCACTCAAAGTTTCCTTGCCCGGTATGCAAGCATCTTGTGAGGTGGATTTGGTTGAAAAAGGGTGGCAAGTTTTCTTCGTTCGACCAACACCGACAATTCCTCCCTCTTGACCATCCATTCAGAAAAGACAAAAAGAACTTTACGAAAGGTGTCCAGGTTCTCAACCCTCCACCGCAGTTCTTGACAGGTGCGCAGGTGAGTGCTATGTTAGATGGTCTCAAGGTCGATGAAAAAGACGGTGGTTTTGTGGGATATGGTGAGCTACATGCCTTCACTCAGATCTGTGGCTTGTATAGGCTTTCGTATATGAAAGACCTCCTTCTTCCACATAACATTGACCTAATGCACGTTGAACATGGCTTAGGCGTTCCACTTTTCGGAACAATCATGGACATTCTCGATAAGACAAGGGACAATGTCAAGGCAAGAGTCGATCAAGCTGAACTGTGCAATCGACCAAAGCTAGACATGACGCCTCCGGCATCCGGCAAGTCATGGAGAAAACCTAAGGCGGATTTCGTCCTGACGAGGCCCCAAAGGAAGGAAGTACTAGAATGGTTCAAAACGTTAATGTTTCCTGATGGGTACGCAGCAAATATGAGTAGGGGAGTGAACATGACTACTATGCGAATCAACGGGGTCAAGACTCATGATTACCACATATGGCTTCAGCGGCTTCTTCCTGTGATGGTTCGAGGCTATCTCCCTGATCATGTGTGGCAAGTGCTGGCAGAGTTGAGCTACTTCTTACACCAGCTTTGTGCTAAGGAGATATCAACTTCCGTGATTGCAGACCTGGAAAAAATGGCGCCTGTGTTGCTCTGTAAGTTGGAGAAGATATTTCCACCAGGCTTGTTCACTCCGATGGTGCATATGATTTTGCACCTTCCGTATGAGGTTCGGATGGGGGGGCCTGTGCAGAACCGTTGGTGCTACCCAATTGAGCGGTGTCAAAAGGTTCTTCGAACAAAATGTAAAAATAAATGCAAAATTGAAGCATCCATTGCAGAGGCACACGTTCTGGAGGAGGTGTCAAACTTCACAACAAAATACTATTCTGAGAACCTTCCGAGTGTCCATTTTCCACCACCTCGTTACAACGTTGACGAAAATGAATTGACCCTCAGCCTTTTCCAAGGGCAATACGGGCGCGGAGGTGAAGCGAGAAAAAAGAACTTGACATATACAGAGTGGCGCACGATCATGATGTATGTGCTGACCAACCTAACAGAAGTGGACATGTACATCAAGTAAGTTATGAATTCATTTCGTAATTAAACATCTAACCCATTTGTTCCACATCCAACCCACTTATTCCTCATTGCTACAGGGAATTTCTTGATGTATTCTGGCATGATGAAGTGCCTCCTACCGCACATGAAGTCGATACCCTTCTTTGCAACGGTGCAGGAAATGGATCGCCCGATTTCATTTCTTGGTTCAGTAGGAAGGTATTTAGCATTTTCTTAGTGTGACATTACAAGTTCCTCGTACGTGCTACTAATGTAGCTAACTATCCTGCTTGAACTTGCAGGCCCGAACCGAAGCGACAATGAATGCCGAGTTAAGACAGGTTGCCAAGGGCTGTCTTTATGCGGTCAAGTCATTTAAAAGCTATGATGTTAATGGGTACCGCTTTCACACAACAAGCTACGAGCAGAGTCGGCCTAATCGTAAAACCACTAACAATGGAGTTTTTACTCCTGGTGACGATGGGGTCGAATATTATGGAAGAGTTGAAGAAATATACGAACTTTCTTTTGGTGGTTGCAAGTCTCTCCCTCTTGTCGTATTCAAATGCCATTGGTTTGATCCTCAAGCAGTTAGACGGACCCCTAATCTTGGGCTAGTCGAAATTCGACAATCATCCGCCTATCCAGGAGATGATGTATATATTGTTGCTCAACATGCCACACAAGTTTATTATCTCTCATACCCGTGCCAAACCGACGACCGTCTCAAGGGTTGGGATGTTGTGTACAAGGTATCGCCACACGGCAAACTGCCGGTCCCAAACAATGAAGATTACAATGTAGACCCAAACACAAATCTTGACGGAGAGTTCTTCCAAGAAGATGGCCTAGAAGGGGGATTTGTGATAGACTTAACCGAAGAGATCGAAATGGAAGTAGAAAATAACACGATTGTTGAGGACGATGCTGGAGATGAGGTTTATAATGCGAACGACTTGAAACTACTTGAGCAATTACATTTAGACGATGATGACATCCCGCCTACAGAACACGTGCAAGATGAAATCGATTATAGTGATGATGAGGCAAACGATGCAGAAGAGATCGATTTCGATGATTATTTCTGATACATGTATGTCCCGTAGTAATTAATTTAATTTTTGCAATACTATCTTACTTTCTATTACATGTTACTTTCTATTACTATTTTGCATATATTTCGAAATGCTGATGGATTTAATCTTGTTAATTGCAGGTGATTGATCAAAGATGGTGGGCAAGGGTGGTGTGATGAGGACGGTCCAGTCGCTCTACCAAAAAGCGACTGGGAAGCGGAGCGCTGAGGGGTCTGGGAGCGGGAGGAGTCGGATGAAGTCTAGAGGCAGCAGAGGTGGCGGCAGGCGTCGAGGGAGGGGGTCGAGGGCACCGTCCCCCTCTCCTTCCGTGCACGAGTCGGAGGAGGAGGAGGAGGAGGAGGTGCGAGGGCAGGACGCCTCGGAGGAGGAGGTGCGAGGGCAGGACGCCTCGGAGGAGCCGCAGCAGCAGGAGGCCTCAGAGGAGGAGCACGAGGCCTCCGAGGACGGAGACGGGGGGGAGGACGGAGGCGGGGGGGAGGACGACGAGGAGGACGGGGAGGAGGACGGTGCGTCTGGGGACGTGCCGAAGGTGTGGGAGCGCGGTCCCGCACGACTCCCACCGCGACCGATCCCTTTTGAGAGACGCCCGTTGGTTCGACCCAAAGGAAAGAGGTAAATAACTTTAACTGTAAAGTCATTTGCTATGTTTAAAATCTCAATAAAAACTAATCATTGTCTTCATCACTTGGGCAGGGGCTGGGAGACGATCGTTCCGGGCGACCACAAGCGTCTTCCTGCCGGCATCCTCGGCCTTTTGTGCAAGGCGCACTTTCCTGGGATGGTGCCACTTCGAGACGGGGGGGAGGAGCCGGCCTTGACGTGGGCCCACTACAAACGCGTCCCTGACGTCCCAGACGAGGATGGGAGAGACTTTCGCACCGTGGCGGACCGGGTGGTTGGAGAGCTGTGGGTAAGTCTTGTTTGTATTGCATTGGTCAATTCATCTCGTTCATTTGATATTCTTCAAATAATGAAAGTATACATCGCGTGTATGTGCAGGATTTCTTCAGGGTCGAGCCGGAATACCGTGATCGGGCGGCGCGCTGGGCGTACGATGCATGTCCTAAACTCGTTACGGACATGCATCACGAGGCGCGCGTCCAGGCCGTGAGGAGCTACTACGCTAAGTACCTTGGTACGAAGATTGACAAAAAGCAAGCTCGAACCATATGGCCGAGTGAAGAAGAATACGGGAAGGTAATTTGACATTCTCATGTTTTCTATACTTCATTAAGTACGTTTAATTTGATCTACTCATAGTTTCACAATAACTAACATTTAACTTTGGTCAAATGACGTGTAGGTGATTCCGTGGTGGTGCGCCACTCATAAGCCTTGCTGGGACTACTTTGTTGCGAGGTGGTGCGACCCCGAGTGGCAGAAGCAGCACGAAGCTTGCCGGGAGCGGCGTTTGAAGATGCCTGGTCCAGCACACCATCAAGGCAACCGTTCCCTTGACGACTACGCGGCTAGCTGGGTACGTGAATTCAATTCGTTGTTTGTAACACTTAATTTTCCATGATTTCTAATCATCTTTCTGTTTTCTTTGCAGTCGCAGGCGCATGACGGCCGAGAGTGTCCCCCGTTGATGGCTTGGGCATTGGCGCACAAGGGCAAGGCGTCGTCGAGCACGGTCGACTACAACCCGGAGGACGGGCCCGAGGCGTACAGCAACCCCACCGTGCACACTCGCCTCCGTCGGTACACGGAGATGGCTAGGGAGAAGCACGGGCCAGAGTGGAACCCGAGCACCGAGAACCTTGATGGAGAGATCATCATGAGGCTTGGTGGAGGTAAGAAGCATGGCCGGTATTGGATTGGAGACAGCACACTGGACACGGCCTCTACTCCCACCCTCTCTGAGATCCGAGCGAGGAGCTCGTCCTCAACCCCGCCCATACGCCCACGGCCGAGTGCTGCACAGCTTCAGTTTGAGCAATCACAGGTTATTTCTGTTCTACTCGTCGTTTCGTTGAGTTTGACATATGTTTGCTTTGCATTGTAACATTGGGATGACATATTGTAGACCCAGCTACGGGAGGAGATGGAGGCGAAGCTGCAGGAACAGGAGAAAAGGCACCGGGCAGAGATGCAGCGACAGCAGGAGGAGATGCAGCAGGAGATGCAGGAACGTGATGCAAGGATGCAGGCGGAGATGCAGCGGCAAATGCAGTTGATGCTTCAACAGTGGCACAACAATGGGATGCTACCGCCGCCACTACCTCTGCCTCCTATCGGCACTCCGAGTCCGACTCAAGGCACTCCCGTGAGTATTTCTAAATTCTTGTAGTTTCAATCCTCGTCCTGTCGACACTTCTAACTGAAAACTTGCGTTAATCATGTAATATCTTTTTTCTTGCAGAATATATCCGCTGGATCCAACAATCAGCCGGTTTCCCCTCCAGCTGCTTGGTCACCGTTCCCTCCTTATCCCCGTCCTCCTCCGATGTAGCTTGTAGTTGTATATGTACTTTAATTGCATGAACCAACTAGTTGTCGACGTGTTTGTGAACCATTTCATGAACTTGTGCTTGTGGACGTCAAGTTGAGCTATTTCTATGTGTATTTGGAGACAAATATGTGTTTGTGATGGATTTCAATGTGTTTATGGTGATTTCAATGTGTTTGTGATGATATATATGTGTATGTGATGATGGTGAGCATGTATGTATGATTTGGTGTGATTTTGGTCCAGGTTGCATCGATTTTAGACAATTTATAGCGTTCTGCGAAATTTTTTTCCCGAGTGCCTCAGAAGTTTGCCGAGAGCCAAACCTGAGGCACTCGGCAAACTTACCATTGTTTGCCGAGTGCCTTGTGCCTGGCACTCGGCAAACAGCCATGTTTGCCGAGTGCCAGGCACAAGGCACTCGGCAAACAAGAAAGTTTGCCGAGCGCCTGGCACTCGGCAAACAAAAAAATTTGCCGAGTGCCGGCACTCGGCAAATTTTTTTGTTTGCCGAGTGCCAGACGTCATGGCGCTCGGCAAACTTTTCTGACGCCGTTTTCCTGCCGTCACGTTACTTTTTTTTGCCGAGTGTCTTCCTGGCTCTCGGCAAAATCTTTGCCGAGTGCCCGACAGAAAACACTCGGCAAACTCGGCTTTGCCGAGAGCTGGCTGCCGAGTGGAGTTTGCCGAGTGTTACCCTCGGCAAACTATTTGCCGAGTGTAAACAGGGCTTGGCACTCGGCAAAGCATGGGTTTCCCGTAGTGTATTCTTTGTTCAAGCTATATACTTGCCATTCAATGAAGCATTTGTAACATATATTCATTTAAAGTTAATTACCTTGAATCCGGTCTCGCTCCTTAGCTAGGACTATGACATGTTCAAAAAATGTAGTCTGTATCAAGCCAAAAGTTTAATATGATTACACGATTTAGATTTTTGTCTTTTGCTTAACTTGATCAAGATGAGAGCTAAGATCTTACATTACTGTCAGTTACAAGATACAACCATCAGTTACGATCATAGTCTCATCTTCGTCCTGGTTGGAAAGGCTTCAGCGGCCAACTTCTAAACAAACACATTTGGGCGAAGTTTCGAGATAAAAAATTGCGTGCTCAGCTATCCACACTAGTTAATACGTACGCTATCTCTACCATCTAACCGAATGTACTCTTGCATCCACGCAGAGTAAAGATATTTTATCTCTGTAACTTTGGTGAACCACATTTTGTTTTTTTTCCCAAAAAAAAATGTAAAGGAAAAAGAAAACTTCAGTGAACCCCGGCGTTTGACCGTCTCGGTCATTTTCGCTTCGCTTACCCCCCGCCGCCGCATCTTCCCCCTTCCTCGCCGCCGCTTCTTCCCCAATCCCCTACCCAAACTCTCTCGCACGACCTCCAATGTCGCCACCACGCCGGTCGCCGGCGCTGGTCGACGACCTTGTTGAAGAGATCCTCCTCCGCCTCCCGCCCGACGAGCCCGCGTGCCTCGTCCGGTGCTCCCTCATCTGCCAGCCGTGGCGCCGCTTCCTCTCGGCGCCGGACTTCCCCCACCGCTACCGCACCTTCCACGGCGCGCCGCCCCTGCTCGGATTCCTCCACAACGTCTACACCCGCGAGAAGGGCCCCATCTACCGCTTCGTCCCCACCACGACAGCTCCCCCCTTCTCCCTGCCGGCGTTGGAAATAGGATACAGCCAGTGGCGGGCGCTCGACTGCCGGCACGGACGCGTCCTCGTCGAAAGGTGGAACGCGAAGGAGAACCTCGTCATCTGGGACCCCGTCACGGGTCACCGGCAGAGGATAGACGAGCCTGGCATCCTCAAACCCTGGTGGAGGTGGACTCACTTCGGCGCCGTTCTCTGCGCCAGGCGTGGTTGCGACGACCTCAACTGCAATGGCGGCCCATTCATTGTGGTATTAGTAGTTGCGGTTACCCCGCAGCGGACAGTGGTACAAGCGTCCATGTACTCATCAGAAACTGGTAAATGGAGTGCGCCGTCGTCCTCTGTTTATGTCAGCATAGATGACCACAGCCCGATGCGTGGTGCCCTTGTTGGCGACGAAATAGTCTACTTCAAATCTCAAAGGGGTGAAGAAATTATCATTTATGACTTGAGAAAGCATTGCTTATCTGCCATTGACTCACCAAGTGAGTACCGCTCCTACTCCGATGGTGTCCTCGTGGTTATGGAGAACAATTCGTTGGGGCTTGCTTTCATTACACATTGTAGCCTTTACCTGTGGTTGAGGAAGATGGAACAAGAGGGAGTTGCAGAATGGACGTGCTGCAGGGTTATTGAGCTTGAGACGTTCTTCCCTGCTGATAAATATTCTTTCCCACCTAGAGTGATTGGTTTTGCGGAAGGCGTTGATGTTATCTTCTTAGCCAGAGATGCTTGTCTCTTCACTATGGATCTCAAGTCAAAGCGGCTGAGGAAGGTGACTGAGGGCGAGTTCTACTTGAATGTCTTGCCTTTCATAAGCTTCAACACTCTAGGTACATTGCTAGCCTTTGTTTATTTGTTATCCCTTCAATATACTACTTCTATATATATACTTAAAGTAGCTCGGATCTGATCTAACGATTTCATTTTAAAATCTGATCAATTTCGTCCAATGTTGGACTCTTCACTTTTCCTATAAATGTGGTAGAAACCTTGAAATTGAGTAATGGTATTCTTTTTATTTTTTTATTTGTTTTATTGCGCTGCGACCTGTTTCCAATTTTGCATGACAAGATAATACACACATGAATTTTCTACGGTAGGCCCTATTTTCTTAATGTACGTTATACGGTTATATCACTAGACAGCAACCAGATGGATTCAGGAATCGTCCCTCTTACAAGTGGGCAACATACATTTGTCCCACTTACAAATGATGATCCCCCCCCCCCCCCCCCCCCCGCCCCCCCCACACACACACCCCTTTCTTCCTCCGTTCCGCCCGTGTCGCGCTAGCCATGGAGACCTCGCTGAGATTGCAGCGTGTCATCCACGCTCCCAAGATCGCCTAACCAACCATGGCGACCTCGTTGAGATAGTCGCGCACCATCCTTGCTCCCCAAACCTGTGGTGACTTGCATGTTGAGCTCGTTGTGCGCTGTCCTCACTACCCAAGTCCACCATGCAAGCCATGGTGACCTTGCTAAGTTAGCTGCGTGTTGCCTCGCTCCTGAGCTCACCACTAGGGGTGCAAATTAGTGCCTCTTAGGGTCGGCCCCGACCCTCTTTTGTTCAACCAAATGAACTAGATTTCCAAAATGAGCTTATTTTGGAAATCTAGTTCATTCGGTTGAACAAAAGAGGGTCGGAGGTTACCCTAAGGGGCACCTATTTACAGCCCTACTCACCACTCCCGCATCCACCATGGCTGTCCGCATCACGATGGGCCGAGCTCCTAGCGCCGCTCCTGGCCGGATATGTTGTCGTCGAGCTCCTCTGTTTTGAGCTTGACCGCAATACATTGCCGAGCTCCCTCACTGGTTGACCTGCTCTGCTCTGATTGGGGCCATAGACTGTGGGAGGAAGTACGAAGGCGCACTTGGAATGGAGGCTCAGGGGTTGGAGCTGTGCGCTACTGGGCGGAACTACAATTTGCTGCAGGAAGTTTTTAACAAGCTCCAATGACAAGGTGAGATTGACTTCGTTCCCTTCTAGAACTCTGCCAAGTTGGATGAATTTTTTCTGATATTGTTCGAACCAGAATTCTAACCATCAATGCTAGATCCTTGTACTGTATGTGTCCTTATAAGTGAGACATTTGAAGTAACCTTAAAATATGCAGTAGCAAGTGCATCCGTGCAAGGAACTGTACCTGGGTCGTTATGCAGTAGAAGTAATCTAAAATATGCAGTTGCTCTGATATTACTCTGGGCATTCCTTAGCCTGAAAACTCGCAGAACAAAAATCCATGTTCTTTCTTGGATCTGAAATCATTTTTGAATTTCCAGTGCACATGTAACATAGCATATACTGCATTTCGGTGCTTTTGTCATAAGTATGTTAATCTGTTAATCCACGGTTGAATTCAGTGTGGACTGTGGCTCGTTCAAGCTGGAGTACCCCCTCGGCTTGTCGTAGGATGGTAATTACATTCCTCCACTTCGTGTGCAATTTCATCCATGTTTAATCGAGTAGTGTGGACTGTGGCTTGTACTCAAGGAATCGTTTCTGGTCCCTTCAGACTGATTAAAAGTGATAGTGACATAGTAATGGTGAATAACTTTTATGCAATAAAATCTAAAGAACACAATGTCTGGTGGAATTCTGCGGCTGTTCCCTTGTGCTTATTGCTGTGCACGTTGTTTGGACCTTGTGGGTGGTTAAGGGTTAAGCTTCTGTTCTCCCTGTGCAACAAGTGCATTTTTTAATATTTGGTTGTAAGTTTCCAGTGATTAGTGTTAGTTTTCGCTCCTTAATCTCTCTTGCTAACTTTCGTAGAACTACAAGCTGACTTTTGTTTCTGAATGTGGTTGGTACATGCACTTGTTTACCGTGAATGTTTTTGCCTGACTTCTACGGTATTCATTTCATTTATTCATGCTAAAACATAGATACCTTCATTGAATGCTAAATGACTGTTCCTATCTGCCACTTCATATTGATTATGACCAGTGTTCTGTAGTTACTATCATACCATCTCCACTGATATGAATTTGTTGCTGTTAATTTCCATTTACTTTCATTAGCCTTGCATGCTCTGTGTTAGCTCTGAACATGTGTGCTCAACTTGCTGAAAATACAAAAAAACTGGCTTTGTTTGTTTGCACTGAGGATTCCCATTTCACCCATTGATCCATTTCACGCATTGAAATATCAATGAGCCGTTTCGTAGAGATTGATTACTGCTTAAGTTTGTCATGTTGTTTGCATGTCTCACTATAGATGTATTACGATGCAGATCGGGTTGATGGAACCAGTAGCAGAGGAAGCCGGAGGAGATAGGGTTGATGGTCGAGCTACTCGTTCCTCTGTACAAACATACAAGAAAATGTGATCTGATGCGTAGTCTCCAGTGTTGGATGCATGTTTTTGGGTAGCAGTAGTAACGTGATTTGGTTCTAAGTCTTGAACTGGTTTTGTTGGCAGCAGTAGTCTGCAATTCTTTTCTGGTACCTCTGTACAAACATGCAATGTGTGAATTTTTGTTTCACTTCCTGTCATTTGGTGCTAAGTCTCTAGTGCTTCTAATTTGCAAGGTTGTCGACTTTAGTGTTGCTGTATAGAGACATCAAAGGGGAAAGCAGGGCAGATTAGAGGTAATAGAGCCTTTCTTTTTAATTTGGAAAAAAACCATTGCTCTGAAATTGAGATGTGGACCACTAGGAAATTGACACGTGGACCAGTAGGAAATTGACACATGGACTAGTAATAAATTGACATGTGGATGAGTATGATAATTAAGGGGTCCGAAAGATAAAATCCTGCGAAACTAGTGAGTTGAAAGTAAAATGGCCTGTGAATTAAGTGGGTCGAAAGTAAATGGCCTAATTGGGCTGAAAAGTAAAAAAGGTCTGCGAATTTAGTGAGCCGAAAGTTCAAATGCCTAGGAAATTAATATGCCGAAAGTTAAAAGGCCCGCGAAATTAGTGGGCTAAAAAACCGACTGGCGTTTGGTCCAATGGTCAATGACGAAAATCATAAGCGTCATAAACGTTTATGACAAAATTGTGAGCGTCATAAATAGTTTATGACGAATTTATGAAACGTCATAAATTTATGACGAAAACAGTGAAAACGTCACAGAAAGGAATCAGCTACGCACCTTCTGTGACGAAGCGATTTTCGTCACCGTTGCGTCATGGAAGGTGGTTTGTGACGAATTTTAGACCTTTTATGACAAAAATATATCGTCATAGAATCTCAAAATTGTTGTAGTGGAAGAGGTTTTTAAAAAAAACTAAATTGTTCTCATTTGGAATAAATATATAAATAAATTTGTTTTGGTTAATGATCCTCACGATATCGGGGTGTAAATGATTTTTCTTTTTTTTTCAAAATGGCATCTCAGAATTGTTCTGAATCATCAAACCCAAGCTGAATTGTTTTATTTTTTCTTATTTGAGGAAAATGATATCAGGATCATTGGCTCAAAGGCAACTGATGAACAGAATGTTGTCCATGCTACGTGAAAGAGATTCATCACATGAACTTCACAGTTCTGCCGCAATAGATTTGATTTGAATATTTTCAGCAGCACAACCAGTATTTATTGAACTAGCATGGGGTTGTCTGATCTTGGGGTTGTCGGAAGGAAGATGCATCTGACATGGAATCCGAATACAATTTCTTTTTTGGTAAGGCCTTTCATGGCTTTCCTTATGAGTGCCTATATTTCAGGGACATTGAGTGTGACATCCCGGACTATTTAAGATTAGGTCTTAATGGTCTATGTGTACTAGTGTGCATGAGGGGGTGGAATTTAGTCCCACTTTGTCAGTCTAGTGGGGAGAAGGCCAACATATAAACCTAAATTGTCCATCATCCATCACCTTAGGTTAACCTTTTACACGAAACGAGGCCGAAAGTGTAAAAGATTGGTGGGTTAGAGTGGAGTCTGCATAAAATGTAAGCGGGCTCAGACTCGTAGCAGCATGGGATGTTACATTGGGAGTGTTAGTTTTTGTTAGTTTGTCTAAATATTATGTTACCGTCATATTATACTATCAACAAATTGCATCTACACCGGGAGGACATAGTAGTCATTAATGGGCCGAAATTTGCCGCTCACAATTTTTGCAAACCCTGCGCGTGTTGCCTTCTTGCAGCTATAAAATTCTGCAAGCTATACTAGTACGGTGTTTCGTGTACTAGTTATTGATCTTAATCAAGACTTTGGAACAAGTTTCAATATAAATTCAGCATATAAAGGGCACGTAGCTTGTAGTGGTTAATTACAAAAGCCTCAGTAACATTTTAAGTTTTTGTTTCGACTCTTTGTGGGAGCAAATTTTTAAATCACCCTCAAGTTTTGCCAGCATAACCAATAACTTGTACTACCTCCGTCGTTAGGGTTTAGGGGTTTAGCAGTCACCAGGTTACTTAGCACGGTTATTAAGGAAAATTTGAAAAAAATTGGTGCGTTGAAAGTGAAAAGGGAGTACATCTATTAACACAGTGTAACAGTACAGAGAGAGTACACTTACTAACAGTCACCAGGTTACGCTTTGTTATGTTAGTGACTACTGACTAGCATAGACTAGCGAGGAATTTTATAATCAAATTAAACTCCAAGTCCAAATCAAATCGTACCAAATTTTTATGAAGAATTAAAATTACTCCGGCCAAGCTGAACTGTGTAAGAGTAGCGGCTGAACCAGACCGTGTTCTGCTGGTCGAACCACACCAACCAGTGGCCTCACTCGACCACTCTTCTTCGTCTCCCCTGCTTCACTCCCCGTCCCTCCCTCCGACTTCCCCCAATCCCCAGCCAAACCCTAGCCTCACGACCATGGCCACGGCCCCGCCGCGGCCACCGCCAGAGCTGATCGACGACGACGTCGCTCAGATCCTCCTCCGCCTCCCGCCGGACGACCCCGCGTGCCTCGTCCGGGCCGCCCTCGTCTGCAAGCCCTGGTACCGCATCCTCTCCGATCCCAGCTTCCCCCGCCGCTACCGAGCATTCCACCGAGCGCCGCCGCTGCTCGGCTTCATCAGCAACATCTCCGTCACCAAATACGACTCCATATTCGTCCCCAGCTTCACCGCCGTCCCCTTCTCCCAGCCCAAGTTCTACCGCCACGCTTCCAGGGTGGCCCTCGATTGCCGCCACGGCCGGGTGCTGCTCCATTCCTACAGAAAAACGAACCTCGTCGCCTGGGATCCCTTCACGGGTGATGAGCGGCACCTGGAGGCGCCCCTTCACCCTAGAGCATGGGCGAACTTCAGAGCAGCACTGCTATGTGCCGCCGATGGCTGCAAGCAACTCAACTGCCATGGTGGCCCCTTCCTTGTGGTCTTTGTGAGCACGGACTACGTCCACGGCGTCATTTGGGCGAGTGTGTACTCATCGGAGACTCGCAATTGGAGTGCACTGACCTCTCTTCACCATCATGGCTTCATTGACATGAGACCCAGTCTTCTTGTCGGAGACACACTCTGTTTCTCCCTTATGAAAAGCAATTACATCCTCAAATATGATTTGGCCGTGCGGGGCCTGGAGCTACACTCACTGCCGGGTGTGTACAAGGAGAGGAAGAGCATTCTCATGACAGCCGAGGATGGTGGGCTTGGATTTGTTGGCTTGGATGACTGCTACCTTGAATTGTGGTCCTTTCAGTCTGTTTTTCGAGGGGGGTGTGTGGAATCCAGGGTCATCGACCTCAAGAAGCTACTACCAGTTGTCAACCCAATGATCTCAAGTTATTTGATTGGCTTTGCCGAGGGCACAGACATCATCTTCTTGAGCGCACATGTTGATGCTTTCATGATTGAGCTCAAATCAGGGAAGGTGAGGAAGGTAGGTGAAAGAGGGGCGGGGACGGTAGGGCAAGGAGAGGCCTACCACACCATTCTACCCTACATGAGCTTCTACACTCCAGGTTTCGGACTTATACCTATCCAAATCTCATATGTACCAATTTACTTCTCCTGTCTTCAACCCCTAGACTATACAGTACAAAATTGCTATATTTTTTTACCTCTGATTTATGAAAAATGAAAATCACTTATGCTAAGCTACATTTGATAGTGATATGTTAATTTATTGTGACACCTATTCTCAGAAAATGAATTTATGAAGCTTAATAGTCAGTCTCTATGCACCGCTTCACACGCCTCTACTTGACCCATAAACTTCACGAGATATCTTTATCTATTTTGAGCCGTGATTGATGAATATTAGTCCTTTGGTATTGTATCCTTTCAGATCTTGCTGAGGGCAGATTTCTAGCTTCATGAAGATGCAGTGAATCAGCCTATCAATATGGTCCTGCTATTCACTAGAACAGATATGCTGATTAGTGACGTTCTTATCGCGTCACCGACTGCTTGTGTTGAGGGATCAAAGATCTGCGTGAGACGCGTCGAAGCCCTCCAACAGAGTGTTGATGAAGTCCTGCTCGCCCGAAGCCTTCGTAGGGTGCTGGAGCCTTCGGATTACCCTGCGAAGCCCTCCTTGGTAGATAACGTCGTCTGTTGGATGATGCGAAGCCCTCCTTCCATGTCCGCGATGCCAGATGAAGGCGTGCTTGCTCAAGTCGTGTCTCAGTTCCCTGTTCGGAGTCATTCGAAGCTCTCTGTCGCCCGCGATGCCGGGCGAAGGGGTCTGAGATGATGAGAGCGTCGGGTGCGGTGCAAATGATGTTGTCCTTGGCTCGAGGCCCGAAAAACGGATGATCTTTACAAGGTCTGCTCCTCCCATATTTATAGGGGGAGATAGGACCATATTTACAAACGTGCCACTGGCAACTCCGTTGGGCCTTTTGGCTCGAGGATTCACGCTAACTCCTGCTTCATGTCCTTCGTTCCTTCCATTTGGCCTTCGCTTGTCGCGGGTGGCCTTCGCCTGATCAATGGAAACCTCGGAAGCCACCGTGAGCCCTTCGCATACCTGTGGTCTTGTTCCTGGAGGCGATTGTCCCTTGCCCGAGTCAGATCGCAGCTACCTTCCCAACATTAGCCCTCAACTGCCGAAAGGAAAAAGGCGAAAGCGTTTCCTTGAGGTAGTTATCCTGTCCAGCTGCGATTTTCTTCTTATTTTATTCTTTCTTTTGTATTGTTTAATGTCTTTCATTTTCTTGTTTAAGTCCCTGCTCGTCTGGTTTTTCACCCCAATGTCCCCAGCTCTCAACGGGTTTTTAAATATGCGTTGCTTTCACCTTTCCCCATCCGTATCTTTTTACTGTCGTGGCTGTTTTGTTGGCATCTCTTCTTTCGGAGGTATTTCCTTTTCTCCTCCGATGGCTAGGCAGAAATCCGTAGTGTTTCCTAGGGGTTTTCATTCTCTTCGAGCTGGTTATTCTTTCACGAGGTCTATCTCTACTTCCCGTTATAAGGGTATTTTTTCGAAGCATTACTCGGAGTCTGGTCTTCTCGACATTGGTTCGATTCGTCGTCCCCTCTATGGTCCGAAGCAGATTCCGGAAGATCGCTTGAGGCCTAGATTCGATGAGTTTGTTGTCTTTTCGTCCTTTCTGGATGCTGGCCTGTCCTTTCCGCCTTCGAAGTTTGTTCTTCGCGTTCTTTCTTTATACCATCTTCAGCTTCACCATCTTACTCCCGTTGCTGTTGCAACCATGTCCGCCTTCGCTTGGGCTTGCATCAGCGAAGGATTAAACCCTGAGCCTCATGCTTTTTATCGCGTATATCAAGCCTAGCACGTTCCTCTTTATGATCATGAGAACCAGCTCAGCCCCTGCTTTGGTGTTGTTGAATTTGTGGCTAGAGAAGGGTTTCTGACGCCTCTCGCTACCTTCGATCCTCCTGCTTTTCACGAATGGGTGAAGGACTGGTTCTATTACAAGTCTTCTGCTCTTGGTTTTTATACTGACAGAGCCGTTGATATATGGATTATCAATAGCTTCGAGCCACTGTGGAATCAGTCTATCTCTCGATGTGTTGATGCTTTCCGGAGGGTTAGCCAGAGGATGACTCTTCGTGATATTCTG
This sequence comes from Eragrostis curvula, assembly GCA_007726485.1. Lineage (NCBI taxonomy): Eukaryota > Viridiplantae > Streptophyta > Magnoliopsida > Poales > Poaceae > Eragrostis > Eragrostis curvula. The sequence continues at coordinate 39,871,687 of CM017442.1, forward strand.
GAGGAATGCTTCGCTGCTGGGGTTCTTCCTCTCTCTCGACGTGGATGGAGGCTTTCTTCTTTTGGTAGAAATAAGTTTGGCTTAAGTATGCCAGTTTTTCCTTCGAACCCGGGACCCCGTATGGCTCTACTTTGCCTTTCGCTGCCTTCGATTGCCTCTTCTATCTTTTACTTGTTCAGTTTTCGTTTTACTCATATTTTGCTCTGTTTGCAGGTTTCACTCTTTGGTCGCCTCAAGATCGAGTTACTTCGTTTCTTGGCAAGTTTTCTCAGAAGGAGTGGATTGAACGGTCTCGAAGGGGTATTGATGTTCGGGTCAATCGGTTTTATTTGAGCTTCGACCTTTGTCAGCACAATCGTCCTTTTCCTGAGGATAGCTCGTGTGAAGAAGATATTTTTCGGTACTTCAGCATCTCAGGCTCTTCGACCGTTGAGATGGATCCCTCGGCGGTTGTTGATACTCCAGATGTTGAGTCTGTTCCCAGGATTGTTGAGATTCCTTCCCCTCTGCCAGGTTCTCTTCTTACGCTGACTTATTCTCTTATCTTTGAAGAACCGTCTCCTGATGACCCTTCGAATATAGCTGCGTTTCCTGTTGTGCCTGATGCTGCTCATGAGGATTCCTCATCAATACCTTCGGAGGTGGTGCGAAGCCCTCCGCCTGTTGCTTCGGATGCTATGTGCACAGGTGGTGCCGTAGATCGGACTGAGCTAGTCGATTCCCATCAGTCGCTCCCTTAGGGTTCTGGGGCTGCTTGCTTTGGATCGAAGGGCACTTTTTGTCTCCCGAAGAAGTCTTCCTTTCTTGGTTTGCTTGGAAAACGCAAGTTTTCGGAGCTTCCAACCTCGAGTGAGGATATGGTTCCTTCTTTGGGCACTAATTTGCCTTCTCTTGACAGTGCTATGCAACCTTCGCAATCTTCGAATCCGGATGCTCATTTTCAAAGTGTTGCTTTGTCTTTTCTTGCTTTGTTGTGTGTGGTTTTCGCTACACAATTCTTCGCTTACTTTCGTTTGTAGGTACTTCAAGCTCTGAGTCTTTTGAATTGGATGTACAAGCCATGCTGCCTTCGATTAATGATGATATTCAGGCTTTGGGCCCTCTTGAATCTGCTGCCCGCAAGGTTCGGTTTCCGAAGGCTGAACTTGGCCTGTCAAACCTTTCGGGTGACGTTCTCTTCCGTTCCTTGGTTGCTCAACTAGTCAAGGTTAGGTTTTGCATTTTTCTTTGTTTTTGTACTTCGCATTTTGTCTCTCTAATTGCTTCGTTTTTTCCTTTCTGCAGTCTATCGTTCTTACCCAAGCCTGTGCTCGCGAGTTTCAAAGTTCTTCTGGTGATTCTTCGCGTGTATCATCTCTCGAGGCTTCTCTTTCTGCGAAGGAGAATTCCCTGAAAGGAGAATTCCCTAAAAGTTTCTTCAGCCACTGCAACTGACTTACAAGTTGAAGTCGACACCCTCGAAGTCGTAATTCTGGCCTTGTGTCTGATTTGTCTCTCCTCGAGGAAAAGATTCGTGACAGAAAGGCTTCGTTGGAGAAGGAGAAGCTTTTTAGCGAACATCTCTCATCCCGTCTTTCGAAGGCATCTCAGTTGAAGATTGAGTCTGCTGATAATTCTTTTGCCAGATCTCTTAGTCTTTGTGATCTTGTCAAGGAATTGTTCCAAGCAGTTGGGGCGAAGTATGACGAAGTACCAGCAGATGCTTCCTTGGATGCTGTGAAGGAATGGCTTCGTGTGAATGTGACTAGTCTTGCCGGAATATGTCGAAGCTTTTCTTATGATGCTGTGGTGCTCATGATTCGAGATCTTCTCCATAGCTTTTCCTGCGAAGGTAGCGATGCCATCGATGTGATTCATCACTCTGACTTTTCAGTGAAGCCCTCGGATCCTTCTCATGAGTTTGGTGCTGTCGAAGGCAGGTGTCTTAGCTTGATCAATGAGTTTTGGTGGAATAGTGTCAAGTGTCTTGTTCCTAACTTCCCCGAAGAGTCTTCTTGAGCACCTTCGAACTGCTGCTGTAGATAGCATTTTTGGATGACCTTCGCCCTGTATCTATTTTGGATATTCTTTTTGCTGTAATATATGCTTTGTTAAAGCTTTATTGCATCAAATATCTTATTTATGTATTTCATGTTCTACGATGACTTTGAGCTCTGTATTGAGCCTTCGAATTTTCGTAGCTTTGTGTATGCACACCTTGTTTTGCATCGAAGATGTAATCATTCCTTCGGTTTGAGTCCTTCGACCGCGGGTTCCGTCACGATATTCATTGCTTATTTATATTTGCCTTGAGGCTTTTAGATTGTCTCGTGGACTTCGATGGCCTTCGGTTACTTCTTTGGTGTAGCATATTCATCATGCTTCTTTTTATCTTTTTCTTCTTCGTTCCCTGCGAATGTGTTTACTTCTTCGAGCACATTCGCCTTTTTGGCTTTTGGCCTTTTTGGCGAATGATGCCTTCGCTATTTCACGGATTTTTCTTTTTCTGGATTTTTATAATGGCTTTCGAGCCCTCTTTATGTGGTGGCTTCGCTCTTCTAGGCGAAGGCTTGTGATTGGTCGGCTTTCTTTTAGCCTTTGTATGGTAACTTTGCTTCTGACGAAAAATTACCGTTTCGGCTCTTATGCCATTGAAATCGCTTCGCAGTTTGTGAAGGCGAAAATTTTTTCTCTGCCTTTTAGGCGAATCTCAGATATCTGCTTTGAGAGCGAATTTTTGTCATCTTGTCTTGTGTTGCGACAAGGCTCCATTTCTCTTTATATGTCGAAGATTCGGCTTCGATGATTTTCCTGCGAAGGTGTATATATTTTTCTGCCCTTTGTAGGCGAATTCGAAACGTCTGCTTCTAGAGCAGGTTGTTATCATCTTGTCTTGTAATATGACAAGGCTCCATTCTTATTGAAGGCTCTTGTTGAAGGCTTTGTGGGATCGGCTTCCTCGAGGTGTGTTGAAGGCTCTTGTTCGCGATGGCTTTAAGCGTGGAGATGTTCTTCCGAAGGAACTTGTAGATCATTTCGCGGAGCTTGATAAGATTGCCAATAATCGTTCGCTGGTCGAAGCTCCTGCAGAACCTGTTCCTCTTGCTGTCGTTCCTCCGGGAGTGATTATCATTAGTGATGATGAGGGCTCCGAGGATTGTCAAGTTAGGCCTTCGCAGCCGGTTGGAGTGGCTAGTCGGACTCGTAGTAGATCGAGGAAGTAGATCTTTGTATCCATTGTATTCTTCTTTGTGTCGTTACTTGTTTCGAATGTCTCTGAGCAGCTTTCGGCTTCGTGTTGTACTTCTGTAACTTCGTGTTGAATGAAGAGTATGCTTGAACTTTTCGCTTTGTGTATCTTGCTCTTTTCTTTTTCCTTCTCTTCCACTGTACGCTTCATTTCTGTAGTTCGTCACGATGCCTTCGTTATTCTTCACTTTGCTCCGTCTGCTCGTGGGTTTTGCTTGTTGATCGACTTGTCTTCTCTTTATCGTGGGTTCGATCCACGGACGGCGCCAAATGTTGGGGGATCGAAGATCTGCGTGAGACGCGTCGAAGCCCTCCAACAGAGTGTTGATGAAGTCCTGCTCGCCCGAAGCCTTCGTAGGGTGCTGGAGCCTTCGGATTACCCTGCGAAACCCTCCTTGGCAGATAACATCGTCTGTTGGATGATGCGAAGCCCTCCTTCCTTGTCCGCGATGCCGGATGAAGGCGTGCTCGCTCAAGTCGTGTCTCAGTTCCCTGTTTGGAGTCGTTCGAAGCTCTCTGTCGCCCGCGATGCCGGGCGAAGGGGTCTCAGATGATGAGAGAGTCGGGTGCAGTGAAAATGATGTTGTCCTTGGCTCGAGGCCCCAAAAACGGATGATCTTTACAAGGTCCGCTCCTCCCATATTTATAGGGGGAGATAGGACCATATTTACAAACGTGCCACTGGCAACTCCGCTGGGCCTTTTGGCTCGAGGATTCACGAGGATTCACGCTAACTCCTGCTTCATGTCCTTCATTCCTTCCTTTTGGCCTTCGCTCGTCGCGGGTGGCCTTCGCCTGATCAATCGAAACCTCGGAAGCCGCCGTGAGCCCTTCGCGTACCTGTGGTCTTGTTCCTGGAGGCGATTGTCCCTTGCCCGAGTCAGATCGTAGCTACCTTCCCAACAGCTTGTAGTGACGAATTTTTCGTCATAAATCGCGATTTATGACCTTTTTAGGTTCCGTCAGCAGTCGAGCGTGGTCAGTCATGATTTATGACCTTTTTGCGCCCGGGCTGCCCGGGCGGGCAGCCTGCCCGTTCCCGGCTGAACAGTACTGTTTCCGTGATCCGCGTGGCAAACAACGTGGCATCCAATGTGGAATCCGACATAGCATCTGACGTGGCAGCCCTCGGCCTATTATGGGTCCAGCTTTAGCTGGGCTGTACGGAATTGAAGGCCCACCTTTGATGGGCCGGTGTTGACACCGGATTTTGGCCTGGGGCCCATTGTCAGTGTCAAGAAAAGTAGCACAGGTGCGTGAAGGAAGTGGTGGTCCATGAAGATGGTGGAAGAGAAGGAAACGTGTGCGTGTGCGTGTGGGTCCGAGTCCTTTTTTAGTTTTTTCTATTTCTGTTTAGAGAAGAGGATTAACCGAGTCGTGTCGGATTCGGAGTGTGTCAGGGGTATAAATGTAGCCCCGCGTTGTCTTGTAAAAACCCTAACCAATCAATCAATCAATTTCGGTGCATCGCCACCTTCTTCTCGACGGGATTTTCGTCGACATCGGCATCCATCGGGGCTCCGGTTTCGTCGACTTGGATTTCGTCAGGTAAGCGCATTAGCTTCTATTATGTCGACTTGTCCGTAATTAGAACTGATGTGGCTGTTAGTTATCCGGTAATTTAGCTTAATCTAGAGATCGACGTTGCACGTCTATTGCTTGGAATTGTAGACCTGGTCCGATTCTTTGCTGTAGTTTCAGTTGACTTGTCCTAGCTGTAGCCCTGCAATAGATTGTCGATGCCGATCGCTGTTTAAACTAGTTATTCGAGTCATTATTGAACGAATTAGATACAATTGAGTTTATCGTTTGCCGATTGTGTATTACCATTGACCTGGTCCAGTTTTACGTTTTCCTTCAGTTGACTTGTCCTAAAGAAAGCAATTAGCAAACGTGTCGATTTGATTAGATCTATTAGTTTAATAATTCTTTCGGGGTGTTTAGCCGATTGCTTATCAAATTCAGACCATGCTTGTTTATGCTACTGTTGTTTTATTTTTAACGTGTAAAAGGTCTGAACCATGTTTGCCGATGCCGATCTGCCACTGTTCATGCTTGCCGATGATAGTCCGGATATTGCATGTATCGTTAATGATCTCAAATACGTGAAATTTAGTACCTTTTTCCTTCGTGCAAGTTTTTATCATTTACGAACATGCCAATTCGTTTCTAGCGGACAACCGAGTACTTTTATTTATTATTATTAATTATTCTCATATCGGCTGCGGTTACGCATCGGCCTGTCCGGGGCCGATAGCCCAGGGATTTTACACGCTTTTCTTGTCTTTGTCGATTTGCAGGGAAAATCGATTGGTACGCTCCGGAATTCACTGCGTTCCAAGTTTTGTTCCTGAACAGAGTCAAGCAAATCTCTCAGGCCACGTGTGTGAGGAAGAAGTCAATTTTTGCGTCAACACACTTTTTGGCACGCCCGGTGGGACAATCATCAATTTTGCTCGAGTCAGATGGCGTTCGTTCAAGCTCTTGCGAAGGATGGTAGTTTGCTCGTCGATGATGACGGGAAGCCGATTCTGATTCCTGCGCCGATCACCAGCGATGGCAAAGATTCTTCTGAAATCACTGGCAATAATGAAGTACCTGCTTGGGAGAAGATGACCGTAGATCAAAAGAAGAAATATCAAGATTTCCTAATGGGTTGTCAGATGAAGTATTTTGAAGCGTGCAAGACCATGCTTGGCAGGACCATCACCAAGACAAACTTGCCAGTGATACTGAAACCAGAGGAATTAGCTACACTCAAAGCTAAAAAGTTACCGGATCGGGCTATGTTGGATGAAGCGATAAGTTCCTCAGTTCATCACGCGTTTGTCAACCAGTTCGGCGTATTGGTTAATACTGTGTATAATTTGATCAAGTCAATCATTGATGGCACTACTCAGAAGGAAGCCGGGTTTGTTGGGCCGACGTTCACTCTGCCACCTGCCACACCTTTGTGCACTGCAGGTCCTGAAAACCGCCCTGCAATCCAAGATGCTTCATCTCCTGGTCAGCAGCAGCCGCCATATGGCATGCCGACAGATATGTGGACGCCAAGTGCTAGAACGCTGGAGTTGGGGAAGACCAAGGTATCGGCACTGATTGCTGCCAGTGGAGAGTTGGTGCCGATGTCTGCGTCTCGCATGGAAGTAGGTGGAACTTCTGCCGCTTCAGGAGCTGGAGCAATTCCACAACCACGATATAATTTGGTTCCTAATGTTGATCCAACATTGTTCAATCAGGAGATACCACAGGGACATCATATTTCAGCATATTATCGAGAGCATTACAACAAGGAGCAAGCTGCTCAGGGGCAATCACAGTTATGCCAGCCGTTTCAATCGGCTGGGGGGCATGGACAGAATTCCTTAGAAGACATAGTGCCTAAATTGGCAGAAATCATGAAGGAGCAGTTCGATCTCAAGCCTAGAGAGCAAGGTTATATGTATCGACGTCCGTATCCGGAGTGGATGGAAAAGATTGCTCTTCCGCATCGGTACAAGCTGCCGGAATTTTCCAAATTTTCAGGACAAGATAATGTTTCCACAGTTGAGCATATCAGTCGATATTTGGCGCAATTAGGATAAGCTTTAGCTCAGGATGCTCTGAAAGTTAGGCTTTTTCCATTGTCACTTTCTGGATCGGCATTCTCATGGTTCACCTCGCTTCCTTCAGGATCTGTGCAGAATTGGGCCGATCTGGAAAAGAGATTTCATTCTTATTTCTACACCGGGATGGTCGAGCTAAGTATATCAGACTTGACAGCAGTTCAACAAAAAGCTGGGGAGTCAGTTGTCGATTACGTGCAGAGGTTTCGGAATGTCCGCGGCAGGTGTTATAATCTGAACTTGACGGATCGGCAAATGGCTGAAATTGCGTATCAAGGATTGTTGACTCAGATCAAGGATAAGTTTGCACCTCAGGAAGTCGATGGTTTAGCCCAGTTGGTCCAAAAGGCTTCGATTCAAGAGGGTCGCATTCAGAATACACGTGGCAGGCAGTACCAGGCGGCGTATGCCGTTTACTCTTCTGATTCTGATGATGATAATGATGTTGCTCTTGCTGAATGGACCAGGAACAGGAAGTCTTTGGCATGTCCTTGGGTCAAGCAGAAGGTAGAAGAGAAGCAGTACGATTTTGATGTCAACATGGCCAACAAGATATTTGATCTGTTGCTCCAGGAAAAACTCATTCAACTCCCACCCAATCATACTTTGCCGACAGCTGAGGAGTTTAAGAAAATCAAATGGTGCAAGTGGCATAACTCCCCGTCTCATCACACCAATGAGTGCAAAGTGTTCAGGCAGCAGATCCAATCGGCAATCGAAAGCGGTCGTATTAAATTCTCAGGACAGAAGCCAATGAGGATCGACGAGAACCCCTTTCCAGTCAACATGATTGGTGGTTCTGCTGGTCTGATCGGCAAGTATTCCAGGAAAAGAGAAAGAGAGGACAGGAGGTCTGATGATGATGAATTCGATCCACACTGGACCTGTCTCTTCTTTCAGTATTGTTGGGAACAAGGGATGAAACTGCCGCCAATTGAGGGTTGCCCAGGTTGCAGCAGACGGTCTGCTGATCTCTACAGGGAAGCTGGTCCTTCGAGGGTTCCTCCAAGAGTCGAGAGGGATCGATTTGAAGGGAGATTGATGAGGGCCCCAGTGCAAGAAAGGCTTGGACCTGTCAACCGGGTGGAGGAAGATTACAATGAGCATCATGAGGGCTGGTTCACAGAAGAAGGCCAATGGTGTCCAAGTGGTATATTCACCAAGACACAGAACCGGAGAGTCCAGAAAGCGCGCTGCAAGGAGTTGAACAAGGATGTGTACAAGAAGGATGATCATGACAAAGGGCCCAAGACCAAATAGGTATGGAGGCAGAAGATTAAATCTCAGGTAAATGAGGTTGAGGCGCCCGTCGATATGGTATTTTTGCTTCCTCGTGAATTCCGTTCTTTGGATATTAATGAAACAGAAGAACAAGCTTCTGCCGAATTGTTATTGGGTCCACAGCAAGCAGTGTTCAACAAGCCTACTAGTACTGATCATCTTCACTTGAAAGCCTTGTATCTCAATGGTTTTGCTAATGGCAAGCCGATGAGTAAGATGATGGTTGATGGAGGCGCAGCTGTTAATGTTATGCCGATGGTGACTTACAAGAAGATTGGTAGGCTTCCCGAAGAATTGACCAAGACCAACATGACGTTGAGGGATTATGGAGGCAGGAGCTCTGAGGTCAAGGGGTTACCAATGTCGAAGTTACTGTTGGAAGCAAGACCTTGCTGACGACGTTCTTTGTGATTGAAGTCAAAGGATCGTACGCCGTGCTGCTGGGTAGGGATTGGATTCATGCTAACTGTTGTATCCCGTCTACGATGCATCAGCTCCTTATCCAGTGGGTCGGCGACAAGGTAGAGACTATTCAAGCTGATCGGTCGGTGAGCGTAGCTACTACGGACTTTGTGCCGACGATGGCGGAAGAGTTGCCGTGTATTTCAGGAACATACTGGGAAGGAGATTCCTTGGATGTCACCGATGAAGGTGTATGCATCACGGAGGGATCGGCAACTCCACGGTTGCTCTAGCAGTGGGCGACCCGGTCGTCGATCGACTGATTGGGGCGCAGGGTGAACCAATTCATGGTCAGCCGATTGACGATAAAGATGAAGGAAAGCTTGGTCATGGATTTATATCGGCCGATGAATTAGAGGGAGTCGACATTGGTGATGGTGATAAGCCTCATCCGACGTTCATTAGCAAGAAGATTTGTAAAGAATTTAGAGGAAAATTGATTTCATTATTAAAGGAATATAAAGATTGTTTTGCCTGGGATTATGGTGGGATGCCTGGTCTAAGTCGAGATATTGTTGAACACCGATTGCCTATTAAGCCTGGGTATCGACCGTTTAAACAGCCTAATCGCAGGATTGATCCAAAGATTTATGATGCTGTCAAAGAAGAGATTACAAGATTATACGATGCAAAGTTTATCAGACCATGTCGATATGTGGAGTGGGTATCGAGCATTGTCCCAATAACCAAGAAGAACGGGAAGATGAGAGTGTGCATCGACTTTAGGGATTTGAATAAAGCCACACCTAAAGATGAGTATCCAATGCCGATGGCAGATGTTCTGATTGATGCAGCCGCGGGGCATAAAGTCTTGAGTTTCATGGATGGAAATGCGGGTTACAATCAGATTTTCATGGCTGAAGAAGATATTGCAAAGACTGCTTTCAGATGTCCGGGAGCTCTAGGATTGTTTGCGTTGGTTTGAAGAATGCTGGGGCAACGTATCAGAGAGCCATGAACTTCATTTACCACGATCTGATCGGTCGATTGGTGGAAATTTATATTGATGATGTGATGGTAAAGTCCAAGACAGATGAAGATCATCTTGCCGATTTACGAGAAGTACTTGAAAGGACCAGAAAATTTGGTCTTAAGATGAATCCGCATAAATGTGCTTTTGGTGTGTCGGCAGGACAATTTCTGGGTTTCATTGTTCACAAAAAGGGAATTGAGATTGGTCCCAAGAGTGCGGAATCAATCAAGAAGATCAAGCCACCGACATGCAAAAAAGAGCTGCAGTCCTTGATCGGCAAAATTAATTTCGTGAGGAGGTTTATCTCCAATCTCTCTGGAAAGATCAGTTCATTCACTCCGCTATTGAAGCTGAAGGCAGATCAGGAATTTCGATGGGAAGCTCATCATCAAAAGGCTCTTGACGATATTAAGGCATATTTGGTCTCACCGCCGGTGCTAATGCCGCCCAAACCGGGTATTCCGTTCAGATTGTATTTGTCTGCCGATGACAAGTGTATTGGTTCGGCATTGACACAAGAACAGGATGGTAAGGAAAGAATCATATTCTATCTTAGTCGTAGATTGGTGGATGCTGAGAACAGATATTCCGAGATTGAAAGGTTATGTCTGTGTCTTTATTTTTCATGTACTAAATTGAGGCATTATTTATTATCCGAAGAATGTACCATTGTTTGCCAAGCCGATGTTGTCAGATATATCTTGTCCGCCCCAGTGATGAAAGGCAGGCTCGGGAAGTGGATGTTGGCCATTGCGGAGTTTGATTTGAAGTATGAGTCCGCCAAAGCTATGAAAGCCCAGGTGTTTGCCGATTTAGTGGTTCAGCATGGGGGGCATAATGAAAAGATGGTGGAGCGAGTACCTTGAAAGCTGCTGTTTGATGGATCGATTTGCAAGCATGGTTGCGGGATCGGCATTGTGATTGTCACCCCCAAGGGGGCCAGGTTCGAGTTTTTCTTTCCAGTTGAAACTCATACTAACAATCAAGTTGAATATGAAGCTGTATTGAAGGGGTTACAGCTGTTGAGAGAAGCTAATGCCGATTTCATAGAAGTTGTCGGGGATTCTTTGCTGATTGTGGGATAGTTGAATGATGAATACGAGTGCAAAGATGATGTGCTGCAGGATTATTATTACAAGTGTCAAGACTTGATGAAGAGCTTCAGGCATATCACCGTTAGTCATGTTCCTCGACAAATGAATTCTGAAGCTAATGATCTAGCTCAGCACGCATCTGGATATCGGCTTATGATAAATGCTATCGATCATGAGGCCGATGTCGATTTGCATGACTGGAGAACTGAGATTATAAGTTATTTGAAGGACCCAAACCAGAAGACATCCAAGGAGCTGCGTTACAAGGCGATGAAGTATGTGCTTGTCGATGGTCAGCTCTATTACAAGACGTTGGAAGGGATTCTCCTCAAGTGTTTGAGTGCTGATGAGGCTAAGAAGACGCTGATGGAGGTTCATGATGGAATATGTGGAACACATCAGTCGGCACACAAGATGAAGTGGTTGATCAGACGAACTGGATATTTTTGGCCAACAATGCTTGAGGATTGTTTTAGATATTACAAAGGGTGTCAAGATTGTCAAAAGTACGGGTCAATCCAGAGAGCTCCGGCTTCGGCAATGAATCCTATAATCAAGCCGTGGCCATTTAGAGGATGGGGCATCGACATGATTGGCGAGATTCAACCTGCGTCTAGTAAAGGGCATAAATATATACTTGCGGCTATGGATTATTTCACCAAGTGGGTCGAGGCGGTGCCATACAGGACTGTAACTTCGAGGGACGTGATTGCATTTGTTAAGGAGCACATAATTTACCGATTTGGTATTCCTCAGACCATCACGACTGATCAGGGGTCTATCTTTATTTCGGAGGAGTTTCGGGAGTTTGCCGATGAGATGGGTATCAGGTTGTTAAATTCTTCGCCTTACTATGCTCAGGCCAATGGTCAAGCTGAAGCTTCAAACAAAACCCTGATCAAGTTAATTAAGCGAAAGATTCAGGAGCAACCGAGAAGATGGCATACTCTGCTTGCCGATTCGTTATGGGCTTATCGAATGTCCCATCACGGGTCAGTACAGGTATCGCCGTATCAGCTAGTATATGGTCATGAGGCTGTTCTACCATGGGAAGTTTGTGCTAGGTCTAGAAGGATTGATTTGCAGAATCAATTGACCGTGGAGCAGTATCATGATTTAATGATGGACGAATTGGAAGATGTGTGTCAGCAGAGGTTGGTCGCATTAAAGAGGATTCAAGACAATAAGGCGCGGGTGGCTCGGCATTATAACAAGAAGGTGGTGACAAAGCAATTTGAGGAAGGTGATCTGGTTTGGAAGTTGAGGTTGTGTTGGTATTTCTTAACGTCACAGATAAATCCGCAAGCGTACGGAGAATACCGTTGTAGCACTTCACCCGTGAGTATTCAAGGGTATCGTTATTTATATTATCCCAAGGGAACGGAGTGGAATTATCTACTAGTCTAGCTGGTCCAAGGACACGAGGAAGGATGGTAGGTATGGGTAGAGAGGATTCCTATGGATGAAGTTCTATCTGGAACAAGGAAGAGTAGACACAGCAGGGCTGTCACCACCTACCGGCAAACTCCCCTACTAGGACACGTGACACTAGGGCTATTAAGTCCCTAGGCCAGTCCTAGGGTCACGTGACAACAAGGCAATTAAGTCCTCGCTGCCAGACCGATTCCAAGAAGTCAATTCCCTAGAACAGAAAGGACTAAGCACAGCAGGGCTGTCACCACCTACTGGCGACCCTCTCCTAGGACATGTGACACCAGGGCTATTAAGTCCCTATGCCAGTCCCAAGGTCACGTGACAGCAAGGCAATCAAGTCCTCCCTGCCAGACCTATTCTAGTTCACAAGACTAAAGATAAATTCTGCCTCTAAATGCTTACTTGAATAGAACGATGATCATGCAAGCAAGTAAAGGAAGAACTTATACTAGAATAGAAACATACAATCCAAAAGGAGATCGAGAGTACTTACTTGTAATGAAGATAAACGACGAACGAACGATGAACGAACGACGAACGAACGATGAACGAAGAACGAACGACGAACGAACGATGAACGAACGAAGAACACTTCACTATAAATAAGTATCCTCCAAGATACAAGATTTGGGCCAAGTCCTCACAAAGGGAGAACTACCCTTCTCTCCTACCCTACTCTCTCCCTACTCTACTAGTGTACAAATGGCTCTAGGCCCTTGGGAGTGGAATGAGGCTCTCCTTCTTGTGTCTTCTTGAGGGGAGGGGGTACCCCTCTATTTATAGTCTTGAGTAGGTCGGTTTGGGGGCCTCCACCGCCTCAATGCACCGCCTCAACGCATTAAATGCAGGCAGAACCGACATCAGGAAGGCGGTGGCGACCAGCCAGAGAAAGATGGGCCAGATTGGCCACTGTAGCAGGTCGGCCGACCTCACTGTAGCAGGTCGGCCGACCCCCCCTTGGCCCATTTGGCCTTGGGCTTTGGCCGAGGGGTCCTCTTTGATGTCTTGTTCAATGATCTTCGTGCATTGGCCCAAGTTGGTTGAGTTTTGTATGACGTTTGATCCATATCTTGTTGGGCTGCCTGTGCTGATTTTCTCGGAGTGATGTGTTGTGGCCTTCTTGATGTGAATTCCCTCCTTTTGATATGAAATGTTCCTGCACTCACAAATTCACCAACACTCGTGGAAATCGTTAGTAATAAACTCCTACCACTATGTTTGGTGTTCATTTTATTTCTTTTATGCAGGTAATTGACGGTCAAAAGTGGTACTTAAGGGCCGTCAACAACACCCCCACACTTGAGCCTTTGCTCGTCCTCGAGTGAAGGTGGAAGATTAAGATAAAGCATGACTTCCTATGGTATGATGCTAGCATACAAGTTATTCCAAGCCATACCTGCACCTGTGAACTTTGAAGTGGCTAACATGCTATCTTGGGCGGTTGAGGAATGGAACGATCTTGATTCAAGTCATCAATACCCGTCTGCTGAGTAACTTGGGTTTTTGAAAGATTTTCAAAGTAAAAGCATAGCTTGTACTCCTCAAATGATTCTCTCAATTCGCTCAATGTGTATGATTCCTCACCAAGGCAATGTGTTTGCCTCCTTTCATCCTACTTCTATGTAAGGCTTTATGTGGAGCTTGGTAGGGATGAAAAGGAGCATACTTGCATCACTTATATTGCGAAGTCAAAGAGTGGATCCAAAAGAGAAAACAAGCCATACAATCTGATCAAGAATGTGCATGTGTGTGGATATGTGTGTGGAAGATAGAACGAGATGGATACTCCTTGATGTGATGATATCTCTCTCGTGCTTGAATTTTGTTTGAGAACATGGCTATCGCTTCTTTTCTTTCTTCTCTCTCTTTTTTTTTTCATGCTTTTGAGCACTAACACTTTCTTTCTTTCTTTCTTTTCTGATGAACTCTTTCTCTCTCTTTTTTTTTTCGATAGCCATGCCTCTTTTGCAAGAGTATTTGAAGAGAGATATCAACAAAAGATGAAGGAGTATTTTATTTAGGTGGATGGATGAATGGAAAGGATGTTGCTAACTTCCAGTGTAGAAGTTAGCATGTTTTGTAGTGGTAGTGGTGTATGTGTACGTGATCTTGACCAGGAAAGTATGACAAGAATCTCACAAGGGTCACATAATTTGACAAAGCTCAAAGCAATAACAAGCAGTATTTTGTAGGGGTTTTCAATGTGATCATTATTTGGCTCTGGTAGGAATATAAGACCATTGAGGAGTGCAAAGCTATTGATTTTAAATTTTTCAAGATAAAAAATCCCAAGCACTCTTTGCAGAAGAAGCAAGATTCCTATCATCCAACCATATCACACTCGCCAACAACTTAGATAAACATGGGTTCCTATGATAATGGTGTTCACAAGCAACAGGTGTGCAAAGCGAGGAATAAAGAATATGCAGGCCAACCAAACAGAAGCATGCATGTTTGTCGAGGGATAAAAGATTTGTTTTATCATTGAGTTAAATTTTAGTGAACGATGCAAGAAATTTATTTCAACTCAAGAATTGGAGAGTAGGGTATAGGATGTGCAAACCGTCGCATTAGATGAAGTGGAGACCAAGAGGGGTCATAGGATTGATCTCTGTCTTCTTGTCCCGATGGCTCCACTCCTTTGCGTGTTGATTGGTGCGATGTTGTGCATCATGTTGGTGGGAGACCTTGAGTGTGTGCTTGATGAAGGACCAAGAGGTCTCCCCCACACTTGTTATTGTACCTAGCTTATTTATTCGAAAGAGACAAACAAATGTGGAAACAAAAAAGGACTCTACCGGGGTTAAAGACCGGGGAGCCTAAATTTATTGAATTTAGTAAAATAACTCAAGGCGCATGATATGTTGGAAAGGGAAATAAAAACGCCTAGTTTATTCAAGCTATTTTTTTCAAGTTTATGTTTTTATCATGTAAGGCGAAAGCAAAAGGATACAAGTTGCGATACAAGTTACCTTAGTGGAGGAGGGATCCTCCCCCACACTTGTTCTTTGCCCGTAGTCCTTGATTGGTGTCGATCCCCATGATATTGATCGGGCTTTGTGCAGCGTGGCATGATGTTGGCATGTCGTCTTTCTTCAACGCGTTGTTGAGTCGCTTGTCGGCCCTTTTCATGGCTGCACATAAGAGCGAAAACACAAGAGCAAACTCGAGAACGGGTTATGTTAGTGTAAACAATGTGGATCACCCGTCGGTTGCTGCAAAGCTTCTTGATCGCAACAAAAGAATGCAAATAAAATCAAAAGAAAAGAAGGGAAAATCATTTTCTTGAACTTGAGACAAATGCAATGAAAACATGGAGAAATGTGAGCAAAAATTTTGTTGAGAAGGTGCTTAAGTAAAACGAGAAATGGAGCTGAAGATTCAAGCACTCTTCCTTCAAAAAGATGAAGTCCAACTTGGCACGCAACTCCCCAATGGCTATGTGATAAGAAGTCAATGGGAGTTGTGCCAAAACTCCTCCAAAATTTTGCTCAAAACATTTTCCAACAGAAGATTGTCTCAAATTCATTTTCACAAAATAGAAAACTCTTCTCTCTTTTTTTTTTATGCAAATGGCAGGTGGTTTGAACAATCCCAAACAGATGTTGGGACGATTCAAACATGCAAGAATGCAAGTGGGAAAATCGAATATGCAAGGATGCAACTTTGTAGAAAAATCCAAATATGCATGTTGATGGAGAAATCAAATATGCAAAAGAATGCAAATATGAGAGAAGCAAATATGAGATAACTACCGATTATCCTGCCGGCAAGGGCATCATCATTTTAAGTCCGATGAGCAAGACTTTCCTTCATTCTAATCCCTGCAAAGTTAGTGCTGATATGCAACCACGAGATTTGCAATATTTGTGATAAACGAAAGCATCTACAACCAACCTAAAGAATGAGTAACAAAAGAGATAAACAAGGTGGTTGTAGGCCTCATGCGGGGTTTTGGCACTGAGGGGCGTGGGCTCTAGAGATTCATGGCATGAGCATGTTTCTTGTGGGTGTTCAAGAAAGAAGTTCTCAAGCTCATGCTTAGGATCATGTTTAACGGGCGATGACTCAAGAGAACTATCAAATGAGCATGTTTCTTGTGGGTTTTCAAGGAAAAAACTTTCATGCTCATGCAAAGGATCAAGTTCCTCTAGAGTTGATGCCTCGAGGAAGTCCATAGCCCAAGAGTTTTCCTTCTTAAGAGGTTCTTGATCACCAATAAGAATGGTGCACGGAGGGCTAGAGGGAACAGGCTCAAGATAGAGCGATGGTGATGAGGATTGTTGGGCTAGGAATGTTTCTTCTTTTCTATCCTCATCTTGGGTGGAAAACCTCTCATCCTTATGTAGAGCAAGATCCAAAGATGCGAATGGGGATACAAACATCACTTGCTCAAGTGGTTCATGATCAAGATGAGGTTTTGCCGAAGGATTTTGATAGCTCGTGCTGGTGAAAGGGGCATTCTCAAGAATTTCCTTCATGTCCTCCTTGAGAAATGGTTCTTTTAGAGGATTGGGAGGAGTAGGAGGCATCTTATCCCATATGTCGTTCGAGGTTTTTCCATAGTCTTCAATAATTTCTTCCTCAAACTCATACGAGAACTCAACAGGCGAATCATGGGATGTGGACAAAGAGGGGATGGATTCGGATGTTGAGGGTTCCTCGATGCTTGACACGACTTTCTCTTGGAGGGATTCACTAAGAAGACTGACGAAGGAATTATTTTCTGTGATCTGATCCAAGATGTTTCTTCCTTCGGTCGGTGTTTTAGAAGCAAAGGAGCCTCCAGCGGCGATGTCAAGATATAGGGCGGATTTCTTGTCTAAACCCATGTAGAAATATTGCAATAGCATGGAATCGGGGATAGACAAGTCTGGGCCAGTAAGAGTTAGCAAGGAAAACCTAACCCAGGCTGCACCTATGGACTCCTTCTCATTCTGCGAGAAATTCATGATTTCTAGCCGGAGAGCAACGATTCGGGATAAGGGAAAGAAGACTGAGCAAAATTTATCTCGGAGTTTTTCCCAATCCCCATTCATGTTTCTGACGACAATCGTGTACCATTGTTCCGCTCTCTCACGAAGGGAGAAAGGAAACAACTTCCATTTCACGGTTTCTTGTGCCATGCCTTGGATCACGACGCATGAACACTCTTGCTCGAACTCTCGCAGATGGTGATATGGATTTTCTTGGTCAGTTCCAGAGAAGGGTCGGCTTCTGACCATGTTTATAAAGGTGGGGTGGATCATATAGCCGGATGTGGAAATGGGTTTGGAGGATGGTGGTGGCTCAAATGACATTCCCCTTGGAGCAGAGAAGGATTGGATTGTAGGTTCTGGCTCCATGATAAATATTTTTGATGTTTTTCAAGGAAGGGGTAGAAATGATGGATGGTGGAAGAGTGGCAATGGATTGAGGATAAGTAATAAAAGGAAAAGGATAAAAGGATACAATACGAGGACCAACTAGGTTCGAAGATAAAAAGCAACTACCGATTCCCCGGCAACGGCGCCAGAAATGCTTGTTGGTATTTCTTAACGTCACAGATAAATCCGCAAGCGTACGGAGAATACCGTTGTAGCACTTCACCCGTGAGTATTCAAGGGTATCGTTATTTATATTATCCCAAGGGAACGGAGTGGAATTATCTACTAGTCTAGCTGGTCCAAGGACACGAGGAAGGATGGTAGGTATGGGTAGAGAGGATTCCTATGGATGAAGTTCTATCTGGAACAAGGAAGAGTAGACACAGCAGGGCTGTCACCACCTACCGGCAAACTCCCCTACTAGGACACGTGACACTAGGGCTATTAAGTCCCTAGGCCAGTCCTAGGGTCACGTGACAACAAGGCAATTAAGTCCTCGCTGCCAGACCGATTCCAAGAAGTCAATTCCCTAGAACAGAAAGGACTAAGCACAGCAGGGCTGTCACCACCTACTGGCGACCCTCTCCTAGGACATGTGACACCAGGGCTATTAAGTCCCTATGCCAGTCCCAAGGTCACGTGACAGCAAGGCAATCAAGTCCTCCCTGCCAGACCTATTCTAGTTCACAAGACTAAAGATAAATTCTGCCTCTAAATGCTTACTTGAATAGAACGATGATCATGCAAGCAAGTAAAGGAAGAACTTATACTAGAATAGAAACATACAATCCAAAAGGAGATCGAGAGTACTTACTTGTAATGAAGATAAACGACGAACGAACGATGAACGAACGACGAACGAACGATGAACGAAGAACGAACGACGAACGAACGATGAACGAACGAAGAACACTTCACTATAAATAAGTATCCTCCAAGATACAAGATTTGGGCCAAGTCCTCACAAAGGGAGAACTACCCTTCTCTCCTACCCTACTCTCTCCCTACTCTACTAGTGTACAAATGGCTCTAGGCCCTTGGGAGTGGAATGAGGCTCTCCTTCTTGTGTCTTCTTGAGGGGAGGGGGTACCCCTCTATTTATAGTCTTGAGTAGGTCGGTTTGGGGGCCTTCACCGCCTCAATGCACCGCCTCAACGCATTAAATGCAGGCAGAACCGACATCAGGAAGGCGGTGGCGACCAGCCAGAGAAAGATGGGCCAGATTGGCCACTGTAGCAGGTCGGCCGACCTCACTGTAGCAGGTCGGCCGACCCCCCCTTGGCCCATTTGGCCTTGGGCTTTGGCCGAGGGGTCCTCCTTGATGTCTTGTTCAATGATCTTCGTGCATTGGCCCAAGTTGGTTGAGTTTTGTATGACGTTTGATCCATATCTTGTTGGGCTGCCTGTGCTGATTTTCTCGGAGTGATGTGTTGTGGCCTTCTTGATGTGAATTCCCTCCTTTTGATATGAAATGTTCCTGCACTCACAAATTCACCAACACTCGTGGAAATCGTTAGTAATAAACTCCTACCACTATGTTTGGTGTTCATTTTATTTCTTTTATGCAGGTAATTGACGGTCAAAAGTGGTACTTAAGGGCCGTCAACAGGTTGCCGATTGGATCGCGAGATAATCGCTTCGGCAAATGGTCACCTAATTAGGAAGGACCTTATGTTATTAGCCGATGTGCACCCGGTAACGCTTACGTTTTGAAGGAATTAGATGGCGAAGAGTTTAGCCGAGCGCTTAATGGGAAGTATTTGAAGAAATATTATCCCAGTATTTGGATTGGGTCGTAAAAGTGCTCTGATAAACATTCATCAGAAGCCGACGTTAAAGCGTCGCCTTTGAGATGGCCGATGTCAATGGTGTTGCCCTTAGACAAAATTAAAGGAGGACTTTCAAAGTCGATACATATAGGTACATATGTCGATGGTTTACAACTGATGGCTTAGCCGACGCAGCGGCTGAACGGCATCAAAAGCCTAAGCTAAAGGGAAGGAAGGTACTTCATTACATGCCTAGGATACACACTGCAGTTTCCTACATAGTTGCGAGAAGTAAACCATGGCCTTAAGCTTGTCACGCAACTGTTGGAAAGCATGTTCGAGGGGATGCAATGATCCGGACAGCGGCACCTAAAGATCACGGGAGTATTTCCCGGGGTGTTTCTTCAAGGGGCCGCGCTGGGGAGGAACACGACCGCCGGGAAGAAACCTTGTCTGACGTGAGGTGTTAGTTTCTTCATCTTCATCTTTGGGAGAGATGGCAGTGATTTTGGGCAAGCTTGGCGCCAATGGCTCAAACCTGGGAAGAAGCACTACAAGAGGGATAGCGTCTATTGGGATCTCTGAAGGTGGTGGATTTAGAGTTAGAGGAAGAGCAATTGGTGAGTTAAAAGCAGAAGGAGGAGGATTCTCTTTTTTGTTTTTCTCTTTCTTGGAAGAGGAGGGGTTCTTTCTACTCGCCATGGTTGGTTGAATGAGAAGTGTGCGGCTTGCTTGTCTATTTATAGCCCGAATGGTGAAGAAGATAAGATAGAACGACAGTAAAGTTCTGAAAAGGGTTGATGTGCGCTGGGATTGATAAAGTTGCATGCCGCATGAAGACAAGGCTTGATGCGTTCTTGTCAACCACAATATTCATGTGAGGAGAATCGTCTGGGAGTGATGTGAAGCCAAATTAGGTGAAGACAACGAGTCATGGAAATCGGGAATTGTGGGATCACAGTTGCGTTACTATTGAATCCGTGACAATTATAAAAGGAGTTTTCATATTACAAGAAAAACTTGAAGTTCAAAGCGAGGTACAATTTAAAGCTACAAGTTTAATGGGGATACAGATAGTCACGGATTACAGCAAGACAATGATCGCGGAGCTGATCGATATCGGCGAGGACATAGGCATCGGCGTCGTCGGATTCAATTTCCACAGGAGCCCTTTCCCAAGCACGCTGTGAAGCCTCTATAGCTACTTCGGTGACTTGTTGTTGACGCTGCAGGTCGATGTGGAGCCTGGCGAGACTGGCTTCTGTTGTCGATATCTCTTGCTCTTTCACTTGTAAGGCGGCGTGCAGGTCATCGGCTTCTTTCTTCAGTTGGTTCAGCCGGGTTGCCTCTTCTGAGAATCCAGTTTTCAAGGATTCGTGCTTCGCCACTTCAACCTTAGAAAGCTGGAGAGCTTTTTCGGCATCGGCAACAAGCTTGCGTTGCTGGGATCGGCGTTCGATGTTTTCTCGGGCTTGTTCGAGATCTTCTCACCGGAATTCCATGAAGGCTACCGGTTGGCGAGCGGCCCTCAAATCCCTTGGAATGAACTTCCGGATGAGTTCCAACCTTGCGCGAATGGAAGCAGCGTTGTTGGTGAGGTCGTTGATGGAGGCTTCCTCAATCCGGGATTCCAGTTCGACTAGAATGTTGGGGACGCCGTCTTGTAAAGGTTGCCGATGACTCATGGCTTCGACGCGTGCCTATGAAGATATTGAGGTGTGATTAGAAGGATAGTTAAGCAAGGACAGAGGAATAAGTGGTTGTTTGTTACCAGAGAAGGATCAACATTAGCAGGAACAGAAGTATTGGCGCTCTGACAAGAAGAGGCACCAGGGTCTTCATTAGTGATGCCGACAGGGTTATCTGAAGCAGGTGCCGGAGTATCATTGGGGGCCGATTCTTCTTCCTCCCTGACTTCACCAGAGGGGTTGACTGTTGCTTCTTCTTGGCTTTCAGGTTGGGTGTGCCCCAATTCTTCTCGCTCCTGGACCTGATGATAATGATGACGAAGAAGATGTGTTAATAGGGGCTTGAAGGAAGTCGATGCTAGAAGTTAACTAGTACCTGCTCAGTGTCGGTTTCGGTGACTTCTGGATTCCCTTGTGCCGGTTGGTCGCCGATGCCGATGTTTTCTGGATCATTAGATGAGGCCTGTTGGTCGCCGATGCATCAGTCTCAATAACAAACTCTTGGGTGAAATCTGGAAATGCCAAAACTGGGGTGCTAATCATAGCAGTTTTCAACTGATCAAAGGCCTTTTGGGCATCTTCAGTCCACAGGAACTTCTTGTGGTGCAGCAAATTGGTCAGTGGTTTGGCAATTATCCCATAGGATTGGACAAATATTCTATAGTATCCTGTGAGTCCCAAAAACCCTCTTAATTCAGTGAAGTTCTGAGGCATGGGCCAATTCAACATGGCCGAAGTTTTAGATGGGTCAGTAGAAACCCCCTTGTCAGAGATAATGTACCCCAAATATGATAGAGTTTGTTGTACAAATATGCACTTACTGAACTTGATGAACAAATTGTGGCTCAGCAATGTCTGAAAAACAATTTTCAAATGCTCAATGTGCTCTTCCAGTGTCTTGCTGAACACCAATATGTCATCCATGAAGACAAGTACAAATTTCCTCATATGAGGCCCAAAAATGTCATTCATGAGGCATTGAAAAGTTGCTGGAGCATTAGTCAAACCAAAAGGCATGACCCTAAACTGAAATAGCCCATGATGAGTTTTAAAAGCTGTTTTAGCTTCATCAGTAGGGACCATTCTAATTTGGTGGAATCCAGATGCAAGATCAATTGTAGAAAAGTACTTAGCTCCAGCTATTTCATCTAAGAACTCATCAATCACTGGCATAGGAAATTTATTTTTGACAGTGATAGCATTCAACTTTCTGTAGTCGACACAAAATCTCCATGTACCATCTTTTTTCTTGACTAGTAGAACTGGTGATGCAAAAGGGCTGAGGCTATGAGTGATTGTACCTGCCTTGAGCATCTCAGACACTTGTCTTTCAATCTCATTCTTTTGTTCAGGAGAGTATCTGTAGGGTCTGCAGTTAATTGGTGCATTGTCAGGTAAGAGTGTTATAGAGTGATCATAAGTTCTTGAGGGAGGCAAGGATGATGGTGTCTCAAATATTTTTCCATACTGAGATATGAGAGCTTTGATTTCAGCAGGAATTCCCTTGCTCAGATAATTGTTCATAGTAGCAGTATTGTCAGAAACTGGTTCTACTAGAACAGCAGCCCAAAGGTCATTACCTTGATAGCACTTAACCACCTGTTCACAAGTCATTTCCATGAGTGTATCGGGAGTGTCAGGTTTCAAGCCTTGCAACCTGATCAAGCTTCCTTTCTACTGAAACTCAATCCACTTTTCTGCCCATTCACAAGTCATTGGACTGAATTGTTCAAGCCAATCCATTCCTAGTACAAGATCATAAGCCCCAATGTCCAAGATCTTAGCAGTACTGGAGAAAGTGTGGCCCTGAATCCACCATTCAAAGTTTTGAATCTCTGTCACATGTTAGCGTTGCACCATTAGCTACCTTGACCTGCATAGGAACAGTAGCAGAAGTAGGGATATTCAACTGCTGTAAGAGTGACGAGTTGAGGAATGTGTGTGAGCTCCCGGAGTTGACCAATATAAGAAGTGCTTTATTCTTTACAAGAGCATGCAGCTGTATAGCTTTCTTGGTTGGCCGGCCAGAAATGGCAGCAAGTGACATGTAACATTCAGCATCATCAGCTGAAGAGAGTTCCAGTGCATCTAATATCTCATCAGAAAGGAAACCGCCCCCATCACAAGTAGTACTCCAGAGAGCATTCAACTGACCAAGAGTAACAACTGCACATTGGTGACCAGGTACATATTTATCACCACATTTATAGCACAAATGATTCAACCTCCTGAACTCCTTCAACTGTTTAGCCTTCCACAAATCAGAAGAGCTAAAATTTGGCCTACTGTCTTTGAAAGAGGGATTGCCAGATTTAGTGTAACTCTTGGAATGCTTCTTTTTCTCAAGCAAATGCTCTTGAATAATAGCCAGTGTAGCAGCTTGAGCAACGGTAGCAGGCAATTGAATTTCAACAACATCTCTTAATTCAGGTTTGAGCCCCAACAAAAATTGAGAAACCATGATTGTTTCACTGACATGTTTGTCATACAGCTTAATGTGATAAAGCAGTTGCTCAAAAGCCTTCCTGTACTCATCAACACTAGTATGCTGACGAAGGGCTAGCAGTTCCATAGCTTTCAGCTTGTGCACATTCACATCAAACTCACCAATAACAGCAGCAGAAAAATGATCCCAAAGGAGTACATCTACTGACTGTTTGTAAGTCTGAAACCAATGTGAAGCACTATCTACCATGTGAATAGAGGCTTCCACAACTCTAAAGCTGGTAGGGATCTGATACATTTCAAAGTAAGCTTCACATTTATCTAGCCAAATGCGCACATCAGTTCCATCAAATCTAGGAAAATCCATTTTAGGCATCCAATTCCGTCGAACAGAATAATCAGTTCTATCCACTTCCACATGAACAACTCCAGAGTGCATGCCAAATTGCGGGTGGGGAGGGGGTGGTTCTATCACCTTGGTGCCTGTAGGAGTAGTCGGTTGTGTCGAAGAAGTGGAGTTCATGTTGGTCGACGGAGGAGAATTGAGGATTCCCTCGGTCGAGGTGCCTGGGGCGCCCATCAGGTTCTTCAGAGTTTTCAGCGTCTGCTCCTGCTCTTGCTGCAGGAGAGTCACCAACTTCATGGACAGCTCCGCCTGTGTCTTCGCCTTCACGACTTCGTTTCCCGTCACATCCACCTTCTTATCCAGCTTGTCGAGCTTGTCGGTGAGCTTGGTGATGGCGTCGAGGACCGATTGCTGCGCGTCCGCCATGGCAGAAACGAGAAAGCGAGCTTGTGGACCAGGTTTGTATGAATCCGCCGTGGTGACTCCTCCAAGTTCCCCCAACCCTAGGTATCGGATTTACGGTGAATCACTCGCGTGAACACCACCTTCCCCTGGGAATTTTACGGATCGAACCGAGAGAATATGAGTACACCAGCGATCGAGTGTCTCTGATACCAATGTAACAACCCGCAACTCACGACACACAAATTCAGAGAAGGAACAGCAAATTCAGAAGAAGCCAACAAGCAATCGAAGAACACAAATCGAATTGGGGTAGTTTGGTGCTACTATATTGAACTGGGTAACTAGATCCGAAGATCAATTGTACAGCAATTTGGGATAGAAGAGAAGTAGTGAGGGGTAGAAAGAGAAGCAGGGAGGTTCAGAGAAACAGAATTCTATTACAAGCAATACGATGCCGTGCTAAGCTCTGCTTCCTACATTATATAGCCTGAACTCATGGACTGGGCTGGGCCGGTTCCTCGCTGCGCTCGACCACCTCCACTGGGCCGCTCCCGCCTTCACACGCCAAGTCATTTTCATCATTTCCCGCCGCTGAGTCGCCAGCCTGTAGCTCATCTGGCACGCCAGCAGGGCCGGGCGTGACACGACAAAGCGGGATTTGCTGGAGTCGAGCCCGCGCCCGAGGATCCCGCTGCAGGGGAACCGGGGACCGAGGCTCCTACTGCAGGGGAGCCTGCGGCAGAGGCTCCGGCTGCATGGGAGCCCGCGTTCGTGCTAGTCCTCGTCATGGCGCCTCTGCCGCCGCCGTCACTGTGATTGCTATTAATTAAAAGTCATTTGTAATGCGGCATTAGTTTACTCTTTTGTTGTGTGATTGTTGTTAATTAAGTCGGTTGTAATACGGCGTTAGTGCACTGTGATTGCTTTTTTCATTTCCTGTATGATGACGTGACGATGTCAGTTCAATCCAATTTCCCAATTAATCGGTACTGTTCTCTTTGTAGATTACTACTAGAAAAAGATTTGTTCGTTGATTTGATGTTTTAAACGAGTCTATCCAGTGTATGCATGTCGGGGCAATTGCAATGCTTGCAGTCTTGCACTCGAGAGGGAGGTACAGAGGAGGCTGCGTACATATTTGATTTTTGCATGAAGTAACTTCAGGAGAATATCCCTGGGTTTGTAATAGACTTCACGGGAATATCAAGTTTGTAATAGACTTCCCCGGATAAAATGTGCCAGAGTCGTATGTAGCAGCCTTATACGATACGACACAAGGATGAGAATGAGCATCAACATCGGATTGGTAATTACGGAGAGTATCGTCCTCAACTTCATCGTCACTATCTTCTTCCGAATCAGAATGAGCTCATTCGGATAATGGTACAGTCATACAGTGTTGACAAGGGAAGGTCCCCGGGATTGTAATATACTTCACGAGAATATCCCGGATAGACTTCAGGGATAAAATGGAGTGCTAGTATGTACTAGCAGCCTTACTTATACGACACAAGGATGAGAACACCGCTTCGGTGAATCACTTGAGCCCTGAGACATTTTCGGAGACCATACCTAATGACACATCCGTCCAGATAAATTAAAATGAGTTCACATTTAACAAAACAGTCTGCATCATTGAGACTGCAACACAAATAATTTCATAAATGTTCGAGAAAAAGGTAAAACAGAGTTCAAAGACCGACTACTAGTCATCTTCATCTTCATCATCATCATCAGCGACAGCAGCATCACCACGAGGAATGTGTGGATTGTCATCATCAGAAGCATCAACATCGGATTGGTAATTATGGAGAGTATCGTCCTCAACTTCATCGTCACTATCTTCATCCGCATCAGTGTTGATTTGTTTCCGAAGCTCATTAATCATACTTGCAGGTGCGGTGATAAGCTCCTCATCCACCCCTGTATCATCTGGCTGCACATCAGGAAGCACTTCATCGACTACCCAGTCGCCATCTTCTGCGTAATCGTCTTGGTATGCAATTTCTGATTTAGTGGATCCTAGCTCGTCGCCTTGTTGACGGACATTGTACAAGTTCCTTTGCTCAAAATGTTGCACAACTTTCCAGTCTCTTCCTTTTAGTGTGCACGGTAAGTAGAACACCTTTCTTACTTGATGTGCCAATACATAAGGTTGATCTTTGTACCATAATTTTTGCAGTGTTAATGCTTTTGAAGAATGCGTCTGCAACCACATTCTTTTCGTTCATATCAAACCAGTCACACCGAAATAAAACAACAGTTCAATTGGCCTCCGGTGTAGAGTTATACTGCAGCTCAATGATATCTTTGATGACACCATAGAAATCCACTTGACGTCTGTCATGGAAACTGGACACCACTACTCCACTGTTCTGCGCCTTTCTAATTTTGTCAACCTCAATTGTTTGGTATCGGACATCTTTAATAATACACCCTGAATACACTTTAACTCGTAGGAGTGGTTGGCTTGCCAATGCTTCCAAGTCATGGGGAACATGTTGATTACGATTGTATTTGATAGTGGCAATTTGCATAACAAAATATACAGGTTGGTGATGAACACATATACGCAACAGATAGTAATTTCATGTAAACTTGTGGCAAAAAAAAAAACTCACTTTTTTCTTAAACCATCCATGAAATTCTTTACGAAGCGCTTTGTCAAGACGGTAACTACTAGAATATTTGGTCTGGTTGAATCGTGTGTCAACATCATCACTAAAGTATCTTGAACAGTATGTCAAGCACTCGTTGGCAATATATGCTTCTGCAATGGACCCTTCAGGTCTTGCCCTGTTTCTCACAAAGCTCTTTAATTTACATAGCCTTCTTTCAACAGGATACATCCACCCATACTGTACTGGACCTCTAAGGATTGCATCTTCAGGTAAATGAACAGCCAAGTGTACCATGACATCAAAGAATGTAGGAGGGAAAATGTTCTCAAGCTTGCACAAAATTTGTGGAATTTTATCTCTCAAGATTTCTAAATCTTTTAACTTCAGCCGTTTGCAACATAGTTTCCGAAAGAACAAACCCAGTTCCGCAACTGCCTCATAAAGGGGTTAAGCCACGAGACCTCGGAGGGCAGCTGGCAAGATCCTTTGGAGCAGGATGTGGCAATCATGTGTTTTCAATCTCGTGAGTTTGCAGCCGTCTTCAGCAATACATCTTGCTAAGCTCGCAGCATACCTATCTGGAAATTTCACCGCTTGTATAAATTCACAAAAATTCTTCTGTTTTTCTTTACTCAATGCATACGGAGCTTTTGGCATGACGTATCGATCACCCTCAAGCTGCAACTGTAATTGTGGCATTATGTCCAATTCTTCCAAGTCAATCCTAGCATTCAACGTGTCCTTGGTCTTCCCAGAAATGTTGAGAAGCGTTGCAAGAAGGGCTTCACAAATATTCTTTTCGATGTGCATGACATCAAGATTATGTGGTATCTTCAAACTTGTCCAATACGGCAAGTCAAACAGAGAAGACCTGAGTTTCCAACATTGGCCTTCTACCCTCTTCCTTTTTCGTGGTCGAGAGATGCCTGGTCTAACATCTTTGACATTGTCCGGTTGCTGCAGCAGCTCCTCTGTTGTAAATTGCCCTGGCTTTTCTCTGTGTGGTTGCGCACGAAATTGGGCATTAACCCTCAAAGGATCCTCGTTACCAAGAAAATGATGGTGCCCGATATAACAAATCTTGTTCTTTATCCGTATTGAGCAAGGATTTTTATCACAGCGCGCACAAGCATAATAACCTTTTGTCACTCGCCCAGACAACGTGGCCAGTGCTGGATAATCATGGATGCACCATAAAACTGCAGCATGCAGTTTAAATTGTGCACCACTAGATGCATCAAAAGTTAGGACCCCTTCCCAAAGCTGAATCAACTCTTCAATGAGAGGCTCCAAGAACAGATAA
Source organism: Eragrostis curvula (assembly GCA_007726485.1). Lineage (NCBI taxonomy): Eukaryota > Viridiplantae > Streptophyta > Magnoliopsida > Poales > Poaceae > Eragrostis > Eragrostis curvula. The sequence continues at coordinate 39,899,707 of CM017442.1, forward strand.
AAATCCTTCGCTGGAGAACTCGGACCAGGAATGAGCAAGGCCATCATTAAGTTGCTCTGTTCCACGCATTCCCATGGCGGGAGGTTGTACGGCACAAGAAATACCGGCCACATGCTGTGTGAGCTGCTCAGTTGGCTGAATGGATTGAAACCATCAGTGGCAAGTCCGAGTCTCAAGTTCCGAGGATCACTTGCAAACTCGAAAAAATTCCTGTCGAAGTCTTTCCAGGCCTCACCATCAGCTGGATGGTTCATTTCACCGTGGACAGGCCGTCGCTTCCTAAGGTGCCATTGTGCATCCTCTGCTAATTCCTTCTTAATAAACATCCTCTTGAGCCTTGGAATAATTGGAAAATGCCTCAAAACCTTCTCAGGAATATGCTTGTTTCAATTTTTATCCTTCCATCTTGATGCTCCACAGACTGGACACTGATCAAGTTTCTCATGATGCCGCCGAAAGAGAATACAATTGTTCGGACACATATGGATTGTAGTGTATCCAAGTCCCAGGGAACTTAGAAAGTTCTTTGCTTCATTGTAAGATGCTGGAAGAGAGCAATGAGGGAATGCTAAGGACAACAACTTCATCATTGCAGTAAACGCAACATTGGTGATCCGATAGAATGACTTGATATGAAGTAACTTCACCACAAATGAAAATTTTTTATAACGAGATCCCTCTTGCAACTCCTTGTGTAATTCATCTAACACACTTCCAAACCTTGGTCCACCACCATCACCTGTAAGTTCAGCTTCAAACAGGTCACCAAAAATATCCGGAAGTCCATCATCATCATCGAAGTATTCATTGCCATCGGCATTCTCATGGTCTGCCCTTTCTTGAAATCCATCATCCTCATGACTCTGTTCACTTTCGGGACCATCCGAAGGTTCCCCATGATGGATCCACCGATCATACGAGCTTTGCATCCCGTACATTAGTAAGTGATCTCTCACTCCAACAAGGTCTAGCTCTTTATGATTAAGGCACTGAGCACATGGGCAAAGTATGACTGAATCACCCCCTTTTGTGGCCCGAACAAATCCCACGAAATCATTGACCCCAGAATATGTTCCTCGCTAAATCGTCTAGATTTACGTATCCAACTTCTGTCCATCTATACAAAATTTGAATCTGATAAGCGAAAAGTTGACAGGTCATCGTAGCGCATAATTTATTGGAGTGTGGAGGACATCCGTACCTTTGGGGGATCCGCTGCTGTAGCCGGCGGTAATTCTCCACCGGCGTTAGGCTGCCGAGATGCATTCATCGCGGCACCGGTGTCCTCCTGGATGGGGTTACCTTGCGGTCTGAACTCTGAAGTAATTTTGTCGCTGGCCAGGGCAATGCTGCCGCCAAAACGAGTTTTCAATCCGAGGGACCGAGCCGTGCGGCATCCAAATCGAGTTTCCCGCTACGAATATTCGCGCCAAGTACCGAAATTATAAAGCTTCTTTCACAGACAGGTGGGCCACGCAAAAGTAAGGGCAGCAGGCCGAGGAATGCGACTGCAATCGGATATGAATATGAGCCCGTTAAACAGAGCGAGCACGAGCAGTAGGGCTTTGGTTCTGGGGAAGATTCGGCCCATGGCGTGTTGGCTCACGAGCCACGTCGGTGCGCCTGACATGTGGGCCAGCAAAAGCGGTGTCAAAAATTACATTTTTTTTTGCGAGGGAGTGTCAAAAATTACTTGACCTGCGCACCACGGTGTACGACACGCGGGCCCGCCGAGCGCTAGGGCACCACACACGGGCGAACAAAACAGTGTCAAAAATTACTTGACCATGGTCCAACGTCGTTTACATGTGGGCCCACGAGAGCCACGTGGCATACACACAGGTGAACGAAATCAGCAACGAAAAATTACCTGACGGTGGGCCCCGCGTGGGCCAGCTTTGTCCTACGTGGTGCGCCACGTGGCACAACGCGCGGGCAAACGAAAAATCTGGGGACCCATGCACCCTGACACGTGGGCACCCTGTCATTTTGTACTGTAGTGCGCTAATACATGGTATTACACGCGGTCAACGAAATTTGTGATGAAAACGGTTTGACCGTGGGTCCTACGAAGCCTGACACGGAGCCCCCTACTTGCTGACTGGGATGCCACGTAGGCTGGAAACGTCCATGGGGTTGGGTTTATGACGAAAATTGTGAGCCCCCTGTCGTTCTGTAGTGCGATACATGGCATTATACGCGGTCAAACGAAATTTGTGACCAAAATGGTTTGACTGTGGGTCCTACGAAAGCCTGACACGGAGCCCCGCACTTGCTGACTGGGATGCCACGTAGGCTAGAAACGGCAGTGGGGTTGGGTTTATAACGAAAATTGTGGGTCCCCGTTGGTCGCCGTACTTGAAACGGGATTTTAGTGACGAATCGGCCACCCAGAACCTGCCCAGAACAGTAAATCGACGACACGGGACCATACTGTTCATCGATTTATACGGATTTTCGTCACAAATGAGGCCTGTTAGTGACAGATCGAGAAAAACGTCATAAAGTTGGCCGAAAACGGGAAAAACACCCAAAATAGTGACGGATCTACAGTAAAATCGTCATTAATCAGCAGATCTGTACTAGTGATTGTTGGGTTTTCAAGGAGCTGGTGATTCATGTATTCTGTTTCAGATTGGAGGATTTAATAGTTGCAAAAAAGACCCCCAAAAAAATTCATCATGGTCAGTTACCTTTAGCATTTCAGTTGGTCCATTTAAGTATGAAAAGAGTTGATCTATTGGACAATGCCGTTAATTAAAGCTTGAGACATCATGATCAATAAGTACATCTCATTTTGCTAGCTTTTTTTTTTTTGTGACTAGGCCAAGATCTATGAGTATGTTTAGTTATATGCTCAATTTTATGCGTGGCAAGACCACTTGAAATGTATCTAAATCTTGTCTTTTTTGAATGAATAATAAGGAATCTTTCTAGTTCTGCTCGGTTTCATTTCTAAAGATTTATCGAATAGTACTTCAAAAATTTGATGGCATATTGATACTAGCATACACATGAATTATTTAGTCATACTATGGTTTCTATTTGTGATTCCTCAAAAACAAATTCTGTTAATGGCATTGATGAACCGGTGACGACCTTTATGCTTCATGAAAGAACTGTAATTTCTGAGCTATATAGCGTTTGTAACTGTTGAACATGGTAACTTTTCATATTGTGCTATAAACAATTTGCTGCCCTGGGAGGATATAGTAATCTAATGCGCAGATGTAGGCTACCAGGTAAATTTGCAAATCGATCGTCTTGGGTCTGCATGTGTTGTCATCTTGCAGTTTCAGAGTTGATGTTGTGTATGATCACGATTTGTGACTTTGAAAAGACTACCGATGCATTAATATAAGCATTTTTATGCATAACTTGGAACTCAAAGGTGTTGTGATTTCTTGAACCAAGTTTGCCAGGACTAGTTTGAGCCTTTTGGCGGCAGACACTCGGAACTTTATATTTGAAATATAGTTCAGTTTCAGATATTCAGTACATAAGATTGTTCATATGGTAAATGAATGTTGAATACCGAAAACAAAATTGGGACTGAGATGTGGAAATGAGTACAGTTAATATGTCCTTTTATTTCATTACCAGTTGTGTAGAAGATGATCCTTTTCCTTTTTTAAGTAAGATAATGCATAGATTCTTGTAATGAACAGCCATGCAGTGAGGAGTGCCTGCAATATCTGTTTTTATGGGACACACAAAGCATGAAAGAACAAAGCATCATGATCAATTATGGTCCTTGTCGTGTTGCTTGTGATTGTAACTAGAGGACTTTCTCTTTTGCGTGCATCTTGTCCATCCTTTTTTAGGGCAAATCGAGAAACATTCAAATTCGCTTGACAAGGCCACTTGGAACGTAAGATCTACTTTTCTTTTGAAAATCATTTTCTATGTGCCAGTTTAAATTGTTTCAGAAACTGAAAAATAGTGGAATCCTTTTCAGCAAGGCTGTCTTAATGTCAACCTTTTTATGGCCTAATTTCATTCTCTGGGGCATTATGCCATGGGGTTTCAGCGTATATCATGTTATAGAGTAAGCAAATTTGTCACTGGAACATCAAGAAAAAATATCAGTAATGCTTCCTATGCTTCGGTCAGTGCATGACACTGTCACATATGATCGTTCCACCGAGTTATGCTTGCTTAATTCTTTGAGTGACACTGAAAAATCATTAGCTAAATCTTAAAGGTGTTTAGCATGTATATTGCTTTTCTTGGCCCTGTTCAGCTGTTGGCTACAATTATTGAGCTACAGAATTTCTGCAGGGAACATTGCAGATCGTGCTAATGTTGTATTGCCATCCTCAAAGGGGACAAAATAATCTAGTTAGTTGAGTAGACTAGTATATTGCATTTATACTGATTCATCAAGTTGAGTCTCTTGCCAACAAATGTTTGCATCATTTAGGGCATGAAGTGCTATTTTTCTTATCAGTAATTGTTCTTGTTCAGTCATTGTGAGCATAGTTTTGAAGACCATTTTTAGAGTTTATGTTTCAGCTTATCTTAGTTTGCAGTTTTCTGTTACTCATGCCTGGCTCCTCACATACTGTTATTCAGGCATAGCCTAGGAACTGAACAAATACAAGCACTAGAGCCTTTTAAGTCACACACTTGGAACTGAAAGCGTTCGAATCTCAGGTTAGTTTTGAGCTTTGTGAATGAACTGAAGAATTCCTAAGCCGGGTACTTTGAACTTGTTATCCTGTGGTTCATGCATATTACATTGAGGAATGACTATTGGGAACCACACGATTATGTCTGATAATTCTTCCGACCTACTATGACTTCTTATCACAGCCTCTATAATCAGATGATTCAGAGTGGAAATCGTGATGCAGGAAGTCGACAAAAACATGTTGAAAGTTGCAATGATATGCCATGAGCTTTCATCGGAGTTGTAACCTTGTTATGCGCCTTGAGCTTTCATCGGTAATAATTAGATAGAACTAGCCATCGGAGTTGTAACCTTGTTATGTGCCTTGAGCTTTAATTTTTTTTTTCATTTTCCTTTTTTATAGAGAGAAAATGTTGCTTAGGTTGTCCTTACATTTCAGTTCCTTGGAGACGCAAAAACATTACTCTCAAGATATATGTGATCAGGACTTTGAAATCAAAATGATATAGCTTTCATTGATACATTCGAGCTTCAGTTTTTGAAATCAAAATGATATAGGTTTCATTGATACATTCGAGCTTCAGTTTTTGTTTAGTTAATTATTGTTGTTTGCTAGAACTACTCCTTTTTTTTTTTTTTTGAGACTCTAGAACTACTCCTAGTAGCGAAGAAATGGAGGGATTGAACGCATTCTTTTTCCGTGGGCCCTACCTCCGCAGAAACTTCTCTCAAACTTTAAGGCATGTTTAGATCCATCCAGATTTTAAGAATTCAGATTTTAAAAGTTATAGAGGATCCAAACAGGACAGATTATGCACCAGATTCTAGAATTTAGAGTATGAGATTTTAAGAATCTCATAATCTACTATAACCCAGCATTTACATGATTTTATTTGCCAAAAGACCCACTACCCTTGAATGTTTTTAGATAATTACAGTTTGTGTCACTGTTTTATTCTAATATAGAAAGGACAGGCTGGTCATTAACTATCTCAAAAACTGGTTTCTAGATTTTAAGAATTCGGGATCCAAACACCTTCACCCAGATTTTTTTTAGAAGCCAGATTATAGAAACTATACCTAAAATCTAGATTCTTAAGGCCTGTTTGGATCCGACTAGATTTTAAAAATCTAGATTTTAAAAGCTAGAAGGGATCCAAACAAGACAGATTATACACCATATTTTAGAATCCATATTATGAGATTTTAAGAATCCTATAATCTGTCCTAATCCAGCTTTTAGGTGATTTTATTTGTTAAAAGACCCACTGCCATTAAATGCTTTTAGATAATTACAGCTTGTGCCATAACTCACAAAAAATATAAAAAAGGCAAGCTGGTCATTAACTACCTCGGAAATTGATTTCTAGATTTTAAGAATCCAGGATCCAAACACATCTATCCATATTTTTTTAAAAGGCAGGTTATAGAAACTACACTCATAATTCAGATTCTTAGAAGCTGGTGAGGATCCAAACACCACCTTAAAAACTGATGGGGATCCAAACACGGGCTTAGTTGAACACGATCAAAGCAGCACTGCAGCGGCGGACTGAATTCGCATTTCGCATTATTTCGCAACGCGGTTTCATCTCGCCTGCGCCACTCCCTCCCCACTCAACACAACCGACAGCCTATCAAAAAAAAAAAAAAAAACAACCGACAGACACCAAGCAGAGCAATCATGGCTGCGCCGCCGCCGCAACGCCACCGCCTCAGCTCGCCGCCGGTGCTGGAGCGGCTCCACGACGACCTAATCGCCGCCGAGATCCTCGCCCGCGTCCCGCCGGACGACCCCGCGCTCCTCCTCCGCGCCGCAGCCACCTGTAGGTCCCTGCGCGGCCTCCTTGCCGACCGGGCCTTCCTCCGCCGGCACCGCGATCTCCACGGCGGCGCGGCGCCCATGCTCGGCTTCGTCTTCAACGACAACAACCCTGACGCCGCGCGGTTCGTCCCCACCTCCTCCTTCCGCCCGCGCACTCCCGACCACGCGGATCTCGTCGCGCTCGACGCCCGCCACGGCCGCGTCCTCCTCTACCGCTCCGACGAGTTGTCCTTCCCGAAAGCCCTCGTCGTCTGGAACCCCATCACGGACCAGCAGCGGGAATTGCCCTTCCCGAAGGTCGATTTCATCTATTGGAACGCAGCGGTGCTCTGCGCCGCCGCCGCGCGCGGCTCCTGCGACCACCTCGGCTGCTGCAACGGCGGCCCCTTCCTCATTGCCTTTGTCGGTTCCACCTGCGAGGGGATCGCGTTCGCGAGCACCTACTCGTCGGAGGCCGCCGCCTGGAGTGACACCATCAACGGTGTGGAGCCCAATATCTTCCCCCAAAATGAGAAGCCGGCCGCCCTTGTAGGGAACAAGCTATACTTTGCACCCTTCCAGAGCAAAGACAGGATCCTGGAGTTCGACCTGGACCACCGGCAATTGTCGTCCATCAAGCCGCCACACGGGCTTCCCTCCAGCTCTGTCCTCATGCCGGCGGACGGCGGCAGGCTGGGCTTCACTGGCATCTATGGGATTGGGCCCCATCTCATCTTGTGGACGAGGAAGGCCGGATCCGACGGAACTCTGGCATGGGAGCCACGCATAGGTTTCGATCTCACCGGCCGTTTCTACTCCTCCCAATTGCCACCTGCTGTTGTTGGCTACGCCTATGCAGAGAGCCTCGGTGCCATTCTCCTCAGGACCGATGCTGGCGTCTTAGCCATTGACTTCAGGACGGGCCGAAACAGGAGGGTGTCTCGCCGCATTCTTAACAGCCGGTTTGTGATCCCTTACATGAGCTTCTACACTCCAGGTATTCACTACTTGAGCCACTGTTAACAACTTCCATGTTCTAATTCTGCTATGATGCTTGCGAATTTAGTCAGGTTGTAGCAATTTTAGTTTGTCACATAAATACAGTTATATGCTACATGATCAAGTTTATGAAATTGGGATATCTCATATGCAGTGACTTTCCTACCCGATTTGCGTTTGCATTTGTTTGTGTTTGTTCTCTTGCAATTGGTTAGTTGCAATTAGTAATTGAGTAATTTGTTGTTTACGGCCAATCCGAAGCAAATGGATGCAAAACTGAATCGAGTCAAGTTAATGTTTGAATTTCTTATCAGGAAAAAGTAAATGTCTGAGATATACCTTATATACTTGGATCTTTAGCTGTAGCGTAGTTAATTTATTTGTTGAATCATTTCAGATAATGTTGCGGTATCATCTCAGCAGCCATGAGGATGGACGTTCAAGCTGCTGATTTCTAGCAGATTTCAGTTCGAGTAGGAAAGAGCAAGCCATCATGGTCGTCAGTGTCCTCCCCATCCTGAAATATTGGATTATGGCCTAGGATGTGTGCTAGATAGATACTTTTCTGCTTGTGGGGGTAAACATTCATTTCCTACTTATTATTTAGGCTACTTGTAAACCCCTTTTCTTCAAAAAATGAACCTATGTGGTTTTACTTTAGTATATCATTTCCATTCCACGTCTGAATTCAGTTTCATATTCAGACATACAACTGGAATTGAGAATATTCAGTGGTAGTTCAGTTTTAGTACTTCAGATGAGGTGATACTAATAGACTAGCATTGTGACTTTGGTTTCTGACCGAAGTAATGCTTTGGCAGCTTTGTTTCCATTTGAAGGTTCAAGCGGTCTTAAAGATAAAATACACAACCAGCAAGTTTTGGGACTAAATAGTTTCTAATATTGCTCTAGTTTATTCGTTTTCAGTTGTGAACTTCCAGTAAGAAGTGAACATGCCATAATGGTCAATTGATGTCTTTCCTTCTTGAAATATTTGGGATGAACCAATAACATCTATGTAAGGTCTATTACATTTTTGGTTTTATGAGTAAATGCTCATTTCATGGTTAACGAGGCTTCATGCATGGAGTTAACAGATTTCCGTGTCTCTTTTCCTGAAAAGTGAACCTGCGTGGTTTAGTTTTACTGTTGTTAGCTCCAGTTTTGATTCAAGCCTGCACGTGGAATCGAGTTTATTTCAATGACTGTTCTGTTTAGTGTGTTCATGTTTCTCTTAAAAAAAGAAGGTCAAAATCCTAATCATAGAAGTGAATTCGGAAGATAAAACTTCTGAAAACAATTATGTGTAGCAGAAGTATGGTGAAAATGTGAAATGCATGAAGGTTAACAGATGTCAATGTCATTTGAAGTTCTTTTTTCCTGCAGTTTTATCATGAGGGTTATTTGGTCCTTTCTTTCCTGAAAAAAAACGAGCACATATTTTTTCCATAACAGTTTGTGGGACCATGTGTATCTGCATTAGCTACGTACCTGGAACATTATTGGTTTTCGATATGATATCCATTCAGCACAATAGTTGTGGTTGTGGAGGAGCTGCCAAGTTGATAAACGCATGATCACAAGCTTGCAGTGGGATGAAATGTATAAACAGTAGCGCTTCGTCCGTGGGGTGGACACTCAAAATTTGTTGGAGGTGAATTGAATTGAATTGAAGTAGGATGTTATTACTTGACAAATTTACAAATACATCAGCATGGGCCTGCTATGTTTGCATCGTGCATCATCATGCATCTTAAAGCGTGTCGTCCGATGTCCAGCCAGACGCATGAGCCCGTATTATAAAGCACTAGCCTTGGCCCATAGTTACAGAAGGGCCGTAGACAGCACTTCCTGGCCCAAAGCGAGTCCAGTCCCTTCAAAGGGCCCATAGAGGCAACGCCGACCACAGGAGCCGCCGCCACCGCTGCCTTGAGCGCCACCGCCCACCGGCACTCAGCGATTGAGCTGCTTTGTTAGCAGGTGAGGAGATCTCGCTTTCTTTCTTGTTCCCTCCGTTGGTAGGCGGGAGTACTATTTTGTCTCCATCCTCTGGTCCGGCCAGCACGCTGTTTTCTTCAACCCTCTTTTCTGATGTTTGTTAATTGGCAAGGTTGCAAATAGCGGGCTATAGAGTTTAGCGGAGTGCTCTAAAAAAAGCTATAGAAGCTATAGCGCAGCTATAGCGGCGGCTATTGCCAATAGCGTTTTCCAAAATAAAGCAAATATTTGGCTAAAACATTATCAATTTCATCGATTCAACTCATGTTTCAAGGATGCATGCCATTATCCAAGCATACCGTCATCCTAGCATGTATTTGTCATCTTTTCTAGCGGCGAAACAATCATAGAATCAAGGAAGCAAGTGCAATTTAAACTATGAACAAACAGATTCATCAACTCATAATCATAAATCATAAGTACATAAGTTTATAACTCTATAATAGCAGAGGTAGCGGATGAATTAGCGGGGCTATTTAACCCTATAGCGGAGTTAGCGGCATTAGCAGTAATATTTACAATATCGTTGCGGCACCTATCTCAAAAAGCTATAGCGAAGCTATAGCGGAGCTATAGTGGACTATTTGCAACCATGTTAATTGGTCTTGTATTGCGGGTATTTTTCTGTGCTTTGTAGATCAACCAGTTCCGATTTATGGCCACCTGCGGGCGCGTTCCAGTAATGGCAGCAGCTCCAGTGACTGGCATTACCCCAAGGGCCTGCTAGCAACCTACCGGCCGTTGTCCTCCCTGCACGAAAGCCGTGGAATACCGCCTACATCTTATCCAGAGGCGGCTTCTTCCGAAACCATCCTCTGCGGCAGCGTGGCGTTGTCATCCACAGTCGGTACTGGATGCTGAAAGCCCAGTCCCAGGTAAAATTACAAATGAGGTTGAGCTGTATAGTTCGGTTAAATTCACGCGATTGCCCATTCATTAGGGCTATATAATTCATCCATGATTAATTTCGTTATAATTTCATTATGTACATGGTGAAATGATGAATAATTTTCCAACAGTAGCATAGGGCTTCTGGAATCACACATTTCTGACTTCTAGGAAAGTGATTAGGCGATAGTGTCATGACTACATTCTATCAAAAACATCTTGACATCAGCCTCAATTTTTTCATGTGTTGTTACTTCTTACTCGGTCTCAAAAAAGTTTATTAAAGATTTTCATGACATAACCCTGTAGAAGGCAGAGCAAGTGCTGCAAAGAGGGAATGATTCAAATGAAGATTGGACACTGCGCAATGATACTGATAAGTTTGAGCGTTGGAAGCCAGAAACTTACAAGGACGTTCTCAACACCAAGACTAAACGTTCTCAACTGGTATGATTTATGTGTCTTGTCACCTTTGAAATGAAATAGTAACCATGCTTGTTGTTACCATCGTCAGGGCCTTTTGTTTGATGCATTGTATCACCAATATGAGTACTCTTTTGCCACATATAGCAAAATGTAGTACACATTTGGCTGTCTCACGTCTTCTATTGATTTAATAAATCTTACCTTAACCTGTTTTTAGTTAGAGGAACCGAATCTAATGTCTGTTGAACAGCGTGAGCAACATCTGAAGGATCTTCAGCAGCATGGTACAGATTTTATGAATGGACTCATACAGTACATTTCTTCAGACAAGAACTATTACAAGTTCTTTGTACTTGCCTGTAAAGAGGTCGTCAATACTCTTACGGAGCAGGTATTCTTTTGTAGTTTTTATTGACACCTACTACTGATCTTTTGGTGTTGTTCATTACAGTGCATGTATGCTTATGTGTTGCACTCATATATTTCTTTTATCCTTGGGAGCTGGTAGTGTATACAAGAGTCTGACTGCTTTGGATGTCTTTTATTCATGAATGATATACAAGAGTGTGGGATTAAGGAGAGCTCATGGTGCAGTTCAAATCAGAGAAACTTTAGAACAATGTTAAAATCTGAAAAATATGTGATAAAGAGGAGATAGTAATGGATAATTTTATATAAAAAGTGGGCTTGCTACGTACCTTTTGTTCGTGCTGGTACCATGGAACTCCTAACAAAGTGACAACGCATATTGGTTCCGTACTTCATGTTGATAATAATAGCTCATAGGTGAAACAGAAATTGAAGAGTCGAATCCGTTGAATTTTCATCTTCCAGTATTTCCCTGCCATAAATTTCATCATACTGAGATATTGATAAAGTCTTGTGACACTAGAAAGTTAACTTAGACCAATTCTCTTCCCTGTGCTACCCCTTAAGTTGACCTAATAATGTAACAAAGTTTCTGAATTCAATGTTCTTCCAGGGTTTTATATCTTCTTACAGCAGAGATGAAATTCTGAAAGGTTTTGGGAGGATAAGAAGGAAACTTTGAGTTAAGAGCAAATAAAGAGATGTTAAATTATATTGTTGAAGCGTTCACTTGATAAAGTTGTTAAAATCAGAAAGGGATCTCAAAACAACAATGATTCAAAATGTTCAAATGCTAAGAATAGTTCAATTGTGGTGCATTGATGCTGCAGATACTATTGTTCGTCAAATAAAAATGCTTCAGGTGTGTCTTACTTGCTATGCTAATGATATTAAAATGGCTGGTTGTCTTGTTTTTGGGTCTAAGATAATCTCCATTGATGGAGGGTGTAACTTTTGTAGTCAAATCTAGCTACATGGTTCCATTTACTGAAAAGCATTTTGCGGACTTGTTAGGATGGTAAACTAATGTAGCGATAACTGTGCCACTCTGCAGAATAAGTTCTTTGAAATTACCTGAACTATTTCATCGACTTTTAGTTTACAGTACTTGTCAAATATAGGAGTTCAAATAACTATCATCATATCCATGCCCAGAATCTATGTAATAGATTCAGACAGTACTATTTTCTCCAAAAATATTAGCTTGTTTACCTTATAATCTTTCATTTGGAACTAACTTATGAATTGTGAAGCCACTGCAAGGCAAACGCTTGTCATAGGGCCTGTTTGGGACTGCTCCTATCCGCAACATTCAGCTCCACTCCACCAACTCCACCATGGAGCATCTCCACATGTTTGGCTTGCAGCTCAAGTCCATCTCCAGAAATTAGAGGTTTTGGTTGGAATTGTCTCTTGTGCTCCTAAGATGATGTATGATTGTATGTTCGACATCTTCAATAAGAGATTATATCTATTGAGGTTGACGTGCGACTTGGGAAAGGAAGGCATTGTGCAGCGTGAGTTTGTGCGATGACTGGTGCGGGTCGAGATGATCCAATAACTTGAGGTATTGATGGAGGATCACTGGATCTGTCCATTTGGTCGGGTTCCATGGCGTCGGGACCTCCGGACGGTGAGGCGACCACAGGTCGCGGCTAGGGTTACGAGTTACGACGTTTCTGTGGAGGAGATCCATTATTTTGGGGAGTGGAAGGGGTCGAGTCTGAAGGGATGAGAGAAAAGAAATGAAGCGGTATGTGTGTAACGAGTGGAAATGGTGGGTAATTTCCTATCAACACCACGAGGACTTTTAAAAAAGTTGAGTTCGTGAAGCAATCCCAACAGGCCCATAATATGGGCCTCATATTAGCAAATTTCTTATAGCAGAGCGGGAGCTGGACATGTTTGGCTTGAAAAATATGGAGTTGAGTCAGATTTGGTGGAGTGGAGCAGTCCCAAGAGGCCCATAATATGGGCTGTTCATGACAATGATGCTATTAGATCTGGTAGCATAGCTCACTTGAACAGTTTCTCTTCCTGAAATTCTGATAATCATAAGAAGAGTATTATTTTCAGTTCTTGCTTCATCGAGGGTGAAATCATTTTTTTTTTCCCATAGGTTGAACTTGTTCTGCTAGCGCTGCAGAATTGGGGGCTTGTTTTGCCAACTCGTGTACTGCCTTGTGATTGGATTCTACTTGGTGATATGTGTAACACCCAGAAAAAAAACCGAAAAAAGCTAGTAGTTGGGCCTCGTGAAGCCCAAGTAGAGCCCAATTTGTGGAAGAAAATAAAGCCAACTTAACCCTAGTCTAACAATGTTGTCTCTGTATCCATCTCTTCCTGTTTCCCATCGAGCGCCGCCTCGTTCTTCTTCTCCCTCAGCGTCCTGGTCGCTGCTCACCATCGGCAGGACGCCTCTCTTCCTCCCTTAACCAGCGTCGCCGAGGAGAGGTGAAGTCTACCTCCAATCCAATTCTTTTGGCCTTCGGTTTTGATCCCTATTGACTGCTGATTGCATACCGGGTTGTACTGCAGTTGGGAAAAAGGGATACAAGGGTCCAGGGCTAGGTAGGGATCAAGGAGGAAGCGAACGTGATTTCTTTCAGGTAATGGACAAATCACACCTGTGTTTCCAACCTGGGTTCAGCGATGATTTTAGGTTTCTTTGACGAGGGGCAATCAAACTGTAGGCAGCCTGCAGTTTTCCAGTTTTCGGAGCAATCATAGTTTCGACCTAGTTTTGGGTCCTTACAGCCCGAACTGGAAAATCTCGCTATAAGAGAAGTTGTAGAGCGTCTCAATATCTTTCTAACGTGTTCTTGTGCATAATTTTCCGTTGAGTATAACTGACGTTATGGCATTCTGACGATCGACTGTCGAGCTGTTCTGCAACTCTGTTTTCAGTCTGTACGCAGCAGTAGGTTGAGCCTAGTTTTGGAGTTCTTAGCTTTTCAATTTGAAAATTTGGGTATAATGAAAGTTGTATAGGACTCGTAAACCCTTTCCATGGAGTACTCATACACATTTTTATGTTGAGTTTTGAAGGATTGATGGATGTCTGAATTTTCTGTCTTGTTCTGAAGTTCAGTCTGAAACTACAGTTTCAGTTACGAGGGTCAGTTTTGGGAGCTGTTTTCAGTGGCCTTAGAGGCCGAATTTCTCTGAAATATGAACAGGTTTTTGTGGTGCTATGTATGCTCTTTCTATAGAGTATTTAATCTCTCCTTTTGGTTTATCTGTTAGGGAGATATGAATTTTCAAAGTCAACAGTCTGGTACTGTCGATAGATTATGTCTGTCATCTTGTGAGCCCAGTTACAGTTAGTAAACGTTGAAATTTGATTATGTGATGAATACAAAAGTTGTAACCCTTGCTCTGTAGTTTTCAAATATATATTTATTTGATATGATATCTGTTGTAGAAAAAAAGATATGAAAAAGAGAAGCAGTACTGTTCTGTTTGATGATTGTTCTTTGTGGTTCCTTTGACTGTGGGTGGGTTTCCGACATAGGACGTTGTAAATTCAGTATCTATGCTTTGATTTGAGTACATGTACTGAGATGTGATTGTGGATAGGTGGTGCTTCTTCAAATCGCACTTGAAGCTTGTTGGTTGTCATCGTCGGAGGCAAGTAAATGTAGCGGTGGTTTGCTACAGTTTTGTCTTGCTATTTTTATCACCTACATTTAAATATTCAGAACCGTAGCAACTTAAATACTAATCTGATCATTTTGGTATTACACAATTGTGGCTTATGTTATATCTTGCTCTATGGCTATTTACATGAGGTTTTGCTTATTGCTATATCTTTGTTGTTATACATATTCTATGAATGAAGTTAAATTGTGGAGACATAATTAATCATGCATGTGGCATATCATGAGCATCTCATGTTGCATTGAAGTTATGTCGCGAACCTATGGTTGCGACCGTACCGGTACGCATCGTACGTTCCCGAGGAGGGGTGCGATGTAAAAGTGGTCATGGCATTGCATTCATATGCTTTCATTGAAGTTATAACATACACATGTTATTTTAGAAGGAAAGTTGGACTTATAAACTCTTTTGAGTTGTTGTTTAATTATTAATTGTGGAGAAGCTATTTGTGATTCATGGAGGTATATATTTCTTTTATATCGAGGTCTTGTTATATGTGGTTTCTCTTAACTCGTTGTTTAATTCAACTTGTGGTTTAAATAGCTTGTCAAAACAATTTGCTTGCTGAGATGTTTCATCTCACTCTTGCTTAAATCTTTCCAGGTACTTGATGAGTGGCATGATGGGATTGGGAGTAGCTGCACGTCTTTCACATCACTTTAATTAGAGTTTTGCACTATGCTTAGTAGTAAAGATTGTTTGCTTCTCAATTCTCGTAGTCTATTCTTTGATTTGTGGAGTGGTGGTTGACTTAAAGTCTTTTATTCGTTCATTCTTATTATGGTTATTTGCCCCTAGTGTGATGCCTTATTGGTCTATCTATTTATACTGTTTATGCTTCCGCGTTGCTTACATTTTCAAAGGAGATACTGTCGAAATTTTGATATTTTGGTACTATGTTGTTTGTGTTGTTTTTAGTAGCATCCCGGGGTGATTGTGGATTCCGGGGTGTTACAGTTGGTAATTAGAGCCTAGGTTTCAGATTCTATATAAAATAAGCCTTAAATTGACACACATGCACATATAGAAAGGGTATTGGTCTGTGTTTGGGCATAATATTTGTTGTTGCTGTCTGTTTTATATTTTTAGTGGTGTAATTTTCCTATTGGTGTCTGTAAACAAAGTAGCTTTATGATTATTTTTTTCCTTGTATATGCATATGCTTGTGCCTTTTCCCATAATGCTTACAGCAATCTATTGGATAGTTTTAGTGTCATGCAATATACAAGCTGAGCGGTGAGATGCTTAGAGGTTTCCGTATTGTTATGGCCTTAGTGAAAACTGTTTGAAAGCCTGTACAGTAAGAGTAATTAGCCAATGGATGTGGGTTTAGTGGAGGGCCTCTATGGTGCCTTATCTGTATTGCTAGTGAGGTTGCTCGAATGTTACGGTTATGACCTAACCATCCATATTCAAAGCAAATGATTGAGTGACAGATGGCTGGCCACCATACCGCGCACCCTAATTATTTGCTTTTGACATATTGGATGTGTTGATCGTTGTTTGCCTTGTCTCTATTGTTTGAGTGGTGATTTTTTTTTCCAGCCTATCCTTACTATGGTATAGATCATTTTCCTTAGACGAGAATAGGATTCATGTGTCGCTTTGATAGATGATGTTGTCATGGTATTTAGGACTGCTTTGGAGTTGTTTTGCAGCTGTTGTTGAAACTGAGGGTCGGCATTTTTGCGTTGCCCTTGATTTTTTTTCGCTCTTTTGAAATAATTTCCTTGTGGCTGATGCATAGTGGTTATTCCTTCAAAGTGTTTTAACGGCTATGGGACTACTTTATTGATACAAGTGGATTTACGTTAATTAGCTTGGAAGCATGGTTTAGAAGTCAGGGTTAACCCTCTATGTGGAAGTAGTTTTGCATGCCAATGCAATATTTGTGGATTGTTGTCATTTATGGGATTGTAGAAACGATAAGTTCTTGTAATAATTGAGATATGTGGTGCTTTAGGCTTGTGTTTTTATGTTGATATGAAGTTGGAATCAGTTTTATGGAAACTCTTTGCATGTTTGTTTTTGTCAGTCACCTGTCTTGCTTTGTTTTTTTTTTTTGCTGGAAGAATGGTATAGCAAAGGTTATACTTAGGCATTATATGGAATTACGATGTTTGCTGTTGTAGAGAATTAATTATAATGCAGGATGTTTGTTATGGTTGGTTACTTCTATGAAACTTTAGTCTTTTTCCTCAATGGTGAGTGAAGCTTTGAACTGTGGTTTTATCGTGGGTTTCCTCTGAGCATACTTTGTTCACTTCCATCGGAGTTTGTAGAGGGATTTCCTTGTGTTAGGTCAGTGGTATGCCTATAAGGCTATAATCCAGCATTTCATAATAACCTTCAGATATCCCCTTATGCATAATGCAATATCTTATATCGTGTTTGTTTGAGTATGCACTGTAGTAGAGTAGACTAAGTTTAAAAAGAACTAGGGGCCTAAGTAGGGCTTTGTCGGACATAGCAAGTCACCTTGGCCTTTTCTAGTGTAATTGTAGAGAAGAAGGAGATGATAGTATGAGATTTATTGCGTGGACTATCATGCCCTTAGTCAACTTACCATCTGAGATTTTATAGCAAAAAGTGTTAGTCAAAGCGACTTCCTTTAGGGACTGGGAGGGAGTATGTCACAAGAATACAGGTAGGATTAATTTGTTATCTAATTGTTTTTGTCTATAGGAAGTATATACAGTATAAGGAGCTACATGTCATGGAAATAATAATCACTTTGCAACTGCTTTATGGACTACAACGTTTGATTTTATCTGGACCAATATCAGGTTATCTGAAGATGCCTCACATGCGGTACAAATTGTAATGGATTTTGGGAATATGATTATTGGAGATATTGCCATTAACCTTTCTACTCTTGTGGCAGAGAGGCACTGGAAGAATTTTTTCGAAATATTGGCACCACATGAAATACTCACAGAAATTGACCCGATTATGAGAAAGCATGTTACCGACCTAGATAGGCTTATAAAAATACAAATCCATTCATGTGGGATGCACAATGGTATTCAGGTATAATATCATAATAAAAGCCTTTTCATGTTCTTATAACATGTTTCTTGCTATCTTCTACACCTGACGAAATATTATTGTAGGAGCATGGTACTGGCAAACGATTTTTGGCTATCTATGTAATTGTCCAGCAGTTGCTAGAAGTTGCTACAGAATTTGTAAAACATACGTCTTTCAACTATGAGAAGGTAAAGCTTCCCGCCCATCTGTTCTGTCAGGCCTTCAGGACTGTCAGATTTTCTTACAGTTAAGGTACAAATTTCATTTCACTTGTAGGATAGTAAGATGATCTCCTTATAGGATATTTATAGGCAACCTTTTAGAGTTAATCCTGCTATGGACGAATGACTTACGAATCCATGGGCTGGGGGCGGGCCGTCGGGTGGCGGTGGCGGACGCGGATGGCGGCGGTGGAGGAGATCCGGTGCGCGGCGCGTTGGAGGAGAGGGTGAGGTTGGGGAGAAAGAGAGGAAGAAAGAGAGGAAGAAGACGCGCCCGCGGCTAAGTACAAGAATACAGACTTTGCCGAGAGCCCGAGATCTAGCTCTCGGCAAAGAAACTAATTTCTTTTTTTTTAGTAACTTAATGTTTGCCGAGAGCCAGCATAGATGCGCTCGGCAAATATTTGTTTTTTTTTAAATTTCATTTTAAAAGTACTTTTCGTTCACATTTTGATTTCAAATTAAAAAATGTTCAACTACAAATTTTTATAACCTTTTGATATCTAACACTTTTATTTTTACAAATTCTTCATACGGTATCGTTTTCAAAATTCAAATTTCCAAATTTGAGAAAATTAAACGTATTTTTCATTGACAAAATTAATAGTAATTAAAAAAGTGTTCAACATCGAAGATGTGTAACTTATGAAGACCTACAACTTTTATTTTGATCATTGTTTAATACGATATAATTGTAGGCACATTTTTCATAAATTTTAAATGTTCCTCTTCATGTTTCTATGAACTAATTGGGACCTTTATAGTTTGTGAACAAGTTTACCGTCACTTTGTCAAATGAATAAATGACCAAAATAGAAAGTGTAGATCTCTAGATTTTAAACAACTTTGAGGTTTACAACTTTTTGATTTGAAGAAATCTACCTCATGAAAAAATTCACTGAATATTATTTTGCCGAGAGCCGCTCTCGGCAAAGGCCAAAAAAATTTGCCTAGTGTCTGGTTTGCCGAGAGCTATCGCCATTACACTCGGTAAAAAAATATCTTTTTGCTGAGTGTCCGCGTAGGGCTCTCGGCAAACACGGGTTTCGGGCCCACACAGTTGACGCCGTCGCGGATTTCGGACGGCCGTCCAATTTTGCTGAGGGTGTCGGTCTTTGCCGAGAGCCTCTTCAATTTTTACCGAGTGCGTCCCCTCCAGCCCTCGGCAAAGTATTTCGTTTTGCCGAGAGCTTTTTTTTGCCGGCGGCTGCCACTTGGCACACTCTCTCTCGCCGAGCGCCGGGTCTTTGCCGAGAGGGGCTCTCGGCAAACCGTCTCTTTGCCGAGTGCCCGACGATTTGCTCTCAGCAAACCCGCGGGCACCCGGCAAATAACCGGTTTCCTATAGTGTTTTAATTTAACCGCACCCAAACTTATTGCCAGATTTAGGAGCATGAATGCTTGTTACATCGTATGACTTGATTAATCATATTAACTTATTGTACCCAGCTTGTGATCTTTTATTTTTTTGATTAATTTTGATATTTTAATGTGATTTTGAGCTAGGGGTAGAAAGGTCATTTCTATATCAGATTATGACGTCAATATTCATCAGAGAGGACTTAAGGCTAAATGATGGCAAAGTGTGGATTCAACGCTTAGGTGTGGCAAATCGTGGATTCCAGATTTAAGTCATGGCAAATTGTGAAATAACCCATGAATCATCTGTAACATATATTCATTTAAAGTTAATTACCTTGAATCCTGTCTTTCTCCTTAGCTAGGAATATGACATGTTCAGAAAGTGGAGGGCCTGTACCAAGCCAAAAGTTTATTATGATTAAACGATTTAGGTATTTGTCAATTCCTTAACATGATCAAGGTGAGAGCTAAGATCTTACAGTCCACACCTCAGTTACAAGATACATCCATCAGTTCGATCATGGTCTCATCTTCTTCCTTGTTGGATACGCTTCATTGCGAACATATAAAGACATTTGGCCCTGTTTGGATACAAAGTATTTTTGTAGTTTTCTAAAAATACTACGATTTTACACAATACTTTGCTTTTGAGAAGCGTAGAGGTGTTTGGATGTAACAAGTTTTGTAGTTTTTAAAACCATGGTATTGCTAAAAGTGCAACCATTTTGGAGTTTTAAAAACTCCACTCATGACCTCTTTTTTCTAAACTATGGTTTTGCTTGGCTGTGGCTTCTAAAACCACGGTTTCTTAATACTTTGGTTTTGAAAAACTACAACACCCAAACAGGCCCTTGATTGATCTCTGTAACTTTGGTGAACTACATTTTGGTTTTCCAAAAAGAAAAAAAAAAGAAAGAGTAAAGGGAAAAGAAAACTTTGAACCGTCGCCTCGCCGAAGGGCCGCCCAAGCTGGTGGTCGAACCGAGCCCAACTGGGTATGATGACCGTCTCGGTCGGTTTCGCTTCGCTTTCCCACGCCGCCGCTTTTTTTTTCTTCCCCAATCCGGATCCCTCGCTCCACCGATAACCACCGCCATGGCGCTGACGCTACTCGACGACCTCGTCCAAGAGATCCTCCTCCGCCTCCCGCCTGGCGAGCCCGCGTGCCTCGTCCGGTGCTCCCTCGTCTGCAAGCCGTGGCGCCGCATCCTCTCCGCCCCAGACTTCCACCGCCGCTACCGCGCCTTCCATGGCGCGCCCCTGCTCGGCTTCCTCCACAACGTCTACTCCCGCGAGAAGGTCCCCATCTACCGCTTCGTCACCACCACGGCGGCTCCCCCCTTCCCCCTGCCGGCGTTGGAATCCGGCCTGTGGCGGGCGCTCGACTGCCGCCACGGACGCGTCCTCCTCGAAAGGAAGAATTGGTGGCATTACCTCGTCGTCTGGAACCCCGTCACGGGCCACAGGCAGAGGTTGTACCTGCCTGGCGCCGTCGAACTCTCGTGGTCCCTCCGCTTCGGCGCAGTACTCTGCGCTAGGCGTGGCTGCGACGGCGGCCCATTCCTTGTGGTGTTCGTCAGCGTGCCCCCCCCCCCCCCCCCCCCCCCCCCCAAGCAGAGGACTGTAGTGCAAGCGTCCAAGTTCTCATCGGAAACTGGTAAATGGAGTTCGCCATCGTCGCTTGTTCATCTTAGCATAGATGACAACAGCCCAATGCGTGGTGCCCTTGTTGGCAATGAAAAAGTCTGCTTCAAATCTAAAAGGAGTAAAAAGATTATAGTGTATGACTTGGGCAAGCGAAGCTTATCTGCCATTGACTCACCAAATGAGTACTTCTGGACATTCTGCGACGGTGTCCTCGTGGCTATGGAGAACAGTTCGTTGGGGCTCGCTTTCATTGCAGATCGTTGCCTTTGCCTGTGGTCGAGGAAGGTGGAACCAGAGGGAGTGGCAGAATGGACGTGCTGCAGGGTCATCGAGCTTCAGACGTTCTTCCCCGCCGATAAATATTGTTTCCCAGCTAGAGTGATTGGTTTTGCGGAAGGCGTTGACGTTATCTTCTTAGCCAGAGATGATTGTCTCTTCACTATGGATCTCAAGTCAAAGCGGTTGAGGAAGGTGACTGAGAGCGTGTTCTACCGCAATGTCTTACCTTTCATAAGCTTCGACACTCCAGGTACATTGCTAGCCTTTGTTTATTTGTTATCCCTTCAGCTTCTATATACTTATAGTAGCTCGGATTCTAATATATAAATATCAAAAGCCTACTTGTGCTATGACAATCCAATGGCCGTGTAAATTTCATTTTCGTTAGCTTGGACTTCTTAAATACAATTCTTAAAACATGTAAGATTATAGGGTCATGCATTTTCTTATTGGACTGTGAATCCAGAACTTGCCAATCCTTTGGTCATCCTGAAGTTCATATCACAATATTGAACTTATGAAACTCTGACCCTTTGGCGTTAGCAGTTGGCACCTAAGTTAGTGGTCCCATCTTGTAAATATTCTGACACAGAACAAATATAACATGTATGCATATTCCTTTTCAGGTTATATTAGAAGCAAAATGCCAATTTCAGTGGATGCAGATCAATCATGAGAATGATTTCTGTTCTGTACCTGACTAGTTTACAAGTCCATCAAGTTTAATTTGCTGCTGTTGGCATCTTGAAGTGCTGATTCATTGAAGATCTACTAGTAACCATGTGCATCTGCATTTTCGCCTTGAGATATTAATAATTATTTTTTGTTAAGTATATTATATTGATTCTGTGTCATAGTAGTTGTGAGAGACCATCTGCCCATATACAGTGGATATATGATCAAAGCCTATGGAGGTTTTTATTTCATAGAAACGGTGTGGTGGGCATTCATCACCAGACATAGGCAACAATGCCCGCATCTTTGTAATGGAAACATGCAATGTGTTCTTTATTCTTAGCTACTAATTATGTTTGCTCTTAATAACTGATTTTTAATTTCAAATTAGTATTAGACGGCGAAGTGGAAAAAATTGTAATTTCTTAACCTCATCAAGGCAGACTCATATTGGTTTTATTTGCTCTTACTTGAATTCGGTTTTGGTTACATTAGGCTTGGAAGTGGCTATCTATATAGCAAGGGGCTAGGTGACCTGATATCATGTTCCATTTTTAATAGGGGGCCTGTTTAAAAGAGGATGAATGCTGTAGTGATATTTTGAACTTAGTCCAAGATTGAGCTAAATTCTATGGATTAGGGTTCTAGTTTTGTCGTTTCAAACATGCCAACTGAACCTTTTAGTGGTGTGTAACAAATCACCTGGCAGCTAATAATTGAGAGTTGGGAAGAAAAACATAGAAGGAATTGAAATGAAAGAAAAGATACAAAAACTTGATACCGATAACTCAAATGAAGCCCCAACCAAATTGTCCATAAATTCTGTGAGCCTATAAAATTATTATTTGGTCCACGCACGTGCAAAACAGGATAGGTTAAGTTGCACAATCATTATTGTCAAATTTGGGGGGGTTCTTAATGACTTTGTCCTGGTTATGTAGTCAAAAACTGAATTCAGTTAACATGTCAGGCATATTACCCGTTATTGTTAGGTTGATCCTTGACACAGCACTAAAATTATTTTTGAGTCTGTTGTTTCCATTTCCTCAAGAATTAATCTGACATCCAGTTTTGGTACTTTTAAGTTGTTTTCCAAAACATTGTATGGTTCTTATATTGAAATGCAGTTTTTTTTCCTCTCAAATATAATGCAGTTTTTTGGAGGAAGCAAGTCCAAATATCTCGTCTCTTGTTTTCTCTTTGAAGTTAACTATGATGTTGCGTTATTTCTTTGTATGCTATAGGTGTATTCCCTTGGGATCCTTAGACGGACCGCAGCAGCGACCTGTATATTTCACCCTCCAAAAGAATATTTCACATCTCCTCTAAAAGATTCCAGCCTCCAAATTCGTGTTCGTTGCAACAGAGACCTGTATTTGCTCCTCCATCTGCTGCCCGCCGCCGCCTCCCGGCTCCCGCGCTCCCGTACTCGCGCCTCCCCTGCTCGGCGGGTCGCCGGGCGCCGTCGCAGGCCGCTGCCCGCTGCTCCGCCGCCGAAGACCGCTGCTCGCCCTGCTCGCGCTCGACACCCCGTTCCCCACCTCTCTCCCCTTCTCCGGCGGTCCTGCAGCTCCCCTTCTCCGGTGAGTGCCCTGCCTGCTGCGTGCGACACGCCTTGAGCAGAGCAAAGCAAGCCTACCTGCTGTAGTTTGTGTAGATAGGACCTTCGGAAGTAAAGATTGATGTATCCGAGCTGTTCCTGACATATTCATTGTGTGATTTCAGAATGTGTGTAATCCTCTTGTCCTGTGTTTTTCAGATTAAAAACAGTTGTTCAAAGAAGAAATGATGAAAAGTTTCAGACAGTATGTCAGGACTCAGGAGCATAAGCCACATGCTGAATTTTCATACTGAAATCCTGGAAACAGGACTGAGTTGCCACATGCTGAATTTTCTTCTGAATTTTCATACTGAAATATAGTAACAGAAAGTTCAATTTAGGACTTCCTTTCATTCTATCTGAAAGTTCAGTTTCAACAGAATCCTGGGCAATTCTCTCTCCTTGACTAGGAATATTGTAAGTGTTGTTCTTAACACCATTTGACACACATCCAGCACACAAAAACTGGTCTTTTTTCAGTGGGCTCCCAAAATACCCACCAACGTAGCCTTACTGTGTGAATCTCAGACAGTGAAAGAAAAAGATCAATACAGTATTGGAAATGACTGCATGTTATCCTGGAATCTTTGATAGTAACAGAAATATAGTGCCAGAATTATAGTAACAAAAATATCCTGGCACGTGCTCATTCTGACAGGATAACATGCCCTGATGAACCATGTTATGGCGCAAGCTAAAAACACTTCAGTTTTGGTAGAATACAAAATCACTTATTCAGATAGCTAAAAACACTTCAGTTTGGTAGAATACAAATTACCCAGGTCAGGTCATTACATTTCATTTTTGGAAAAACAGATATACAATAATGTCCAACAAACATTTGCCGTCTGACCACGACCACTTCTTCAGATAGCTAGAGATACAAGCTAGTGACTCGGACATGGCGTCGGGACTGCAACTTGAAAATGATCTCTTCTTGTAGCGCTTGATAGTAAATCCGTTCCATAGGTTGACATTTATCCAAGTTAATGGCTAATATGCGCTCGTCCTCTTCTCTTTCTTTTAAGCCTCCATATGTAGACGTTTATCCTGGCATGAATAAAAATATGACTGATCATTCTACTAAGATTGGTAGCCAGTACTTGTTCATAGCCATAAATTTCTCTGTGAAGTTTCCATGACTCACAATCCATGATGGCTATTGTTATGCAAAAAGGAATATAGCATGCCCATAAAGATATAGTTTCAGTGCTATTTATCATGGAAGCACATATCTACTACAGAAACAAATATCTGTTCTTATAGGAAGGTACTCTGACAATCACAAGCTACAATTAATGATCCAGCTTTGCCAACTCAAATATCAGTAAGTATTGAAGCCTAAATGAAAATTGATAAGCAACAAATTGAGAGCCTACAAAGATTCAGTCTATATATCCTTTAAAATTCAGTACCAAAACTTCAGAAAAACATCACACATGCATGTGCTTCCTAGTAAAGTCATGTTCAGTCTATATATCCTTCAAAATTCAAGTTCTTGCCACAAATAGCCAGAGAGCAAGAACTATCAGGCACCAAGAATTTCCAATTTCCAGGAACAGAACTAGAACTATCAGACATCTAACAAAAACCTGTAGGAACTGCAGGCTGCCATCAGTGGACCAAAGTTTAAGTTTAAAGATGCTTGATCCACCAGAGAATTATCAGATAGCTGTCAATGATAGAAAATGGTCACAATTACATGAGCAAGAACAAGAACATAAAAGAAATAGAATAGGCACCCCACAACCCAGGAAATCGCCAGGAATGTCGACCACATCATGGTAAGACCAACCTATGAGTTCATCCACCAAATGCAGAGCCCGTCGTAGCAAGATCCTCTACTAGTTTTGTCAGCCACGAGACGCAGCATCACCAAGAGATGCAAAGCAACAACCCAAGGTGGCCAAAGGAAACCAGCCACGAAATCAACACGACAGCGCAACCAATCCCCCACACACGAACAAGACTTGGGTGTCGGGGCAGTGAATGGATTGAATCGAAACGGCGAGGGAAAAAAACAGCGCAGGGGTCGACGGTGCTCACGGCGGAGGCGCGACGGCGACGCGGAGGCATGACGGCGAGGCGGACGCGCGATGGGGGAGGCGGCGGAGGCGATTTGGCGGACGGCCGGCGCACCCTCCAGATTTGGCGGGGTGCGACGGGACCCTGGATGATGACGGATCGTTTACAGGGTCCTGTTGCAACGGGTACAGGGTTTAGGGTCCGCTAAATTGAGGGTTCAGGTCCGTTTACAGGGTCTTGTTGCGGTCAGTCTTAATATGGAATTGGTCGGCTATTGTGATAGTGCATGTTTCACGCTGTGTATGAAGCTTTTGGCATCTTACAGGGCATGTGCTTTAAAGTTTGAAATGCACTGTTTGGCTTGTAGTTCAATTATTATTCAAGTGTAAGCCACCATCATCTGATATGGACGTTGTGTTCCTCCTCGCTAAGTTGGTTATGACCATAACTGTGAAGACTGTTTCAATTACTTTAGCTTATTTTGGTGTGTTGTTATATTGATGGATGCTAATTTTGCTTAGAAGTATTTCTTCTGCCTGAAAGTGTATCGGAATGCTTACTTTCTGGAACGAGTGAATAAGGTAGTAGTTTCAGCCCTTTTCAGGAAACAACTGCAGGATCTGAAACCGTTTCTGCACTTGAGTTTGCTCGTAATCGGATCATGTATGGTTGACTTCATCTTGTTGGATTGTGAGCTATGCGTCTCTGTATTTCTTTACAGAATACCATAGAATGTATGCTCTGATTGTTGCTCGATTTATTGTCAAAGAGAACGGTGTCTTTTCTACGCTAAATTCCTATGTCGGTTTCACGCGCTGGCGCAGCCACCCAACATGAAATCTGCAAGGATTTAGTAGATGCTTTGATCAATTTATTTCTCCCTCCGTTTCAAATTATTTGACGTTTTAGCTTTGAACACAGGAATTAAGAAGAGGTGTATATAAAACTAGGAGAGATAGAGATAGAGATGTATCAAAATGGAAATGAGATGAAGGTGCATCAAAAAGTGAGTTATTTTGAGAAAGCTGGAGAATGCTAGGATGCCAAATATTTTGGGACGGGGAGAGAGTATGTTTGACTTCCTGCTTTGCAATTGAAATTGAAAAAACACATCATGGCTTAGTAAGTAAGTTCTCTTGATGAGTTATTTGGGCTCATGGTCCTAGACCTTTGTTGCAGGTTTATGTTTCTTCTTTCCTGAGACCATGCTCATTTCATGCTTGCGAACCTTACTTAATGTTGTCAACCTGAATTTAGTATGCTTTACTTCCACAGTTGAGCTACCAGCGTAAGAAAAGTGGGTTATTTGGTTTCCTTTGATCTCTTTAAGATTTACACTCCTAAGTTAATTCTCATTCCTGTCAAGGTATCTTGGATTTGGGTATTACTTAACC
This sequence comes from Eragrostis curvula, assembly GCA_007726485.1. Taxonomy (NCBI): domain Eukaryota; kingdom Viridiplantae; phylum Streptophyta; class Magnoliopsida; order Poales; family Poaceae; genus Eragrostis; species Eragrostis curvula. The sequence goes on from CM017442.1 coordinate 39,926,717, forward strand.
TGTCATTCTTTTCTGAAAGTTGAGCAGCGTGGTTAGTTTCTGTATCTCTCGACTCTTAGTTGAGGTTTGCCCGATGCCCACAGACTTTCAGCCTATTCATGCACGCACTTGGACCTGATAGTATTTTGATTTACACTTCAGTTTCAGCGCTCTAGATTTTTCAGAATATCCTGCACAGAATTTAACTGAAGTCAGTAGCCCAAACTTTTGAATTATGGGTAGCGGCAATGTGATGGTGAGCCGCATAAGACTGACTCCAACAGAAGGAAGGAACCTAAAACCTAAATAGGTCCACCCAGAACAAGAAATGGTGACCTCAAATACTTCAATCTCCAACAAGAAATGAGGGGAGTAGGGGCTATGAATAAATTGGGGGTGGTTCTGGGGCCCTTTTGGAGATGGTTTTTTTGATTGACCCCCAATATTTTGATTTGAGGGAGGTTTATGGGGCTCTCTTGGAGATGCTTTAAGAGCATCTCTAAGAGACCCCTATAAAATTGGCCCCATAAATTTGTTTTAAGGAGTAATCAAAAAATTATGAGGGGCAATTTTTCTTCCCTCCTCCAACAGTTCCCCCTAAAAATGGATCAAAATGTTTTTAATTGGGCCACGTCAGCATTTGGAGCCATCAAAGCATTAATTCCATTGAAAAAAGAAGGAATGGGAGCCCATATTCCTCCCCTGTTTGTAGCTACAAATGAGAGGAGTTTGAGACTATAAAAAACAGGGGGTGGTTTTGGGGTGCTGTTGGAGATGTTTTTTTTGATTGAATCCTAATATTTTAATTTAAGAAAGGTTTATGGGGGCTCTCTTGGAGATGCTCTAAAGTTACCAGTACCACCACCTTGTTTTTGGTAAAAGAGAAATGAAAGATTTTTTTTTTTTTGCGAGGAGAAAGAGAAATGAAAGATTGAATTGAATTGCTACAGGAGAGACCTATGGCGTCGCTCATCTTGCTCCAATATATGCATGCTCGTGATATCGTCCAAATGGTCCAATGTGAGAAACTCGACGCTGCCTCTCATGGTTGCTCAACCAGTCAACCTACAACTACGATCTTGGCAGCTTGTGTTTCAAGATTCAGAAACCTACGTCTTAACTGGCATGTTAACAAAAACAAAAACAAAAAAACAGTGGCCGGTAGGTGATTCACAAAACAAAACATAAATAACCAAAAAAAAAAAAAAAACATGTGAACCGGCCAGCGGCCGAAGCTGGTCGAGCCGAGCCAGCCAGGTTTTGCGTCGGTCGTTCGACTATCCACGCCACCACCTCTCTCCCCAGGGGCGGAGGACCCGGTATGGCGAGGTATGGCGGCTGCCATACCTTGATTTTTTTGCAAGTACCCCCAGGTCTTCGATCTACCTGTCTGTTGTTCGCAGTTCGCCATGAGAAACTCGTCGAGGAAGAAGAAGCACCACCGGAGGCGAAGCAGTATCAGGCTGTCGAACCGTTTTTGTGAAACCTGGGCCAACTTGTAGGCTTTTTTTATTGTTTCATGGGCCAACAAGTGTCGTAGACTGGTCTGGTCGTGAGACATGAGCCCGTCTACTCGACTTGCCGCAGCTCTGTTTTCATGGTGAATTCTGTCCGGCGATTTTTTCCCGTCCTACGCCACACCTTAAATTTTTTCCGTCCTCCGCCACTGTCTCTCCCCCTCCTCCCCGATCCGCCGCCCAATTTCCCCAATCCCTCTCCGGAACAGAGCATGAGCGAAGCCATGGCGCCACCGCGCCCGCCGCCGGAGCTGATGGAAGACCTCATCGCGGAGATCTGTTGGGGGATCGAAGGTCTTGATGGGTCGGATCGAAGCCCTCCAACGGTTGATGGAAACGTTCTGGTTCTAGCGAAGCCCTCGAAGGTTGTCGATGCCTTCGAATCACCTCGCGAAGCCCTCTTTGCTCGTCGTCGTTGCCTTCTGGTTGGAGCGAAGCCCTCTTTTCTGGTCCGCGATGCCGGACGAAGAGGTTCTTGTTCAGGTTCCCTGCAGTTTAGTTGCGCGAAGCCCTCCTTCACCCGCGATGCCGGGCAAAGGGGTCAAGTGATTAGAGAGATCAGAATACGGTGCGAATGATTCCTTCTTTGGCTCGTGGCCCGAAAAACAGATGTCATTACAGGATCATCTCCCTCCATATTTATAAGGGGGGAGTGGTCATATTTACAAGTGTGCCATTGGCTGCTTTATCATGGCCTTCAGCTTGGTAACTTTGGGTTCCTTCGCTGCCCGTTCTTTCTGACCTGCATTACTCGTCCTTCGAGTGGTTCTGGGTGGCTTCGGTGTGGTCCCCAACGTTGCTTTCCCCTTCGCGTGTGTCTTCTGGTTAGTTTGTCCCTCGACTTGGATCGCAGCTGTCTTCCCAACATTAGCCCTCAACTGTTGAAAGGAAGTGAGCGAAGCCGTTTCCTTTAAACAGTTATCTCTTTAGCTGCGATTTTTTCCTTATTTTATTTCTTATTGTTCATATTTTAGTATATTTTCTTATTCTTACTTAAACCCTTGGTTGTACGGTTTTTCACCTCAATGTCCCCAGCTTTCGGCAGGTCTTTAAATATGTGTCGCTTTCACCTTTTCCGGTTCGTATCTTTTTACCGTCGTGGCTGCTTTGTTGGCATCTCCTCTTTCGAAGGTACTTCTTTTCTTCCTTCGATGGCTAGGCAGAAATCGCCAGCGTTTCCTAGGGGTTTCCATTCTCTTCGAGCTGGTTATTATTTCACAAAGTCTATCTCCGCCTCCCGTTATAAGGGTATCTTTTCGCAGTGCTATTCGGAGTCTGGTCTTGTTGATATAGATTCAATTCGTCTTCCTTTGCATGGTCCGAAGCAAATTCCGGAGATCCGCCTGAGACCTCGAAGCGATGAGTTTATTGTTTTTTCGTCATTTCTAGATGCCGGTCTATCCTTTCCTCCTTCGAGCTTTGTCCTTCGTGTTCTTTCTTTATACCATCTCCAACTTCATCATCTTACTCCTGTTGCCGTCGCAACCATGTCAGCCTTCGCTTGGGCTTGCATCAGCGAAGGTTTAAATCCTGAACCTCATGCTTTTTATCGAGTATACCAAGCCCGGCACACTCCTACTTATGATCATGAGCAACATCTCAGCCCTTGCTTCGGAGTTGTTGGTTTTGAGGCTAGGGAGGGGTTTTTGACGCCTCTTGGTAGCTTCGATCCTCCACCCTTTGATGAATGGGTGAAAGATTGGTTCTACTATAAATACCTTGCTATCGATTTTTATACTGGGAAAGCTGCTGGCATATGGATTACCAATGACTTCGAGCCTCCGCAGAATGGCTTAATTTCTCAATGTGTTGATGCTTTCCGAAGGGTTAGTCAGAGGATGACCCTTCGTGATATCCTGGAGGAATGCTTTGCTGCAGGTGTTCTTCCCCTCGCTCGTCGCAGTTGGAGGCCCTCTTCTTTTGGTAGAAATAAGTTTGGCTTAAGAATGCCAGTTTTTCCTTCGATATCGGGACCCTGTATGACTCTTCCTTGTGCTTCGTTGCCTTTGATAGCTTCCTCTTCTTTTCCCCTTTTTTTTATTCTTTTAGCTTACACTTTGTTGCTTTTGCAGGTTTCAATCTCTGGTCCCCTCAAGACCGAGTTACTTCTTTTCTTGGGAAGTTCTCTCAGAAGGAGTGGGTTGAGAGCACTCGAAGGGGCATCAGTGTTCGGATCAATCGGTTTTATCTGAGCTTCGACTTGTGCCTCCACAATCGTCCCTTTCCTGGGGACAATTCGTGTGAAAGAGATATTTTTCCATACTTCAGTATTTTAGGCTCTTCGACCGTTGAGATGGATCCTTCATTGGCTGTTGTTACTCCCGATGTTGAGTCCATTCCCAGGAATGCTGAAATTCCTTCTCCGCCAGGTTCTCTTCTTGTGCCGACTTATTCTCTTATCTTTGAAGAACCGTCTCCTGACGCTCCTTCGAATTCAGCTGATACTACTGTTGTGCCTGACACTGCTTGCTGGAGTTCTTCGTTGATACCTTCGGAGGGTTTACAAAGGTCTCCAACTGTTGCTTCGGATGTTGTCTGTATAGATGGAATTGCAAAAAGGTCTGAGTTAGTCAATTCTTGTCCGCTGGTCCCTGAGTGTTCAAAGGGTACTTTTGGTCTTCCGAAGAAGTCTTCGTTTTTTGGTTTACTTGGCAAGCGAAAACTTTCAGAAGTTTCGGGTCCAAGTCAGGATATTACTTCTTCTTCGAATACTGCTTTGCCTTTGATTAACGTCGCTGTTCCGCCTTCGCAATCTTCAAATCCTGGTATTCATTTTCAAAGGATTGCTTTTCCTCCTTCTTTCTTTCTCTTCTTTTTTATTATTATTATTATTCTCATGATCCTTCGCTTCTCTTCCTTTTTTCTTTAGATGCTTCGAGCTTAGGGTCTCTTGAACTGGATGTTGAAACCATGCTATCGTCTATCAATGACGACATTCAGGCTTCGGGTGCTCTTGAATCTGCTGCCCGTAAGGTCTGGTTTCCGAAGGTTGAGCTTGGCCTGTCAAACCTTTCGGCTGACGTCCTCTTCCGTTCCTTGGTTGCTCATCAAGTCAAGGTTAGTATCTCACTTCCCCCTTCTTCTATTTTTTTTTGTGTACTTCGTGTTTCTTTTAACAGCTTCGCTTCTTCCTTCTTGCAGTCTATTATTCTTACTCGAGCTTGCGCTCGTGAGTTCCAAGATTCTTCTGGTGATTTGCTACTCGCGTCATCTCTCCAGGCCTCTCTTTCTGCGAAGGATGATTCCCTGAAAGCTTCTTCTGCTGCCGCGTCTGACTTGCTAGCTGAAGTTGAGATTCTTCGAAGCCATAAATCTAACATTATCTCTGATCTGTCTGTCCTTGAAGAAAAGATTCGCGAAAGGAAGGCTTCACTGGAGAAGGAGAAGTTATTTAATGAGCATCTTTTGTCTCGTCTGTCGAAGGCATCTCAGCTAAAGATCTCTTCTATTGATAACTCCTTCGCTAAATCCCTTGCCCTTTGTGATCTTGTTAAGGAGCTGTTTCAGGCACTTGGTGCGAAATATGATGAGGTACCGGCAGATGCCTCTTTGGAGGTTTTGGACGAGTGGCTTCGTCTGAACTTGGCTCGTCTTGCCGAAATATGTAGGAGCTTTTCTTATGATGCTGTGGTACTTATGATTCGAGATCTCCTCCATAGCTTTTCTTGCGAAGGTAGCGATGCTGTTAATTTGGTCAGTCGTTTTGATTTTTCAATGAAGCCTTCGGATCCTTCTCATGATTTCGGAGCTGTCGAAGGCAAGTGTATGTGTCTGATCAATGACTTCTGGTGGAACAGGGTCAAGTGTCTTGTCCCTGACTTTCCCGAAGGTTCTTCTTGAACTCCTTCGAATGGTTGTAGATAGCCCTTTTGGATGTCCTTTGATCTGTATTTATTTTGGATACGCTTTTTTGATGTAATATTTGCTTTATCAAAACTCTGAAGCTTTATTGCATCAAATACCTTATTCATGTACTTCATGTTCTGCGATGACTTCGAGCTCTGTATTGAGCCTTCGAATTTTCGTAGTCTTGTGTAAGCGCACCTTTTGATTATTGGGTAGCTTTACTGCCACTTTCATAGCTTCGATGACTAGATGTACTGGGTAGCTTCGTAACTTCATTGGCCTTCGTCTGCTTTTGACGGAGTAAGCCCAAATACGTCTTGTTTTCCTATTTCTTTCTTCGCTGTGTGCGAAGGTATACTTTTGTTCATCGTGCTCTCCTTTTTTGGCTTACTTGGCCTTTTTGGAGGATGATTGCTTCGCTATTTTTTACGGGTTCCTTTTTGAGTTTTTGTGATGACTCTTTTGAGTCCCTTTTTATAATGTTGGCTTCGCTTTTCTGAGCGAATACCTTTTGGTTGGCTTTCTCATAGCCCTTAGATGGTAATTTTGCTTCTGACGAAAAATTATCGTTTCGGCTCTTATGCCGTTAATTTTTGCTTCGCAGTCTTTGCGAAGATAGGGACATTTTTTCTGCCTTTTTGGCGAATTTCTGTTTTTAAATTGAATTTCTTCCTTTCTGTCCTGTGTTACGACGAGGCTTCGTCTTCTTAAGGATTTGACTCTCCTGATTATCTTTTCGAAGGTAGATGCGGTTTTTTCTGCCTTCGAAAGAGCGAATCTGAGCCGTCTATCTGTAAGGCGGGTATTTACCACCTTGTTTTGTAATTCGAGAGGGTTTCTCTCTTTCTTTTTTTTTTAGAAGCTTTGCTTCAATGATATTCTTTCGAAGGTGAACGTGTTTTTCTGCCTTTTGTCGGCGAATTCGAAGCGTCTGCTTTTAGAGCAGGTATTCGTCATCATGTCTTGTAATGCGACAAGGTTCCATTCCTTTTATAGAAAAAAGTAGAGATATTTTTGTAGGCGTCTGGAATGTTTTTCCTTGGTGTATATATACACGAGGTGTCTCTGTCTTTTTATTCAATTTCTTCAGTCTTCTTTGCTTCATGGAGGCTTTGTGGGATCGACTTCCTCGAGGCATAGTGAAGGATCTGACACGTCATGGTTACAAGCGTGGAGATGCTCTTCCACAAGATCTTGTGGATCACTTCGACGAGCTTGATCGATTGAGTGTGAGGAATGCTATTGTCGAAGTTCCTCCCCAACCGGTTCCTCTTGCTATTGTTCCTCCTGATATTATCATCATTAGTGATGACGAAAGCTCCGAAGGTCGTCAAGTTAGGCCTTCGCCGCCGGTTGGGGTAGCCAGTCGAACTCGTAGTAAGTCGAAGAAGTAGGTGTTTGTTTCTTCGTACTTTTGTAACTTCGTGTTGAATAATAAAGAATGTCTTTCGTTTTGTGTGTCTTGTTATACTCCTCTTTTCTAAGATTCTTCTTGTCTCTTCATCTTGCTGTGAATCCCTTGTTTTTTGCTTCGATTTTTCTTTTTGTCTGTAACCCTTCGGTCTTATAATCTTGGAGAAGGTTTCGTCATCTTGGTGAAGGCTTTATAATCTTGAGGGGTGCTTTTCTATAAAAGAGTCAAAAAGGGAACGAAGATTAATATGCGGCATATATAAAAGAGAAAATATATCAGACATAATATATGTATGAAAGGCTTCGTCTATGAGATTTTGTTTTTGCAGAAAGCTTCGCTTCGCGTTGTGCGGTGATGGGTTTGTCGTGGGTTCATCCCCACGGACGGCGCCAAATGTTGGGGGATCGAAGGTCTTGATGGGTCGGATCGAAGCCCTCCAACGGTTGATGGAAACGTTCTGGTTCTGGCGAAGCCCTCGAAGGTTGTCGATGCCTTCGAATCACCTCACGAAGCCCTCTTTGCTCGTCGTCGTTGCCTTCTGGTTGGAGCGAAGCCCTCTTTTCTGGTCCGCGATGCCGGACGAAGAGGTTCTTGTTCAGGTTCCCTGCAGTTTAGTTGCGCGAAGCCCTCCTTCACCCGCGATGCCGGGCAAAGGGGTCAAGTGATTAGAGAGATCAGAATACGGTGCGAATGATTCCTTCTTTGGCTCGTGGCCCGAAAAACAGATGTCATTACAGGATCATCTCCCTCCATATTTATAAGGGGGGAGTGGTCATATTTACTAGTGTGCCATTGGCTGCTTTATCATGGCCTTCAGCTTGGTAACTTTGGGTTCCTTCGCTGCCCGTTCTTTCTGACCTGCATTACTCGTCCTTCGAGTGGTTCTGGGTGGCTTCGGTGTGGTCCCCAACGTTGCTTTCCCCTTCACGTGTGTCTTCTGGTTGGTTTGTCCCTCGACTTGGATCGCAGCTGTCTTCCCAACAAGATCCTCCTCCGCCTCCCTCCGGAACATCCCGCATGCCTCGTCCGCGCCTCCCTCGTCTGCAAGCCCTGGCGCCGCCTCCTCTCCGACCGCGAGTTCCTCCGCCGGTACCGCGCGTTCCACTGTTGTTGGTTACAAGCCCAAACAGTACAAAGGGAATCCTCCTAGGGTCTACCACCCTTGGGAGGGACCCTAGGTAGGACTTGGAGGGAAACAGACAAGAGCCATAGGATAGTAAGTAACACTCAATGCCATTGATGAGGGAGGTAAGGGGGTATTTATAGCCATACCCCCTTACAACCCTAAGTTTCTTAATTACAATGCTGCCCTTGACCTAAGGGTACTACAGTAATTATACTACTAACATCCAAAGGATAGTAACCCTAATGGGCCCTGGCCCAAGTACAAGGCCTTTTATTACAATTCCTATTTACTTGGGCCTAGATGGGCCATTTCTCTAACAGGCCAAGGAGCTAGGGGGAGGGGACACTATGGGCCTCCCCCAACAGCTAGCCCCGCACAGTCGAGATCCTCCTTCGGAAGGGCCGAAACTGTGGTTCCTCGAGGTCCACTCGTCGTCCCCTCTCTCGGCGCTCCGAAGGCCTGAATTGTGCTCTCGGTTGGTCCGAAGGTGTTGTCCTCGACGGCTATCGTCCTTCGTCCGAAGGTGGTGCCTTCGTCTTCGGTCGTCCGAAGGTGGTGTCCTCGATGGCTGTCGTCCTTCGTCTGAAGGTGGTGCCTTCTTCTTCGGTCATCCGAAGGTGTTGCCTTCGTCTTCGGTCGTCCGAAGGTGGTGTCCTCGATGGCTGTCATCCTTCGTCCGAAGGTGGTGCCTTCTTCTTCGGTCGTCCAAAGGTGTTGTCCTCAATGGCTGTCGTCCTTCGTCCGAAGGTGGTGCCTTCTTGTTCGGTCGTCCGAAGGTGTCCCCTTCTGAATTGGTTCGCCGGGTTGCCTGGACCACCTGACTTAAGCACCATCTTTACTGCTTGCGTGTGGGCCAGGGCATGACGCCGTTCCGTGTGTCAGCGTGCCGTGTCGTGAAAAGACGTTGTGTCTTTGGCTTACGCGGCTCTTGGCCGTTGGATCGCTATTGAACGGACGCGTCGTTTCACCCTCTGCCTATAAAAGGTGAGTTACCCCTTAGGGTTTCACCGTGCCTCCTCAGTCATTTCGTCCGCCGTCATTTTCCATCGTGCCGCCGCCGCCCGCTGTTCTTTGCTTCTGCTGCGCTTGCTCTCCCTTCTCCTTCGAGCGCTTCTTCAGTTTGTCAGACCGACACCCTGGCTTCTGCGATGGCTCGTAAGGGATCGAAGAAGGCTGCTGGTACTGTCGCCCGAGGGCGTGCCGATGATAACCTTCCGGCGTCGCCTTATCTCGGGAAGAGCACTTTAAGCAAAGGCGACCTCGACGAGATGGGCCGAAAGGGCTATTTCGAGCGTGCTCGGGCTGTTCTTCCTCGGTCAGACGAGACCTCTCCTACTCCGAAGGATGGGTATGTCGTTCTGTACCGTCGTTTCTTCGAGGGTGGGTTTCAGATGCCGTGCTCTTCATTTGTTGGTGAAGTGCTCGACCTCTTCGGCCTCGAGATCCAGCAGATAACGGTGAATGCTCTTATCCGTCTTGGTATCTTCGAGTGGGCTTTCTGGATGGCCGAAACGGAGCCGCATGCGGGCGCGTTTGCTCTGACGCATTACGCGTCAGTCTACAAGAAGACCCTGAACTTGGGTGGGAGGAGCTTCGTTGGTTCGATGGGTACTGTATCCTTTGTGGATTGCCTCGATGAGGTGCTGCCGGTGAAGGCGTACAAGAACCACTGGGGGAAGAATTGGACCGCCGAGTGGTTCTACTATCGAGTGGAGGAGGGTTGCAGCCTTCGGTCGTCGATGTCCGAGGTTCTGTACTATCGGCACCCGCCTGTGGAGTAGACGGGACTTGTGAGGCCCGAAGGGCTCTGCTTGCTTCGATCGCTCGTGAATTCACGATGCGTGACCTGATGGAGGAGTGTATCGCGGCCGACGTGTGGTCGCTGAGTCAGAACTGGACCGAAAGGTTTCTAGAGAGGCGCTCCGAGACGGAGTCTGGGATACATTTCTCTAGCGACGCTCTTCCTGGTATTCTGTCCTTTCGGCGTTCATTTGTTGCGTTGGGCCTTGTCTCATTTTTATAACTCAGGCTATTTTGCAGCGATCACAAGGGAAGATATGGAGCGTTGGGCTGTTGATCTTCTCGGTCATGTGACCACTGATGAGGTGGCTCGTGCTGCGCGCCTGCTGAGGGGACCTCGGAGGAACCGGGTATTCTCTTTGAAGTATCCGGACGTTGAGCTGCCGGCCCGAGTCGTCGTCGTCCCTGTCAGGAGGAGGGGTACCGCCGACGAGGGGGTGGAGGAGGGGGAGGTCGAGGTCGATGCTCCGTCTTCGGCCGTTGCGTCTGCTGGAACGCAAAAGCGTGCAGCTGGCGACATTACCGCTCCGGCTGCGAAGAAGGCTAAGGTGTCTAGCCGACGTGCTCCGAAGGGGGCGGTTGTTGGTGAGATGGTCGCTTCTGGGGGCAATAGCCCAGATGTGTCGGATGGGTATGGCACAGACCCTGAAGGTGGGCGGGCCGAAGCTAGCCATGCCGCCGTGGAAGCTTCCGGCCCGAAGCAGACAGTTGCTGCCGAAGGTGCTCAACCGGAGATCCATGCCCTGGACTCTGACGATGATGATGTCGGTTTCTGCAGAGTGCCTTCTTTCGCATCGAAGCTGGTGGTAGCACCGAAGGAGATGCTGGGGCCTGTTCATCGGTCTCTTGGTATCGTGCCTTCTTCTCGTGACTCTTGTTTCCTTGATTCCAGTAGCCCTACTAACTCTGTTGCTCCAGCCGGAGGGAGTGGTGGCGTCGAGAAGACTGCCGGGAAGGGTGTTCAAGCACCGCGCCTTGGTCGTGGTGCCGACAAGGGCTTCTTCGGTCAGTCACCGATTGCTGCCGCTGGGACGCCTCCCCTTGAAGGAAATCTCAGTTGGGACGACTTCACTGACCGTCTGGAGGCAGCACAGGCGCTTCAAGAAATTTATGACTTTGCCGTACCTGAGGATTTGGCCGAGTCTTTGAAGGGTGTGCCCCCCGAAAAGGCTTCCTCTGCTTTGTCCGCGCTTTCGATGAAGGTGATTCCCTTCGGTTTTTAAATTTCTGTTTTCTAGACTTGTTAAATGCTGATCGTGTGTTTGCGCTGCAGACAGCCCCGCTTGCTCGTCACGTCGAGGATGCGCTTCTAGGCCTTGACGTTCCGCGTCTTCGGGCTCGCACTGAGTTCGCCGAGTCCGCCGCTACGGCTGCGGAGCGTGGGCGGGATGCTCTTGCCGAAAGTCTCAAAAAGACTGAGGCCGCACAAAAGCAACTTGCTAAGACGCTGACGTCGAAGGACGGTGTCATCAAGGATCTCACCGATAAGCTGACTGCTGCCGAAGGGCGGGTTCGGCAACTCGAGACCGATCTTTCGAAGGAGAAGGAGGCTTTGACGTCTGAGAAGCGGGTCAAAGAAGCTGCTGAGAAGGAACTAGCCGAGGCGCAGAAACTGCTAGAGGCTGGTGCTAGTCTTCGGGGGACCGAAGCGAAGGCGGCTTGGTCAGCGCTGGAGGAGATGAACTCGCTGCTCACCAGCTTGGGGGTCGACGGCTTCCTCCGAAGCATGAGCCTTCGGACCTCGGGGGCAGTGTGCTTCGCCTGCTGAAGTCGGCCAAGTTGGCCGGGAGGGCTGCCGAGTCCTTCGGCACCTTCTGCGCGCAGACTGCCTGGACCGCAACCTTGGGTGCTTTACAAGCGGCAGGGTGCTCTCACTTGTCCTCCATGGCCTCTGGCTTGGAGCGGGTGGCCGCTATGGCCGAAGGGGATGGGGCTTCGGTTTTGTCGCTCTGCTTTCGGCGAGGAAGTGAGCTCGAGTTCGAGCGTCGTCGCCCTCTTGCTCGGCGGGAGATTGAGAGGAACGTTTTTTAGTTGTCCGAACTAAGATTCGGCTTCGGTTTCGTCGCTCAGCTTTCGGCGAGGACGTTAGCTCGAGTTCGAGCGTCGTCCTCCCTCTTGCTCGTCGGGAGTCTGAGAGGAACGTTTTTTAGTTTAGTAAGCATGCTAGAGGCGTCCCCCCTTTGCATGTAATTTTGATTTTGAGCGCAATGTGCCGGGTCTTATTGATTGCCCAGCCTTCGGCTCGTCGCCCGAAAGGGGGTTTCGGACGTGTTTGCCGGCATCGCCTCGTCCCCTTAGGGGGCTGGTCCGAGGGCTTATGTGTGCCTCGCTTCAGTTCGTGAAGTTTCACTTCGGCGCCCCTACTGGATTTATATTACCGAAGAGGACATGTTTAATTCATTGCACCGATAAGTTACATGGACCCCTTGGGGAATGCAGCTAAGGGGTTCATCGTCGCCCTGCTGCCGAAAGAAAAGAAACACACCGAAACAAAGGGATACAGATAGCTACGGCTCGCAGGCTGACTGCTTCTGGCTACTGCCCTTAGGCTAGTGCTGGTTTGTTAGACGTAGTAACGTCTGAGGGAATCTGCGTTCCAAGTTCTCGGCACGGGAGTACCATCGAGCTCGACCAGATGGTATGCTCCGGTGCGGGTTGAGTTGTTGATGATGAACGGCCCTTGCCATTTGCTGTTTAGCTTGCCAACGCTGGAGGGGTGGATGTTTCGCTTGAGGACGAGATCCCCTGGTGAGAAGTGCCGAGGGTTGACCTTCTGGTTGTATTGGTGCTCCATCGAAGCTGTGTATCGCTTCAGGTTTGCGACTGCCTGGAGCCTTGTCTCTTCGAGCAGGTCTTTGGAGACGTCTTCGTCTTTGGACAGAGGGGCTGTCGCCCGAAGGGAGCCGTTGGTGATTTCTTGAGGTGTCATTGCTTCGGCGCCGAAGAGGAGGCGGAAGGGAGTGAACCCTGTTGACCTTGTCTGAGTTGTCCGAAGGGACCAGAGCACGTTTGGCAGGGCCTCGACCCATTTTCCTTTCGGGAGACCAAGGAGGCTTTTCTTGATTCCATCGAAGACCGTGCCGTTGGCTTTCTCGACTGCACCATTTGCTCTTGGGTTGGTTACCGAGACGAAGCATTCTCGGACTCCGATGGATTGACAGTATTCCTTGAACAGCTAAGACTCGAACTGAGAGCCGTTGTCGACGGTGATGTGCATCGGCACCCCGAAGCGGCATATGATATTCTTCCAGAAGAACTTCTGAATTGTCTTGGCGGTGATTTTTGCAAGGGGATCGGCTTCGATCCATTTGGAGAAATACTCGTACGCCACCACCGTCCACTTGAGGTTACCGGGAGCGGTGGGTAGAGGTCTGACGATGTCGATCCCCCATCGGGCTAGGGGCCAGACTGGTGGAATTGGTTGTAGCGGGGTTGCGGGCTGATGAGACTGCCTTCCCATCCACTGGCAGTTTGGGCAGGTGCGGACTAGTGCCTCGGCGTCACATACAGCTGTCGGCCAGTAGAAACCGTGGCGAAACGCTTTAGCCACCAGTGCCCGAGGGGCGATATGCGATGAGCAGAGGCCTTCATGAATGTGCCGGAGGAGGGCTTTCCCTTCAGCTTTGAAGAGGCAGCGAAGTAGCGGTTCAGTGACACCCTTCTTGTACAATATGTCGTTGTGGATGACGTAGCCCCTTGTGCGGAGGCGGACTCTTTTTTCTTCCACCGGGTCATCGTCGGAGTATCTTCCTTCGATCTGGGCTCGTATCGGTGCCCGCCAGTCGCTGGATGATAGGACCATGACGGGGCGCGACTTCGTTGTTGCTGTTGCTGACTCCGACAGGACTTCATGGAGGGCGTCCGGCGGGAGTGGTGCCTGATTAGCTGCCGCCTTAGCGATGGCGTCGGCTTCGTGGTTGTGCGCGCGGTTGATGCTTTTGACATCGAAGCCGGCGAAATGTTTTTCCATGCCTCGGACAACCTTTAGGTAGTTGCCCATGTCGGGATCTCGGGCCATGTACTCCTTCGAGATTTGTTCTGCGATAAGTTGGGAGTCGGTGTAGAGAATGACCCGCTTGGCGCCGAGGGCTTTGAGTTTTCGAAGGCTGAGGATGACTCCTTCGTACTCGGCGGCATTGTTGGTAGTTGGGAAAGCGAGCGAGGCCGAGTACCGGAGCTTCTGCTGACAGGGTGATACAATGACTGCTGCGCACCTAGCTCCTGCTGAGCCCCATGCCCCATCGGTGTGCACTGTCCACAGGGGCTCGAGCGGTGCAGCTTCGGTTGAGGGTGCTGGGGTCCATTCGGCGATGAAGTCAGCGATAATTCCGAACTTGATTGCTTTCCGGGCAACATACTTGATGTCGTAGGCGGCGAGCTCGATGGCCCACTTGGCGATGTTGTCGGTGGAGTTGCGGTTGCCGAAGACGTCTTTCAGCGGGAATGAAGTGGGTACTGTGATCGGGTGCCCCTCGAAATACCGCCGGAGCTTGCGCGAAGCCATGAGGACTGCCAAAGCGACCTTGGTGACAGTGTTGTAGTTGAGCCTTGCGCCGGACAGTGCTTCGGAGACGTAGTAGATCAGTTGTTGAACGAGCTTGCCTTCAATCTCGATCTCATGTACGAGCACTGCGCTGATTGCAGCGGGGGCCGCCGAAACGTAGAGGAGTAGCGGGGCTTTCGGCGGAGGTGGTCGAAGTGTTGTTGCTTGAACGAGGTAGGCTTTGATTTCTTCAAAGGCTTTGTCTTGCTCATCCTCCCATTTGAGAGGTCCGGTGCCCCTCAGGCATTGGTAGAAAGGGAGGCATTTTTTCGCCGCCCTGGAGATGAAGCGTCCGAGGGCGGCGAGGCGGCCGGTGAAACGCTACAGCTCCTTCGTGTTCTTGGGTGGTTTCAAGTCGGTAATGGCCTTAATCTTTTTGGGGTTTGGCTTGATGCCTTTCTTGGAGACCAGAAAACCGAGGAGCCTGCCCGCGCGAACTCCAAAGGTGCATTTCTCCGGGTTCAGCTTGAAGCCGACGCGGCGCAGGTTTGCGAATGTTTCGGCCAGGTCGGCGAGGTGGTTGTCGTCAGAGGTACTCTTGATGACGATGTCGTCGATGTATGCTGCGGCGTTTCGGCCTAGCTGATCGCCTAGTGTCTTCTTGATTGCGCGGGAGAAGGTTGCTCCGGCATTTTTCAGGCCGAAGGGCATGCGTTTATAGCAATATGTGCCATCTTCTGTCTTAAAGGCGGTTTTCTCCTCATCTTCGGGGGCCATCCAAATCTGATGGTAGCCGGAGTATGCGTCGAGGAAACTCATGATTTCGGAACCGGCCGTGGCGTCGACGAGCTCGTCGATACATGCCAGGGGAAAATCATCCTTCGGGCAGGCGCAGTTGAGTGTGGTGTAATCAATGCACATTCGCCACTTTCCGTTGTGTTTTTTCACGAGGACTGGATTTGCGAGCCAGGTTGATTTGCTTGTCTCTCGGACAACATTGGCATCCAATAGCTTTTGTACCTCTGCCCGAAGGATTGCTTGTTTCTCCTCGGTCCAGTTTCGTTTCTTTTGCTTGATTGGTGTTGCCTTGGGGTTAACGTCGAGTTTGTGCTCGATGATGCTTCGGTCGACTCCCGTCAGCTCGACCGTTGACCATGCGAAGACGTCTTTGTTGCTTCGGAGCATGGCAATCATTTTTCCTTCGAATTCCGGTGGTAGGCCTTCCCTGAAAGTGACTTCTAGATCGGGCCTATCCGGAGACAGGGTCACTGGTTTGACGTCGCCGCTGACGCGTGGCTTCGGTACTCCAGATGGGGGTGTCGGCGTTTGGGCCTCGACCGTCTGTGGCTTGGCTTGGTGCTTGATAGGGTGCACTTGCTTCTGACCCGGAGCTTGGCCGTGTTCGATGCCTCTCGGTGCTGGTATCTTCATGCAGAGGTAACCGTGATGGGTGGCGGCGTTGAAGGTGTTGATGAGACCCCGGCCGAAGATGGTGTTGTAGGGGTAAGGCATGTCGACGACGTCGAAGGAAATTTCCTCCGTCCGGTGTCCAGCGGGATCGGAGAAGGAGACTGCAATCTTGACGCAGCCTATAGCGTCGATGGGCTCTCCCCCGAAGCCGACGAGTGGGCTCTCGGAGGCGAACAACTCCGTACGGGGGATGCCCAATTGGTTGAAAGCGTCGATGAAGATGACGTTTGCAGAGCTTCCGCCATCGATGAGCACGCGATGGACTTCCGTCCCGTGCATGTTGGCGCTGATGACGAAGGCGTCCTTGTGGGGGTACTCCATTGGACGCAGGTCACTTTGATCAAAGGTGAGGGGTACATGGGACCATCTGCACTTCGCGAGAGGAGGATGGGCCGCTACATGGCTCACCCGTCGGATGTAGCCCCGGCGCTGACGCTTGGAGGAGTATGGTTGGCTGGAGCCTCCGGTGATGGCCATTACCACGTTGCGGCCAGAGGCGTTGGGCGTCGGGGGTGGCGGCAAGTTTTCGGCTCGTGCAGCAGCCCCTTGCGTGACATGGTTGATTCCGCGGGCTATTTCGGCGTCGCGGCGTAATCTTTCTTCCCGCAGTGCCGAGACCTGAGCGCACTGCTTCGTGTATGTCCTTGGTTCGGGCCGTGGACCTCGCAGTATGGCTCCCGGTTCTGGCGGTTGTTGTTCCTTCGGTTTGCGTCGGTCCGTCTGGGGCTGGACCGGGACTTTGTTGTGCGGTTGTCGTCGGTGTGACGTGGGCTTCGATCCCGGGACCGGTCGATGCTGTGAACTTCCCGCCTCTCTGACCGGCCGCTTCGTCGGTCATCCGAGCGGTCTTGGCTTCAGTCGTTGTGTCTTTTGCCTCTGTCGGATCTCTTTTGACTTGCTCTTGCTTCCTTCTCACGCCGAAAGTCTTCATTGGCTCGCGTGTGTCCCTCTAGAATCTGGAGCAAGTGAGTGACGGTCTTCGGTTCCGTCCTTCGGATCTCCGATCGTGCCGGACAGAGGCTCATTCCCTTGGTGACGGCTTCGATGATGATGGAATCCGGTACGCCTTCGACTTGACATTTTAGGTGTATGAAGCATCGAGTGTAATCTTGTAGCGATTCACCTTCTTTCTGCTTGCAAGCATGAAGGTCTGCTGCGGTGACCTTCGCTGCGTAGTTGCCTTGGAAATGAATTTGAAGTTGGTCCCGAAGCTGCTCCCAGGAGTATATGCTGTTTGAAGGTAGCTTGGTGTACCACGTCTTTGCGATTCCGCTGGATGCAAGGACGAAGGCTTTAGCTTTGATGTCGTCATTGCCGCCGGCAGACTCGATGGCCGTCTCATAGCTCATGAAGAACTCGCGGGGGTCCGAAGCCCCATCAAAGATTGGTAGTTTGGCGGAGATGAACTTTTTCGGCCAGGCCACTGCTTGTAGACGTGCTGACAGCTGCTAGTTGGTGTCGGAGGAGCTTGTCAGTCACCCGCTGCTGCTCGACGGAGCGTGTCGCTCCTCTCTGTTTGGCTGGCTCTCTTGGTGGGCTGGTTCTGGCACGCCGGTTCGCCGTAGCGTGTTGAGCTGTGCTTGCAGAATGATCTGCTGTCGGCGTGCGGCTTCGGTGCGGATGCGGTAGTTTGCTTCGTCTTGCCCATAGTGTTCGAGCGCCCTTTGCCTTGCAAGGCGTTCTTCGGCGTCGCGGGTTTCGGCCACGAGTGCTTCTCGCAGCTCCGCCAATCGTTGTTCTTCGGCTACCGCTGATGCCAGCTCCAGTTGTGCTCGGGCTTCGGCTTCGGAGCCCCTTGCCAGCCGCTCATTATTCCGGGCGGTTCCCCTTTGCGCTTGGGCTTCGATGTCGTCGGCGCTGATCTCTTCTTCTGGTTCGGATGAGTCATCGTCTGCTGCGGTTGTTTCGGCGATTGCTGGGAGGCCTGACACCGCAGCAGGGAGTACGTCGAAGGGTTTCTCGAGGCCGATGAAGATGGACCCGTTGTCGATGGAATTGTCGTCACCGGCGTGGTCGTCGTGAGTGTTGTCGGAGCGTTTGCCGAAGAGTTTTCGGTCTGACCGACGGCTTGTGCTGCCGGAGTGTTCGCAGTCGTCGGGTTGATGATTTGTCTTGCCGAAGGTCCGGTCGCCCGTGCCGAAGGTTCGGTCGTCCGCGCCGAAGGGGGATCTGTCGTGTTGAGGTCGTTTCCCGGAGCCCTCGCCTTTCGGGACGTTTCCGAAGTGCGTGTCATTTCGTTGTGACTTCTTATCCGTTCCCCACGGACGGCGCCAACTGTTGTTGGTTACAAAGCCCAAACAGTACAAAGGGAATCCTCCTAGGGTCTACCACCCTTGGGAGGGACCCTAGGTAGGACTTGGAGGGAAACAGACAAGAGCCATAGGATAGTAAGTAACACTCAATGCCATTGATGAGGGAGGTAAGGGGGTATTTATAGCCATACCCCCTTACAACCCTAAGTTTCTTAATTACAATGTTGCCATTGACCTAAGGGTACTACAGTAATTATACTACTAACATCCAAAGGATAGTAGCCCTAATGGGCCCTGGCCCAAGTACAAGGCCTTTTATTACAATTCCTATTTACTTGGGCCTAGATGGGCCATTTCTCTAACAGGCCAAGGAGCTAGGGGGAGGGGACACTATGGGCCTCCCCCAACATCCACCGCGCGCCTCCCCTCCTCGGCTTCCTCCGCAATCGTCGCCCGATCTGCACCGGCTACTTTCCCCGCTTTGTTCCCACCACATTGATACCGCCGCTTGCCCAGCCGCCGGCGGACTGGGGCGGTGCATGGGCTCCTCCTCGTCACCTGCAAGGGGCGCTTGGGTAATGATCTCGTAGTCTGGGACCCTACCACGGGCGACTGGCAAGAGCTGCCCTGTCCTGACACCCGGCAGAACTTATCCGTCGGCGCTGTGCTCTGCACCGTTGATGGTTGTGACCACCTCGACTGCCACGGCGGCCCCTTCCGAGTAGTCGTGCTGGAGTGCAATCCTACGGGGCAGGTCACGTCGGTGTACTCGTACTCATCGGAGACTAATGCCTGGAGCAAGCCAGCAACCGCGCCAACCAGCATGCATTGCTGCATTAAGTGGGAGGAGCGCAGTGCCATTATCGGAGATGAAATCTGCTTCAACCTGAACACAAAAGTTCTCAAGTTTGATTTGGGAAAGTGTCGAGGTTATAGGACCTCGATAGATTTGTTATGGGGGCGAAGGGACCAAGAATACGATAGGTGAACACGAGACAAGGAGTTTAGACAGGTTCGGGCCTCCCGGAGGATAAAAACCCTACGTCCTGTATGTCGTGGTATTGATTGTGTATGTTTGAGAGGAGATCCCTGCCCGCCTTATATAGTCGGGGGTACAGGGTTACATGGAAAGAGTCTTAGTCGGTTACATCATGGAAATACTTGGAGTACAAGGCAAGAAGCCTTTCCTACATCCATCCGAGTAGTAGAACCTTCCATCTTATATCGTGGGCTACTCGGTTTCTTCTGGGCTGGTCCGACTACCCTTGTCAGGTTACTCGGCCCTTTGGACCTGAGGGTACCCGGGGGTCATGGTAACGACAGTAGCCCCCAAGTGCTTTTTGATTGATCCAGTGAATTGCTTCCGACTAGTCTTCTCTCCATGTTGGAATTGATCTCAAGTGATATTGAGAAATTAAAAAGGACTTGACCTGAATCAAGTTTGAGGTACTTGACCTCGGGTGGACCAAGGTAAACAGGGCCTTGAATTAGGCATGCTGTCAATTGGCACCCAACTCTGAATGATATCAGAAAAATTGAATAAATGCTTGTTGAAGCAAGTTTGTATGTAAATGCCGTGTATAGAACAACACTTAGCTTTCAGAGATAATTAAGTCCATAGAGGAGATTTGAATAAAGTCAGCATCCGAGTTTGTCGGCTAGGGCTGAAAGCATACTATGTAAATAGTACCCAACTGACTGAGTCGGCCTAGGCTAAAAAGCAAGCCTACAAAGTTAAAAATGATGAATGCACGATCAGTGCATCATACTGATGTAGCCCCCGAGTTACTATGTAATTCGTAGAATTGTATAGTAACTCAAAGTAAGCTGAACCAAGAAATAAGATCTTGATCCGAGTGAAAATAAATTCAACATCTGAATCTGTCGGCTAGGGCTGAAAGCATACTATATAAATAGTATCCAACTGACTGAGTCGGCCTAGGCCTTGAAAAAGGCATGTCTACAAATTTGATAATTATGAATGCACGATCAGTGCATCATACTGATGTAGCCCCCGAGTTACTGTGTAATTCGTAGAATTGTATAGTAACTCAAAGTAAGCTGAACCAAGAAATAAGATCTTGATCCGAGTGAATGAATGTACGATCAGTGCATCATACTGATGTGTTGAAAAGTAGCATCCATTATATAAGGAACTCATGTTTTCCTGCGCACAAGGCAATTAGAACAGAAAGTCACAATGAGTCTCAGCCAAGAACTTCTCATTCCGAGCTGGTGTCTAGGTCCATCCAGCTAATCAGCCAGGGATGATTACAACCCGTAGCCCCCAAGCTGTCTCTCAACGAAAACAATTGAGATTCAGAAGAGGATAAATTCTAGGTACTATCCGACTTAAATTGTCAAGGATATAAGACAACCCGTGTGCCTGGCAAGTCTGCCGAGAGAATGGTGGAACTCACGCAAGTGAGTCCACGTGGACTAGCCCCCGAGTCTGCGGATAATCAGAATGATTATGTGCAGACTCAAAAGAGACCAGAAACATTAAGATTACTGATAATACAGTTGCTTTGATTTTTCGTGGAACTCACGCAAGTGAGTCCACGTGGACTAGCCCCTGAGTCTGTGGATAATTAGTATGATTATGTACAGACTCAAAAAGAACTAGAAACTCACGGACTGAAATCCATATTGTTAGACAGAAAAATAGCTGAGTGTTATACAAATAATCCGAGAGATTAAATGTATACTCTAATAATGCATAATTAAATTTTATCCGAGTCATTCATCCTTATCCACCGAGTCACAAGTTTACTGTGACGAGTTTGTCGTTGATGCAGGAATCTGGACAGGCGCTTTTCAGATCCTGAAGCAGAAACGTCAGATCATTTTCGTCCTTTCAGATTCTTCAAATGGGCCTTTAAAACCAAGTGTTGGTGTTGGCCGTTTCCTCATTCCTTCAGTATCAAACCATGGCTGGCTGTAGGGACTCCAGGCGTAGGGTTTTATCCGCCGCATCGCCATCGGCTCCGGGCGACTTGCCGCCGCCTCCAGCACCTCCAGCGGCTCCAGCCCCAGCACCACCTGTAGTTCCAGCACCTGCTCCTGTTCCCCTGGAGATCGTTGAAGTGTTCAACAAACCTCTGCTCGCGGTGATTCATCCTCCAGCGGAAGCCCTAGCTCTGCCGGAGTTCATCGTCATCTCCTCTGAGGAAGAGGACGAAGGCGAACCACGCAGGAGGTACCTGCCAGGGCGCAAGGATCTCCTTGCAAAGCCATCCTGTGTTGCTCACAGGACCCGCAGCCGCCGTGGTGGGTAGATGTAGATCTCTTGTAATAGGTTAGAGCAATGATGCTCACCGGAGTCTCCTGTAACGCATGCTGTTCTTGTTCAGTATTGTTCGTCTGCATCTTCACTTTTTTGTGAAGCATCGTGTTTGCATTGTATTGCATTATGTTTTCAATGAAATAAAGAGACTCAATTTCTGATATGACCGAGTCATGTTGTAAGTCAACTGAAAAACTCAGAATCCGGGTGATCTTCCTTGAAGAAGCCGAACTGTTCTTGCGTATTTTCCGAGTAGTTTGGCCGAGTAATCTGGCCGAGTAATCTGGCCGAGTAATCTCTAGGGTTCCAAATTTCCCGCCCGTTAGCAGCCCTAGCGTATAGGGGAAGCTAAACGGTTAGTAAATCTGAGCCGCAGAGATAAACCAGGCGTCTTGAACCGTCAGATTTGAATCATCCGCGTATATTATTTGGTCTCGCCGCAATCGAAACTCCTCTTCTTCCTTTCGCCACCATTCCTCATACTGTTCATCAAATCCCTAAATCCCACGAAATCCTCGCAACTCAGATGGCCAGAGAAGGAGATCAGAGGGAGATGGAGACGATGATGACTGCTATAGCGCAGCCGTTTGATGCTTCTGCGGGTGCAAGCTCATCCCAAGGAGCAATTGTTCCAGAGAGCAATGAAGGCGGATCTTCAGGTCCCCTGGTCGTCGTCCCAGATGCTGCTGAAGGAGAGGAAGCCCATCCATGGCCTAGATCAATCTCTTCGGAAAAGAGATTGAAGTACTTGGTGAAGAAGGGCTGGCTGCCGAGCAAGGAGATTATTGGCTGGCGAGCGGCAGAAGGGGAAACATTCCCATCTCCAGGGCCAGGTGAAATCGTAGTGTTTGAATCCTTTTTTCGGCGCGGATTTGGATTGCTGACTCACCGTTTTCTCAGATCTCTGCTACATTTTTACAAGATTCAACTGACGGATCTTAATCCGAATGGTGTCTTGCATTTGTCAATGTTCATCACTCTTTGCGAGTGTTTTCTGGGGATTGAACCCCATTTCGACCTTTTCCGAGATTTGTTCTTCCTGAAGCCACATCCCTCGGCCGACAAACCTCAGTTAGTGAGAGGCGCCGGTATCCAGCTTCGGAGGAAGAACAAGTATTTTGATTGCCAGTTGTCCACCTCAAACAAAGGGTGGCACTGTGAGTGGTTTTATTGCGCCAATGTTCTTCTGGCCCTGCCCAAATTTCAGAACAAATATCCAGTGTATGAAGATATTTGGAAAAGTAAGCCGGGCCCTTCAGTCGCTGCCGAGTTAAGAGAACTGCATAAGTTAATCGCAGCTGTGAAGGAGCCGAGTAAAGGAGTCCTCGGCCCAGCCATTGCGCTGAATTTCTGCTTGAGAAAGTTCCAGCCTTTGAAGGCAAGATACTTTCCAGCCTGGCTGTGGAGAGGTCCCAAAGATCCTAACCAAGAGCCAATTCCTGGGGGATACAGTGAGGTGAAACGCCGAGTCATCAGCCCCAGAAACGATTTCTTCGTTGTAAGGGACGCTGTCACTCTGTTGAAGCCTTCAGGTGATGAATATCAGTGGTTCGGCTACTTGCATAACGAACCTCGTCCTGCGGTAAGTTTACTCATTACTCAATGAGTTTCTGAGTTATTCTCCTAACGGAATGTTAATCGCTTTGAACTATTCTTGTAGGGTCGTGATAGGTTCAAGAACCCTGGTCCTGAACCTCTGGTGATTACTGACAGCAACTTGGTGCCTCTGCGAATCAGGGAGCAGAACATCGAGTTATGCGAAGATGATGATGAAATCACTGATGCTGAGCTCGAGGCCCTGTTTGGGGACTCGGATGATGACAATAATGTCGAGGCCGAAGGTGATGATGAAGCTCGAGAAGGTGGCGAGGAGATAGAAGACCCTCTGGCCACCAGCAGTGAAGATGGAGATCAGTCTCCTGGCCATGAGGAGGTCCCTGCTGCTAGCGCCGTCCCGACTGCTGTTGCTACTCAGCCTGCATCTGCAGGTGAGTTGATTTATAATCGCGAAAGGCGTAGTAAGGCTAATCACGACCGAGATGCTCGTCGATTAGGTCTTGAATATGCTGCAGGCCAAGGACCCCGCCAGCAGTTGCCTGAGCGTCCAAAGCGTAAACGGAACCCCTCCATAATCATCTCTGATTCTGATGAAGAGAGGACGCACGAGGACCTGGGAGATGCCGAACCTTTACCCGAGAAACCAGCTGACTCGGGAGTCAGAAAGGTTAAGAAGACCAAGGCTCAGGTCCGACATCCTTCCTTAGCTGCTCGAACTTTAAGACAGGTATTACCCTTTTATGTTTGAGGTCACCTTGCTTCCTTGTTCTGCTTAATGATCGAGTATAATTCTCACAGGCTAAGGATGTGGTTGAGGGAGAGGACAGCTCCCAAATTCCAGATGCCAGCATGGTGAGGAGACATGCTGAAGATATTAATGCCAATGCTGGGCAAGACATAGGTGTGGCTGTTGCCACTCTTGATAAAGAGTTGGCAGCTATTGATGTTCTTGCTAAGGGAGGTGATGATGTCAGGGATAAGGATCCTGATGAAATGGTTACCAGGGAAACTACCTCAGTTCCTAACTTAACCACACACCAAACTCCAGCCCCTGGCAAGAGGATCAAGCCATTGAAGAGGATGAGGGTTTCTGACAGGTAAGCCTTTTATGGCAACCTTTAATTTATTCTTTTAGCTGCTAAATTGCTTTAGCTGACTGAGCTTGACTTAATCTTTTCGTCTGACAGCCTTCCTACTGAAGAAGAGCCAGTGATGACAGCTGAGAAGACCGTTCCCGTAGAAGGGGAACTGAATGTCGAAACTGGGCATGGAGAAGACTGTAGTAACGGAGCCGACGCTCGCCCTTTATGGTGATGGCCAAGGGAACCCAGAAGAGACCAACCAAGAGATCGCCGAGTCATCAGCTCTGGTGCTCCATCCTTCTCCATCGCCTGCAGTGGAAGTTCAGATGATGAGCCGAGAAGACCCATTAGTCAACCGGCCTCAAGACTTGGGTGGCGCCAGCTCTTCTGGGCTTGCCATGGAGGTAGAAGATCTTCCTCCTCCTACTATTGAATTTAACCCAGCCTTGTTCGAATTTAAGGAGAGCCAGAAAAGATCTGGGAGCCTTTCTTTCGAATTTGCTGGAGAGAAGGTAGTCATCAACGAGGAGGAGGATGAAAAAGAGTTTGATCTGTCGGAGAACCAGTTGATCGACTTGATCGACACTCAACAGGTGAAGTTTTTTACTTGCCTTTCTTTTTACACTAAAAAGGAGTCAATGCTTATCATGTGTGATTTTTGCAGAAAATCATTACTAAAAGCCGAGAGAAGACTAAGTTCTTCAAAGTTTTGAAGTCTGCGGCCGACTCGCTCCATGAAGACCTGACTGCTAAGCAGTTGAAGATCCAGGAGCAACAGGAGGAGCTGGCTAGATTGAGAGCTGAGTTGTCAATTGCTCATAAGGAGAGAGCTGAGTTTGAGCTTGCCCTCACAGGTAATGTCTTGGAGCCATTACTTGGCATGTTTTCTGAGTGTATGGACTCATCTAACCTGTTTTGTTTTGTAGCTCAACCTAAACTGACCAAGGATGACCTGGACGAGTTTGAGCTGTTGAGGAGAAATGCTCCTTTGCTGAGAGAAAGCGCGGCCAAAGCGAATCTTGAAGCTGAAAACAAAGCTAAGGCCTTGTCGGCAGCTCTCCAAGAAAAGGACGCCCTCAGAGTTGAACTGAACAGCGTGAGGACTGACTCGGACCTCCTCCTTGCCGAGAAAGAAGAGATTCAAGGTAAGGGTCATGAATAAAGGTCTTTGACCAGTTTCTTATATCTTTGCTGAAAGACTTTGATTTTGTAGGTGAACTGATGACTTTGAAAGGAGAAAACATCTCTCTCATTCAAAGTGCCAAAGCTGTCTGCCAGTTTACTTGGCCAGTGCCTGAAGAAATGCCTGAAGGTCCTCTGCCTGCTACGCTGGCACAAGTCCCTGAAGCGCTGAGAGCTCATTGCAAGTCGGTCGCCGAGTATGCTGCTCGTCATTCCTTAGGGGTGGTCAAGTCACTGTACCCCAAGATTGACTTGGCATCTTGCAAGGAGGGCAATGCCAAGGGTACAACCATTGAGCGAGCAAATCAGCTGTCAATGGAGGCCGGTAGCTGCGTAGAGGAGTTGGTGAAGGATGTTCCTTTGTCGCCGTAGTTAGGGCTTGTAGGGATTTCTGTAAATAAAACAATTAAGTAGTCGTATGCAGGATTGGATACTGAATATTTTGGTGCCACTAAGTCTTTGTGGTGACCAAGTGGTTAATGATTTGCTTTTTGTTGTTAATTGTCTTATATTTATGCACTCTTAGCCGTTCCAGCAGTATTAGACCATGAGTCATCATATGCGCAGGAGTTAGCGTAGGAGTTTCACAATCAGAGCAGTTATAACAATTTATAGTTGATATGAGATGAGTGTTTGTCAATCAGATTCATCTGTAGACTGTTTTCAGAGACCGATTGCCTCCTTATGTTTATGCACTCTCCGTTGGAGCTTCACAATCAGGATGGGCAAGGCTTACTTAGTCATTCAGAAGAGATCCGAGACATATACTCATGTATTGATTAACCCCCTGGCTCTGTTATGTCTAAGGTAGTTGGTCATAACAGAGTCAAAGATGAAGTAAACAAAAAGAAATTTCGTTTTATTCATGTGATGCATAAACATAAGGCTGTTGTACAAGTATAAGTTGTAAAAAGGCATTAAACAAAGAAGCGATGTAGCTGATCAATGTTGTGTGTATGTGGCAGAAGATGCCCATTCTCTCGGCGCAGTTTGTACGATCCAGGCCGAGTGACTTCGTGTACAACGAAAGGTCCTTCCCAAACTGGTGATAGCTTGTGTCGGCCTTCGGTAGACTGGATCTTCTTGAGAACAAGGTCACCTACTGAAAAGGCGCGATCTCGGACTCGTCGTTGATGATAACGTCTCATCTTCTGAAGGTACACCGCGGACCTCCGAGACGCGTTTTCTCGCAGCTCTTCTAGCTGGTTAACGGATTGAGTCAGTTGTTCGTCAGATGGCTCCTCTCGATAGTTGGTTACTCGGGGAGATCCAAATTCGAGATCAGAGGGGAGAACCGCTTCTGCTCCATAAACCAGGAAGAAAGGCGACTGTCCCATAGGACGGGTAGGAGTGGTTCTGAGTGCCCACAATACCGCTGGGAGCTCTTGAACCCACCTGGAAGCATGAGATTTAAGTCGGTTGTACAAGCGAGGTTTTAGTCCTTGCAAGACCATACCATTGGCTCGTTCAACTTGCCCATTGCTTTCAGGATGGTAAGTGGAGGCGTGGCACAATTTGATGCCAACGTCCTCGCAGAATGCATCAAACTCTTTGTTCTTGAAATTGGTGCCGTTGTCGGTGATGATCCTATTTGGAACGCCAAACCGGAACACTGTCTCTGACAAAGTCGATTGTCCGGGAGGCGCTTAGGTCACGTATGGGCACAGCTTCGATCCATTTGGTGAATTTGTCCACCATAACTAGGAGGTGAGTGAATCCACCTTGGGCCTTTTTCATAGGCCCAACCATGTCAAGCCCCCAGACCGCAAAAGGCCAGGTGGGAGGTATGGTTTGTAATGCTTGTGCTGGCATGTGTATTTGCCGTGCATAAAACTGACAACCTGTACACTTTTGAACAAGGCTGGTGGCGTCAGAGACTGCTGTTGGCCAGTAGAATCCTTGCCGATAAGCCTTTCCCACTATAGTGCGAGACGCTGCGTGGTTACCGCATACACCCGAGTGGATATCCTGGAGGAGCTGCTGGCCATCTTTCCGAGTGATGCACTTCATGTAGATGCTGAGTCCTTCGACATCTCTTCTGTCGGCACTTTTTCGGAATAACTCGCCATTGATGACTTTATACGCCTTCCTTTTTCTGAAGAGAGGTTCGTACTCCTCCTTTTTGCTAGGGAGTTTTCCATGTTGTATAAAGTCAAGGAACGGGAGTCGCCAGTCTTCTTCTTCCGGGTTCTCGGAGATGTCTACAGCCATGGCTTCCGCATCAGGCTGTGGTTGCAGCGGTTCCTTTGGTGGGGTCACTCAGATCGAGAGTGATCTTCTTGGACTCGGGCTCAACGGGCTGGACGCTGGATTTGGAAGCCTTCTTTGAAGGGACCGAGTTATCCGCGTCGTTGGCGTCTTCTTCAAGGTTGAGCATTGCCTTGCCGAGTTCTGCCTCTTGGGTCGCCGCGAGCTGGAGTGACTCGGCTTCACAAGCATAGGAAATCTTAACATTAGAGCGGAGCATAATGACTCCTTTTGGAGCTGGCATCTTCAGAACTAGGTAAGTATAGTTAGGAATAGCCATGAACTTGGCCAAAGCTGGCCTGCCAATGATGGCGTGGTAGGCTGACTCAAAGTCGGCTACTTGGAAGCAGATGTATTCTTTCCTGTAATTGTCGGGATTGCCGAACTGAACAGGGAGAGTAATCTGTCCGAGTGGTAGGGCTGAGGTGCCCGGGATGATCCCATGGAAGGGGGAGTTACTCGGCTGGATACTTGACCTTGGGATTTTCATATCGTCAAGTGTTTTGACAAATAGGATGACAAGAGCACTCCCTCCATCTATGAAGACTTTACTCAGCTGGACGCCATCGATGATCGGAGAAAGGATCAAAGGATATATGCCCGGCTCGGGGATGTAGTCTGGGTGATCTCGTCGATCAAAGGTGATAGGTACTTCAAACCACCGTAGATAATGAGGTGCGTCAACCGAGATCGTGTTGATGGCTCGGCTGGTGAGCTTCTGCTTGCGTTTGGACTCATATGCGTCTGGACCACCGAAGATGTGGAGGCACTGCTTAGGTTCTTGGTAACCATCTTGGTCATCTTCATCCTCAGCCTTTGGGTCTGCCTCGGCCTTCTTGTTGGTGTAGGTCATGAGCCCCTTGAGCTTCATGCAGTCGCGGAGTTTGTGAGAACTCTTTGGACCGCCATGAAAGATGCAAGGTTCGTCGAGGAACTGCTCGTAATTGGTGGGTTCTCGAGGCCCACGCTGCTTCTGAAACCGGGACTTGTCAGCTACTGCGACTAGATCATCGCCCTTACGCTTCTTGTCCTTCGAGCCTGATCCTTCAGGTTTGTCCGACTTGTTCTTGCTATCTTGACGTCTGCGGTAGGAATCCTTGTCGCGTTCAGCGCATAACTCGTTCCCTGCAGCGTATGAGTCGGCTAAGGCCAGCATCTCTCTGACAGAGCCGGGATAGCCTTGACCCATTTTGTGGAGTAAAGGTTGGTCGGTGCAACCGTCGATAAAGGCCGAGATGACCTCTGTCTCGGTGATGCTTGGTATCTCGTTCTTCTTTTGTGAAAAACGCTGGATGAAGTCCCGAAGGGACTCGCCCTCCTTCTGCTTGATCATCTTGAGATCTCTGCTTTTGGCGGGTCTTTGTGCCGTTGGCTTGTAAGTATCAATGACTGTGTGGCGGAGCTCATCCCAGGAGTTGATAGACCCGGGTGGCAAGTTAGCTAGCCAACGTCTTAACGGCGGAGCTAGCATGATGGGAAGGTAGCAGGCCATGACAGCTTTGTTGCCGCCAGCAATGTGAACGGTGAGGGAGTAGGTATTCAACCACTCGGCCGGATCTCCTTTTCCATCGTACTTCTCAACTCCTGGCAGGCGCATTGACTTGGGGAATCGCGCCGACTTGCGGAGCCTTCGGGTGAGAGCTTGCAGTCCGTCGATGTCGGCTGAGTCGTCGTCCGAGTGACGGTCGTTGCGTCAGGGAGAGCTGATACGGCGTGGGGGTGTGTCTCGGCGTTCATCGTCGCGATGGCGCCTGTCACGGTCCTGGTCGCGGTGTTGGCGATGACCGTCACGGTAACGATCTTCATCATGGCCGTTCCTGCGTTGGCCATCTTCTCGGCGATCTTCTCGGCGTCGGTCGTCCCGATGTCTGTCGTCATCACGACGCCGGCGATCATTGTTGCGGTCCCGCTCCTACTTCTTGTCGGCAGGTATTCTCTCCGCGGGGCCTCTCGAGGAGGTGTGTCTCGAGGTGGAGTTCTCCTTGGGGGCGATCGCGCTGGCGGGGTTGGTGACCGGTCAGGGGAGCGACGTCGCGGCGAGCGAGATCGTCTGGGTGATCGTCGCCCGGGTGACCATCCGATGCCGAAGCGATCATAGTCATCCTGTCGGGCGCGTTCTCGATCTTCTAATCTTTGGCGACGTATGGCGTTGATATCTCGGCGAGCATCAAACCCAGGTCGAGCTATCACCTGGCGGTGAAGATTCTGCTGGGGAGGTGCTTCCGCGGCTGCCGGAGTTTGTTGCCGGTTGTCACTCGGATTTTCCAGGAGCCTGCGCCTTCTGTTGGACGATGATGAGCTGGGAGCCCGAGAGGGAGTTTGACTCCTCAGGAGGGTGGCAGCTTCGGCGTAACACTTAGCCTTATCGAGCAGAGGCGTGATGGCTGCTGGCGAGAAGTTTGGGTCGTTTATGGCCGCCTCGACTTGGTCAAGGATGGTCCTGTTGGCGACCATGTTCTGCTCCGGTGTCCGAAAGGCTTGATGACCATTAACGTCAACGAAAAGTGAACGTTGGAGATCGCGAGATCTGCCGTTGTTCCTTCTTCTAGGAGAACGATTGTAGTCATCAGGATTCTCGTCTTCCTCAGGTATCGTGCCGAGGGCACCTTGATTGTTCAGTCGGGATTGGTGAGCCCGAGCTGCAGCTGCAGCAGAGGACTCAGCGTTCATTGCAGTTAGGGCCGCCGCGGCTGCTTCGTCAGCTGCCGTCGTGGCTGCCGGGGCAGGAGTGACGATGTTTGCTGCCGGTGGTGGCCCTTCTGGTGGGGGTCCAGGTAAGTTAGCCGCGTTACCATCCTGAGCGGTCAGATCACCTATTACGGCGAAGCACTCATACGGCATGGGCGAGGATGAGCCGTCCGAGCTGTAACCGGCGTTAGTTCCTTGATCTGTCGGCTCGTACATGGAGTCCCAAATTGAGGTATCATAGGTGTCCATGTGATCTTCCCGAATGCAAGCAACCAGGTTGAAGGACATGTCTCCCTCTGATGCTAGTAGATCCTGCACGCCTCCCCGGAGAAAAGTATCAGCAGAATTGCGCAAACCGAAGGGAAACATACCGTAGCGTTGAGCCAGATAGTAAATCAAGCTTGGTGAGTCGGATCTGAAGCGGATGTTCTCCAGAGCGGATCTTATCTCTGCTGCCGAGTAGTCCGAGTAAGACTCGATCTGAAGCCTGGAGAAGCCGGACTCTAACTCGGAAAGAGAAGAGTCCGACTCGATTTCGACCCCAGTAGTCGGCGAGTTGACGGGGACGAGGTTGCCGATGTTGTCGGCGACGAACTCCAAGCTCCCGAAGCTAAGCCGGGCGCCTGGAGTGAAGTTGTTGATGAAGCAATCCATCGTAGTCGACGGAGAGGATCCTGACGCACCCCCTACCTGGCGCGCCACTATCGAGGTTATAGGACCTCGATAGATTTGTTATGGGGGCGAAGGGACCAAGAATACGATGGTGAACACGAGACAAGGAGTTTAGACAGGTTCGGGCCTCCCGGAGGATAAAAACCCTACGTCCTGTATGTCGTGGTATTGATTGTGTATGTTTGAGAGGAGATCCCTGCCCGCCTTATATAGTCGGGGGTACAGGGTTACATGGAAAGAGTCTTAGTCGGTTACATCATGGAAATACTTGGAGTACAAGGCAAGAAGCCTTTCCTACATCCATCCGAGTAGTAGAACCTTCCATCTTATATCGTGGGCTACTCGGTTTCTTCTGGGCTGGTCCGACTACCCTTGTCAGGTTACTCGGCCCTTTGGACCTGAGGGTACCCGGGGGTCATGGTAATGACAGAAAGCATTGCTTATCTGTGATTGATGACATGCCTGATTGTTCCTGGGATAATACCCTCATACGTATGGAGGATGGTTCGCTGGGGGTTGCCGGCATCAGGAATTCCAACTTGCACCTGTGGTCAAGAAAGGTGATTCCAGGGGGAGTTGACAAATGGGTAAAATATAGGGTCATCGAGCTTCCAAAAAACGACAAGCCGGGTCGAGCAGCGGATGTGATTGGTTTTGCAGAGGGTGTGAATATCATCTATCTAACCAACGGTGTTGCAACCTTTGAGGTTCATATCAAGTCAGGTCAAGTGAGGAAGGTAGATGATCTTGGCCACTATGATACCGCCCTTCCCTACATGCGCTTCTACACTCCAGGTATTGTAGTACCCTTTGCTTATTTGGAATTCTGCAATTCCATAAACTGTATAGGTTTGCTTAATTAGTTGGTTATGGTCTGTCAATAGTTAGGTTTTAATATTTGTTTCTCATCATATGGAGTAGATAGTATTGCCGAAGTAAAATTATGTATTAGAGCAAACTGAATATATGGCCTTTGAAGATTGCAGTTTGATTTGACTTGTCAAGAACCATGCTTTGCCGTAATTACTAAACATGCATACAAACTTATTATATATATATATATATAGCGTCATCTTGTTACATTTTCAGAAAATATTCTCTTATTTTCTGACATATCTGAAAGCTCACATATCAAGCTCAATCTCATAATCAACCATTTGAATTATACTATTAAATAGCCCATCAAAGTGTAGATGCTGATTGGTTATGTACTCAGTATATGTTATAGATCTAGCATCGTCTTGCTACGGTGTTACTTATTCAGAAAACTTTGTCTCATTTTCTGAGATAGCTGCTAGCTCATAACTGAGTCTTTTAATCAGTTATAAATATCCTATCAAAGGATAAATTGCAAAATGGTTACGGGTTTTTCTCTCTTTATCTCTTCAGGTCATGTCAGATCATCATGCCAGCGAGGACTCATCTCTAACATGCCACTCAACTAACACTTGACAAAGTGGATGAATCACGTCTTGTTGTTCTATTGCTGTCTTATTGCAGAGTGAATGCTACCAAGTGGTTTATTTTCTGTTGAGCAGTTTAAAAGCGAATGTTTCTACTCGTTGTAGTCGATTTTGGTCATTGTTCTTGAATTCTTCCTGATAATATATCAAAAACCGAAATTTAAGTTCAATACGTACAAGGATATTA
Source organism: Eragrostis curvula (assembly GCA_007726485.1). Taxonomy (NCBI): domain Eukaryota; kingdom Viridiplantae; phylum Streptophyta; class Magnoliopsida; order Poales; family Poaceae; genus Eragrostis; species Eragrostis curvula. The sequence continues at coordinate 39,958,968 of CM017442.1, forward strand.
GTATGTCAGTTTCTGCTCTAATATCAAGCTTACAAACTTTTATATATCTAGCTTTTTCTTGTTACATTTTCAGAAATATTCTGTTATTTTCTGACATAGCTGAAAGCTCACATATCAAGCTGAGTCTTGTAATCAACCGTTGCAATTATACTATTAAACAGCCCATCAAAAAATGTAGAAGCTGATTGGTTATGGTTTGTGTGCTATCCTTTCAGATCTTATGCCAGCGAGGACTTGCTGATCTCAAATATGCTGCCCAACAATATAACATGACAAACTGGATAAATCCATCATCTTGAGTATGTTGTGGTTGGCTTTTTGCAGAGCGACTGCTATGAAGTAGTAATTTTTTGTTTCATTAGTTTGAATAGAGATTCTTTCAATCATATGGACACGATCGTACTCATCTGAGACAGATGTATGGAGCATGCCGGCCTCTGTTGACCCCTAGAATTTGCCACAAAGGTTGGCTGGAGTTTGGTGTCGCAATCTGAGATCAAATCTACCTCACCCTGGGGATGAAAATTCTCATGTATGATTTGGGCAAGATTTATGTGTGATGGTATGATTTAGGCAAGAATTGATTGTGTCATGAGTGTCGTACATTACTAAGTGGATAGTTAAGATCCTCCTACTGATGGAGGATGATTCTCTGGGCCTTGCTGGCATCATGCGTTCGATCCCGTACCTATGGTCAATGAAGGTGAACCCAAAGGGAGTGAAAGGATTTATGGGTACAATACAGGGTCATCGAGCTATAGAAATTGATACCCATTATAAACAAACAGGGGGGAGCAGGTGTGGTTGGTTTTGCCTAGGGTGCGAATATCATCTTTGTGAGGAATGGTGCTGGCACATTTGTGGATGAGCTAAGTCAATGTGGGGACTGCTGTAGTGCCATACCCTACACGCGTTTCTATACCCCAGATATTGTAGTATCTTTTGCTTATTTCTAACTCTGCCATCTGTCAGTTATATAAATTTGCTAAACTAGTTAGGGCGCATTCGGTGTCCTCTTTAGACCCCTTTAAAGTTTAGCTCTAAAAAGAATCTTATTATTTAATAGTACTAAATAAAGTCTAATGACAAAACCTTTTTACAGATGGGTACATCTTTACGAGACGAATGTAATGAGCCTAATTAATCTATGTTCGGCGCTCATTACCTTCAAATGTCAGTAACTCGACGCTGCCTCTTATCATCCATGGATCATGCATAAACTACAAAATCACGGGAGGTGATGTGTTGTCACACCCCAAAATTATTATTTTGGGATGTGAAGCATTTTTCTTTATTTTTATAGCTTTTGTTTGAAAATAAATTTATTTGTTTATGTGATGAAAAATGAATTTATAAATTTATAGATTAGGTTAAGGATATTGATGGTTGGATAATTCCTTGATATATTTGTCCCAAAATCTCATTATAATTTTGTCCTAATTTCTCAAGTTTAATCCCTTTCTTTACCATTTTTCCATTTTATTCCTTTAATCCGAAATTCTTAACCTGAAACTCTGTTGGGCCGAAACCTATTTTTTCAGCCTGCCCACTCCCTTCTTCTTGGGCCGAGCCCACGCCATCAGCCCACCTATTCCCCTTCTCACTGACGAGTGGACCCCAGTCGTCATCCCCTTCCTCCGGAATTTTCTCCAACTGCCTCCGTCGCCGCCACGATCTCCTTCGCCCGCACCAGCAGCCTCCTTCTCCCTTTTAAGTCGACTCCCGAGCACCGTGATTCAGCTCTTCCCATCACCGCCGCCATCTCGCCCTCCCCAAACCCTAATCACGTCGCCGCCACCATTACCGCCGCCTCCTGGAGCTCGACGCCCCGCCGCTCTGAGCCGTCCCGCCCTTCCTCGACCCGGTGACGAGCCTCTGCCTGATGCGCCGCCCCTCTCAAGCTCTTCCCCGGCGAGCTCCTCCGCGCGCAGCTTCTTCCAGTCGACGCCGATGAGCCGCCACCAAGCCTCGCCATCGCACGCCTTTTGCGGCCACCCCCGACTCCATAAGATCACACGGTGAGCATCCCCGTAATTTCCTCTTTCTCCCAGTCCAAATTCCGTTGCGAATTGATGTTGGTAGCCCGAGATTGCGCAACTCCGGTGATGCTCCGGCCATGCGCTGCCGTCCCTCGCCCATGGTCCCGCGGTCCACAACTCCGTAGACTCGGTTCACAGTTTTCCTTCACAAAAATAATCCCAAAAATCCTTATAAAGCAACTTCGCATTTTAGACCCTTGTATTTCTGCTATTCAAACCCGCAGCTTATACAGTTTTATTTATCTTCGCACCTCAGCCCCTGTAACCTTGTTTTACTCACCATTTAGCCTCTGAAACCTTGAAACGATCATATCTTTTTATTGGTAAGTCCAATTTAGGTGATTCTTGCCCCTAAATCTTCGTATCGTCATCGTCTATCCAACCATAGAGTTGTATGATATGTTTGTACTATCTGGTGTACTGTATTTATTTGTTTGTTTGTTTGTGCTTTTCTTTTATCGGTAGTTAAATTGGATCGATGGTGACGTGGAGAAGCGGTACGACAAGACGAAGAGCAAGAGAAGATCACTGAGCAGCATTATATAAACAGGCAAGTGTCCTTGAACATCTTGCTCCTATTAGTATTAGTTATAGTACATTCCTTGATTGCATTGCGTTTAATTTGAATCCTATGAGTCATTACCCTGTTCTTTATTATTCCTTGTCGCCTGTTGGGTTATGTCTATGATGGGTAGATTTATGATTAGCCTTACTGATGTTTTGGGATGGGAAGTGTCCTTAATTTTGATTAATGATATATGCAACTAATTGGGAATGGTAATGGTTAGCAACATGGAGTTAGGAATCTGAGTAGGATGGTTGGTTTGGTATGGTGCCGTCGTGCACGAGACTTTGGTTTGTGCTTGTACCTGCTTAGATTCTAAGGACCGGTTCGTGGGCTTAGTAACCTGGCATACCCGCGCCATCACAAGACTGGTAATGGGACAGCTTGGCCAATTAATTAGATATTCTCCTATTTCTGTGGCACCATCCGGTTGATAGAGTGGCGCAAATGGGGGCTATGGCCGGCAAGGTAAAATCGACTTGTCCGTTATAGCGAATCCTAGCGGGTGTCTACAGGGTAGGGGATGCTTTGTAAAGGCCTCGTAGTGATCTCCTGGCCGCATACCTAAGAAAGTGTGCATTTGGCAAAATGGAGGTTTTAGTCAACCGACGGGTGACGAAATCACGACTTGTGGGTAAAGTGGTGCAACCTCTGCATAGTGTAAAACTGTCTTGACAGCCATGCTCACGGTCAAGAGCGAGCTTGGACTTCCTCATGATTAGTTGGGTTGGATGGTTTGGTAGTCGGGTGGTGGGAACCCGATGAGTTGGTAGCCAGGTGGTGGGAACCTGGTGAGTTTGGTAGTCAGATGGGATCCGATGAGCTGGTCTTGGTTGCTGTTGGGGAGTTGTCATTACACCTAGTAAATAGGATGCTTTTATATAGGTGATTATGTTATTAGGATTGCATAGATGCAGACATTGAGTTAAGCCTTTCTTGATTTAGCCTTGCATGTCATACTTTCTCCCACTTGCTGAGTACGATATGTACTCATGCGCTTGCTTTCCGTATATTAATTGTTGCTCAGTGAGGAAGCCATTGAAGACGGTGCAGAGAAGGTCGCGTTGCCGCCAGTCGATTGCCTGTGGAGCGTCCTGGAGTTTCTTCTTCCGCTGACGTGTCTTACTCTGGTTTGTTTTTATTAAAGTTGTTTTTACGCATTATAGAACTGTATCACTATAATGTCACTACATGTATGATAAAATAGATCCTGGCATACATGTATAATGCATTCGATTTATGTATATAAAAATCGGATGTGACATGTGTTTTGTGTGTTCAACCAGTAACGTTGTTCCATCGGAAAAAAACACACCAGTAACGTCGTTATTTTTTTTAATGGGCGTCGTTAACTCTGTTGAATGACAAAAAAAAAAAGGTCGCCAAAGCTGGTCCAGCCCATCTTAAGTTGCGGGTCGGCCTTTCATAACGCCACCAGCCCAGCACCTCTTCCTCTCGCCTCTCGCTTCTCCCCGATCCGCGACTCCGGAGGAGAGCACGAGCGAGAGCGAACCATGGCGCCGCCATGCCCGCCGCCGGAGCTGATGGAAGACCTCGTCGCGGAGATCCTCCTCCGCCTCCCTCCGGAACAGTCTGCATGCCTCGTCCGCGCCTCCCTCGTCAGCAAGCCCTGGCGCCGCCTCCTCTCCGACCGCGAGTTCCTCCGCCGCTACCGCGCGTTCCACCGGACGCCTCCCCTCCTGGGTTTCTTCCACAACTGAGACCCTTTGGGCAGCTCCCAATTCCCACGCTTCGTTCCCACCACATCGATACCGCCGCTTCCCCAGCCGGCGGCGGACTGGACCCGTGCGTGGGCCCTCGACAGCCGCCATGGGCGCGTCCTCCTCCTCACGTGGCGGCGGCGCTTGGGTGAGAATCTTGTCGTCTGGGAGCCTGCCACGAGCAACTGGAAAGAGCTGCCGAAAATTGACGTCGGGCCAAACTTGTCTGCCGGCGCTGTGCTTTGTGCTGTGGATGGTTGCCACCACCTCGACTGCCACGGCAACCCTTTCCGAGTGGTCGTCGTGGTTTCCGGTCCTACTGGAACGGTCATATGGGCTTACTTGTACTCATCGGTGACTAATGCATGGAGCAAGCCAGCCTCTTTGCACAGTGGCATGGATTGCTACATTAAGTATATGGAGCGCAGTACCATTATCGGAGATGAAATCTACTTCGACATGTACAACAAAATTCTCAAGTATGATTTGGGAAAGCATTGCTTATCTGTGATGGTTGACATGCCGGACGATTCCTGGGGTAATGTCCATATGCTATTGGAGGATGGTTCGCTGGGGCTCGCCGGCATCAGGGGTTCAAGGCTGCACCTGTGGTCAAGGAAGGCAAACCCAGAGGGAATTGACAGATGGGTGCAATATAGAGTCATCAAGCTATCAAAAACGATACCCATTAACGAGAATCTGGGTCAAGCTGCACGTGTGATTGGTTTTGCAGAAGGTGTGAATATCATTTTTGTAACCAATGGTGTTGGCACCTTTCAGGTTCAGATCAACTCAGGGCAAGTGAGGAAGGTAGATGACCATGGGTACTACAATAATACCTTTCCCTACTTTTGCTTCCACGCTCCAGGTATTGTAGTATACCCTTTGCTTATTTGTACTTCTGCAATTTCATAAACTGTAGAGGTTTCCTTAATTAGTTGTTTCTGGTCTCCAGGCCTCTGAAAATGGCACCTAGTTTTGTTTGCTTGTTCACTTGTCGAGCACCATGCTTTAGTGTAATTGCTAAGAATGCATACAAACTTAATATAGATATATAGCATCATCTTGTCAACTTTTCAGGAAAATATTCCATTATTTTCTGACATAGAAGAAAGCTCATATACCAAGCTCAGTCTCGGAATCAATCATGTGAATTATACTATTAAATAGCCCATCAAAGTATAGATGCTGATTGGTTATGGTTTTTGGGCTATCCTTTCAGATCTCATGCCAGCGAGGACTTGCTGATCTCTAATGCGCTGCACAACAGTACAACATGATAAACTGGATGAACCTATCATCCTGAGTGTGTTGTTGTTGGCTTCTCAAGTGGTTTCTTTTTGTTCAGCTGTTTGAATAGAAGTTCTGGTCATTTTTTCCTGTTGTCGAATTCTTCCTGAGGATATATCAGAAAAGTTAATTTCAGTCTAATATGCCAATTACATTTCATTTATTGTTTGCTTAATGTTTGACAAAGGTAAGTGGCACTGAAATTATGTTTGGGTTTATGTTATTTCTCTTTCATAAGAGATTAGACCATTCAGTGTTGGTGTCTTCTAGCAATGTCACGATTTTCAGACTTAAATTTGGAAATGTCTTTTGCTTCCAATACATAGCAGGGCTAAAAGCCTTTGGTCTAAAATATTTGGAAAAAAGAATAACTGTGGTCGATCTTATTATAGTTTCAGCACAAATTTTCATCATTCACTAATAGATTGTGAAGTTCTTATTGCTTTCAATACTTAACAAGGTTGTGAGAGTGCTCCATGGACCTCTTTTGTCTGAAAATGTGATGCATAATGCATGAAACGTGTTATGAAAGAGCTACCTTTACCATGTGTATCTGCTTCCTATACCATGTAGTATACTTGATCCTTTTCAACTGTATTCATTCTGCATCTGTGGATCTGCTGTCAAAATAAAATGGAGATATGAGCACAATTACAATTGCGAAGCCTGTACCACATTGTACTGAAGGTGTGCGCTCAATGGTGTATTCTATCACTCTTGCATATGTTTGTTTAAATTTGAGCATGTATCCAAGAAACTGACACATTGTAATCTCATGAACATTGAGTTGCTCCTATCTAGTCCTTTTTGTTCGTCTTGCTGCTTGAAAATAATGAACTCTTTTTAGGAAGTACATGAAAGAAAACAAAAAGAAAGGGATGCACACATGATAGGAAGAAAATAGAAAGGACTCCCAAAAGATGAACTTATTCATCTCCTTTCATGTCTTTCCATTCCCTTCCCGTTGAATAAGATTCGGACTTTGAATCAAGTGTCCATACTTTTTTTCTGCCAGAGTGGGAGAAAAAGGTGTGTGAGGTTGTGGCCAACTACCACATAATAGCCCTTCATGAGCTTTTACGTTCTAGTAACAGTGCTTGCCTTTACTTATTTTTTACGTTGCAAGCTTTTATATGATTGTGATTTTTGAATAATGAGTCAGAATGTAAGTCGGATGTGTCAAAGATGAAACCAATATTGGATAAAACTTAATGTATGACAAGCATGTTTATAGAGGAATGAAAAAAAATTCAGAGGAAAACTGCCATCATTCCAATCTTGGAAGACTTGTTTCATCAACACAGTCAAACATCAGATGTACAGACTAAATACAGAGGATAGAGAACTAATAACCCAATGGCTAACTAGCATTCTTTGACCTCTCTCATTTCTACCTACTTTTGTAAGCCTTCCTCCATAGTAATTGCAAATAGAGGTTCAGGTTCCTGTTTTCCTTTTCCTCTATCCTTTTTGGTGTCCTTTTCATAGGACTTGTACAGGTCCTTGTAAATCTTTCACCTTTTGGCCTTTTTATATATATAAATACCACAGTCACTACCAGAAATCCATTTTTTCCCGAGTGTTCAAACTTTTCCCGAGTGTCAAAGAACAGACAATCGGGAAAAGCACCACACTCGGGAAAATGGACTTTTCCCGAGTGTCCAACCGAGAGTTTCCCCTCTCGGTTGGACACTCGGGAAAAGTCCATTTTCCCGAGTGTATTTTTTGGTGACACTCGGGAAAGGTTGAATACGTGTCCTGTGCGGGCACACGAGCGTTAGAGTTGACGGCGGTGGGGGGCTTTCCCGAGTGTCACCATTCCTGACACTCGGGAAAACTACTTTTCCCGAGTGTGCTTAATTACAAGGCACTCGGCAATTCTTTTTTTTTTCCTTTACATTTTGGCAACTAAATTTTTTTCCTCACCCATATACTGTTCATTGTATATCATGTTGAATTTTTGTTAATTTCAGGATATATTTTCTAAATTTGGTTATTTATTTTTGTTTATTGTATTTTTTAGTGATGAGTGAAAATTGAACTGCAAGTGACTCAAATAATGGAATTGAGATAATTAAAAAATGATATTGATGTTACTGAGTTGAACATGATGGTGTATCTAGGAAATTAAATGAAATTTCATGAATTTTGTTCATGAAATATGATTTTTAGCGTGTCAACGATTTGTTTTAAAATTATAGAAAATACAAATGTTGTCGGAAAATTTCGAGACTTGTCCAGATGTCATGGTATCATACGGGAATGTTGTGATAAATAGTAGAGGATGATTCACGTAAGTTGTCTCATACATTGTTCACAAAACAATGAATCTCTGAAGAGGCGACATAGAGTTTGAGATAGGTCATTAAGATTTAGAGTGAAATGATTTTTCAAATATGATTTTGCGTTCACACCTTTTTGTATAGACAATGGATCACCTAAAAAGTGTCATTTCAAACTTTGGATATTTTTTGAACTTGTTTGAATTTTTTTTTAATATGACACGGTTTAATTTTTGCCGAGTGTATAAATGAATACACTCGGGAAAAGTCTCTTTCCCGAGTGCCCCTGGAGGGTGCGCTCGGCAAAGGTCATATATTTTTTCGAGTGTAAAAATAAAGCTCTCAGAAAACGGTTTACACTCGGTAAAGGTCGCCTCCACATTTGAAAATTGGCAAGTTACCACCTTTCCCGAGTGTCCTGGACCTTGGCACTCGGGAAAGGGTGGTCACGGGACTTAGCCAAAATTGACCCGGGCTGTCTTCCTCCTCTGCCTCTCACTCTCTCAATCCTCTGCAAGCTCACTCTCTCCGCCGCCACCACCGCGCCCTCTGCCCGCTGCCGACGTCCGCCATGCGGCCGAGGCTCCACCCACCACGCCCCGACCCTGGTCCCAACTCCTACCTGTCCCCGGCCCTCCCCAACGCTGCCCTGTCCCCGGAGCCATCGATGACTCGCCGCCCCTCCGCCCCGGCACGCCGCACTCGGGAAATCCTCTGCCGTCAAACCTCCGTCCGTCTGTTTTTATTTTTCCCGAATGGCGTTTTCACACTCGGGAAAGCTTTCCTGAGTGGCCGACAAAAGACACTCGGGAAAGGGGGTATTCGCCGTGTAAGCCCTTCCCGGGTGCGTTTTCCCGAGTGCTACACTTGGGAAAGGTTTTCCCCAGTGTTTTTTGGCCTTTCCCGAGTGTCTCAGGCACTCGGGAAATCTCTGGATCCTGGTAGTGAGTAGGGGCTTCCCCTACTGTAATTCCCTAAAAAAAAAGCATGTTTTTATACCTAATTTGAGTTGGGTTGGGCTTTATATTAACTGTTTTGAGATTTGCAAGATGCGCACCTAGGAAGTAGTAGTGTTTTCTATTCTATCCGCAAGTTGCTGATTGAATTTTTTTTTTATACATCCTCTGGCTAATCTGAAGCTCACGGTCAATAAGCAAACCTTCTGAATCTTTGGAATTGCATTGAAAACTCGTACCTATTTTGGTGTGTCCTTTTCGCTTTTACATTCTTATACTGTCTTTGTATCTATTACAATTTAGGCATTCACTACTGCTTCAAGGTAAAACTTGTACATATTGGACCATGAAACAATTTCTATAGCATGCATTTGTGCTTTCTAGGTTACACTATATAAAAATATTATTTGAAAAAATATGTATACGCAATTTTCCATCCCAAGTGGAGGCAGTTAATCTTTTCTGGAAAACAATTCAAGCTGAAAATTACCACTTTTAGTTTTGATTTGTTCAAAATATTTGCCTTTTGTCAGATCATATAGAGTTTTAAGCTTCATTTATAGCATGTTCAAAATATATGTGCTACGTTCTTTGTTTATCGAACACTATATTTTTATGCTATAACTTCATGTTTGCAGGTTTTTGAATAATTAATCGTGATATAAATATATAAATGTCAAGGACGATAATTGTGCTAGAGGAAACTTAACATGCTACAATCAAATTCAATTTCGGCCAGGTTAAATTGTTAGGGCTCATTCTTGAAATTGGCAAGACGTGGTTGCTTAGGAAGTAGTTGCATTTTCTGTAGTACCTGCAAATTTCTGTTCAAATATTTGATAATTTAAGCCCACATCACACAACGAACCTTTGGGATCACAATGAAAAATCATTACAAATTTTTCATATGGCCTTTTTGTTTTTTTTTTTTTTGCGTTCTTGTACTCTCCTAATAAGTTGTACACACTACACAGTACTGTTTGGGATTAAAAAAACTGCGCATATTGAGTCAGGTTATACTAGAAGAAAATTGCCATCTTTAGTGGTGGCACATTAATCACTGCTGGATTATTATCAGTTCAGTCAACAAATCAATTAAACTGGGTCTGCCGTTCTTGTCATCTTGTACAATGAACAGAATTTAGGTGCTAGGAGCCATGTGCATATTTGCATATTTCTACCCTGAGATGTCATTTTACTTTGTTATATGTAGAATATCTGCCCATTATGCATATATTTGCATATTTCTACCCACTTATCCATTCTGCATCATGAATATCCAGAATCAAGATGGTATAATTGTCTGCATAATGCTTGTGATCTATTGTGGAAGATGTATCTGTAGCATTTTGGAATTACACAAGGAAAAAAACACAATCCAGATAAAGTCAAATGAGATGTTATCTTTTTTAAGAGAATCTAATACTCTTGAGGCCACGCCTTGTTTTATACTGTTTTTGCAGAAGTTCTCTGAGTTACAGTTAATGATTGGTTTTGTTGAGGGTGCCTGTGCTATTTTCATGAGGATCAATGCTTACATCTTCAGAATCAAGCTCAAATCAAGGTGGCAGAGTCAGGTGTGTGGGGGTGAGTCCTATGTTCCCTTCATGAGCTTCTAGCCTTCTACACTATGGGTACGGTACGTGGCCAACTTTGCCAATTTTTTAAGCTGTTATATCTTCTATATGTTTGCAGATTTTTCAACTGTTATTCAGAAACTTGGAATGTAATAAATATATAAGTATATTAAAAGGTGATAACTATTCTAGACATAGCTGGAGTATATGACAACGCAAGGTCACACCTAATTTTGTTCAAGTTTGACTTGTTGATGACCCTCCTGAAACTGGCGAGATAATGCTTTAGGTGGGGTGGTAGTTTTATTTCCTTGGGAATCAAGTAAGTGCTTGAGCTTGAGAAGCTTTTGGACCAGTCAGCGTGTAGATCTAATATATATAGTTATTCTTCATCGGTCATCTGAAGCTACTATCAGAAAACCATCATTAGGAACCTTCGGAAAGTTCCACGAGGAAGGTGTGGAGTGCATTGACTTGCAACCTGTGTCGATAAGTTAGCCATACAAGATCTAATCTTTAGCTGGTCCTCGCCAACGCCAGTAAGTGCTGATGTTTTTTTAATTAGTTCCTGACCCTATCGATTCTTAAAAGCAACTGAAAGTGGGGCATCACTAACACACTGTCTCTACATTTTCTTAATTGTCACTTTTTTTTTTTGAGAAATTACACAGTACAACTCAGACACTTACAACGCACGCACACTCACCCCTATGAACGCACATACGCAAACCCTACCCCTATGAGCATCTTCGAAGACTGAGCCGGCAAATTCTCCAGATTCTCGAAGTCATCACTGGCGCCTCGCTGTCGACGGCCACGTCGCCTACCACTGAAAGCACAAATGCCGTTAAATCCTAGAAAATTCGCTCCCACCGGGAGTCGAACCCAGGACCTCAAAGGTGCTACTCGGGTGCCTTAACCATTAGACCAAGACCCCTTTCACTAATTGTCACATTTTTGTTAAGAAGTGTTTGTGATTCTGTGTTCCCCCGATAAGTGGGATCACAGGGCTTTATTAGGTCCCCCAAACCAAATTAGTATTATTCAGTTGGACCCATCCTCAACTCTCAGTGCTGCTAATGTGTACCACAAGTCAGATTAGTGCTCACGCGTCACGCATGCACCTTTCCACTTTGATTTTTGTAAGGAAAAGGAGAGCCGAAAGTGGACTAATAGCACCCAGACCAGCATTTATACATATCTGTCATTCTACCGAAGTGCCATCTTGCCTGCATGCATGCTCCCCTCTTTAGACCATCATTCATCTCCCACCAACAATCCCACATGGCCATGGCGCAGCCAGAGCTGAACCATGACGCCGTCACTGAGATCCTCCTCCGCTTCCCGCCCAACAACCCCGCATGCCTCGTCCGCGCCACCCTTGTCTGCAAGCCATGGCGACGTATCCTCAAGGACCCAGCCTTCCTTGACCGCTACCGCGAGTTCCACCGAGCGCCACCCCTCCTTGGCTACCTCCACAATGGCTTCCACAAGGACCTGAAGGTCACCGTCCCTTGCTTCGCGCCCACCGTGGCAGTGCCCCCCTTCCCCAAGCCACCTCTCGCTTGCCGCGATTCGTTTGTCGTCGACGGCCGGCACGGCCGCGTCCTCCTCCACGCAGCTGAGGGCAACTTCATCGTGTGGAACCCGGTCACCAGCGACAGCCCGGAGGAAGTGCCGAAGCCTGACAGCATCCCCTGCATATCCTACTCGGCGGCGGTGCTCTGTGCTATCACCGGCTGCGACCACCGCAACTGCCACGGTGGTCCCTTCCGCGTGCTTATTTTGGGCCTCGGCGACAGTCAAGGGCCCGTGCATGCCTGTGTGTACTCGTCGGAGGCTCGTTCCTGGGGCACGCCAGTTTCTCTTCACCTGGATATCAATTCCTGGCTTGGCGCCGGTGCTGTTCTCATCGGAGAAGAACTCTACTACTGCATCCTGGATAACATAATTCTCGAGTATGATTTCGGCACGCACCGCCTATCTGCGATCGACCCACCGCCGGTGACCGAAGATATGTATGGTTGTAGTGGCTTCGTTCCCATTGCACTTACGGAGGACGACGGATCGCTTGGACTCGCCATCACTAGGGGTTCGAGCCTGCACCTGTGGTCCAGGAAGGTGAAACCAGATGGAGTTGTTGGGTGGGTAAAACTCAAAGTCATCCAGCTTGAGCTCGAGAAACTGGTCCCCACTCGTTCAAAGAAGAAAGGGAAATTGGTACCACGGTTGATTGGTTCTGCTCAGGGTCCTGATGTTATCTTCATGAGGACGGATGTTGGTATCTTCATGTTTGAATTCAAGTCAGGCCAAGCGAGGAAGGTCGGCGAGGGATTTACTTCTCAATGTAATGCCTTAGTACCCTTTATGAGCTTCTACACTCCAGGTATGCTTCCATCCCTCGGTCTGCACTCCTACAGTGTCCAGCACTCCGGCTTTTGTATGTTGCTTGAATAGAAACAAACTATGATGCTTGTGCTGGAGAAGCATGTAACATGTTAAGGCCATTTCTTGATGCTGGATCGCCCCATCTAACCCAACAACCTATGAAATTGCTCTGGTAAAGCATAGCAATTTTTTGTAGCGTTTGGGCCTGTGATTTATTTGACTCGCTAAAAATATTAGGTGTGGACACTCCCTGGTCCTTTCTTTCTTATTCAAATAAAAAAAAACACTAAGCTATGGAAGGATTCTAACTTTATTATGGTTCATTTCAGACTATGCCGTCGACAAAAAAAGACGCTCCTGGCAGCAAAGACACATTAAACACTATTAACCGAGATGCGATGGTTCCTGGCCAGTTTACAAGTCTACCAAGTTTAGTTTGCTTCTGTTGGCAACTTGCTTCTGTTGGCAACTTGCAAAACAGTTTTAATATTCTATTGGGCAGTTTAAATATGGAAGTGTGAGATACCCAGATCGGTTTTCACCTTTGGTTTTTGTGTAGTGTAACTAGTGTTCTTTTTTTTCCCCAGAAGGAATGCTCCTGTGTAGTTTGTTTGTTAACATCATGGATGAACTTATTTTTCTGGTTTTCAGCTAAGCTTTGCTTTTGTTACTGTTGTATGATATGCCCAAGGTTGACAAGTACACACGGCATGTTTTGTCACTTTATCTCTAACGTGCTGTTCAACAATAACACTTGGCAGAGTGGATGAATCCACATCGTCTTGAGCATGCTGTTGTATTCTCACAGAGTGAGAGCTATCAAGTGGTTTCTTTTCTGTTGAGCAGGGTATGTTTGGTTGAGCTTTTTGCTGCTTTTGCTTCTAAAAAAGTCAGAAGTCCAACCAAAGAGGGAGGCTTTTTTCTGGGTGCTTAAAAGGAAAGCAGCTTTTTCATAGGCAAGTTTTCACAGCACCTTGGCCCTTGCTTTGAGCGGCTGCGACTTTCTTGTTTTGGAGAAAATTACCCGCGTTGCCACTCGTTATGTGCGTAACGGTTCGTTTCTTTCCTCTTCCCCTCCCAATTTCCCTCCCCATCCGCCTGACGAGTCAAACGGCGGCGCTAAGGATTCCTGGCTGCCACCCTTGCTCGCCCCTCGGCGCGCCGCCCTTGCTCGCCCAGCTGCTCATCGAGTCCGCTGCATATCCGCCTGTCTCCAAGCAAGCAGGCCGCCGCTCGTCTCCATCGAAGGCAGGCAGCTGCCACCGCCCAACTTGAAGGAATACAGGTTGCCGACGTCCGTCCGTCCTCTCGTGCTCGATGTGCAGCGTCTCCTCCCGGCCGTGTCCCCACCGGACCCGACCCGGCCGCATCATGCGCGGCGGACCATATGTGGATTGATTCGGCGTGCCTGGCCTCCGGCCCTCTGTTCCTCGCTTAGGTGCTGACAGCCGAATCGATCTGCCCATCTCCAAGCAGGTCAGCCCGCCGCTCGTCCAGTCGTCCCCAAAGTAGGAATGCTTCTACACATTATGGTCAAGTTTGGTTGCTCTCCTCAAATTCTTCCTTACATTATATCAAAACCCAATCAGTTCAACATGTTCAAGCATATTTCAGTTATTTGTCATTTAATGCTTAACACATATGTTTTCAAGGCATCGCCTAGGCATCCACAGGCGCCCCCTGGTCGCCGCAGGACACCTTAGATCGTAGTGTCGCTTGGGAGACAAGGCGCCACTTTCAAAACTGTACTTGGCAATTGCCTCCAAAATTATGTTAGGGTTTATGTTATTTTTTCTTTCTTGAAAGATGGATCAGACATTCAGTTTTGGTTGTCCAAGTAGTAGTTTCAGAAATTTCGGACATATTTGGGTATATGAATCGTGGTTCAGTTTCTGCTCCAATATTATGAATAATTGTAGTCACAGTTCAGATTCAGATCTAATGTGCTTTTCAGGTAACGCTAGGTAATTTTTTGTTCGAACAAATCAACAGATGCAAAATTGCCCTTGTATGTGAATGTTGAGAGGCGTACGCTGTTATTCTTTATTTGTCTCTAAATTTGGAGTCTTTGTATGTGAAAGTGAAACATAATGCTATTGACGGAGAATATTGCAAGTTACGCGGCCCACCTAAACTGTTGTTTCTTTTGTTTCGACTTGCTGCTTCAAACTATTGACAAAAAGCTTGCCTATCATTTTGAAGCATAATGTTCAAGAAAATGCAACATAATGTTCACTGCATGGCCGAGACTATTTCAGTTAACCAGCAACATCTTTTCGTTTCCTGGAGGATCATGATCATTGTGATGGTTTTTGGACTGTGAGTTCCTTAGTAATAGTCAGATTGGAGATCTAATATATTTTTTGATAGTCTTTTTTGTTATGTAAAGGTGTCATCACGCAATGGGGAAGGCAGCACGCATGATAAAGCACAATTATTTGCAGAATCTGTAGCAAGCGCGTGGATCAGCTGTTAGCCAAGCGTGCTCTAATCTTTAGGTGGTACTCACCACACCAACATCATGTCCGTGTTGATTCGAAGCAACCAGAACCAGGCTGCCAAATAAACTAGATAAAGGAACTAAAAGGAGATGATGGTCATCACTAATATGCTGTCTCCACTTTACCTCTTTTCATTATGTTATACAATTGGAACGTTATCACTAGAGTCTTTTCATTTCCTTGACTCGCTCGAGGTAATAATTTGCAAGACCATCGTCGAATCCAGGTAGAGAAGAAAAATATATCTCAACCGAAAGAGAGGCATATGTGCTTGCCGTGTTCCAGACGAGCGGGATCGATCACACGGCTTTAGGCTTCCCAACAACCCACAACGTGACTTTTTAATTATTAATTGTTCGGTTCTACCCATCCTCATGATCCTCATGTCTCGGTGCTGCTCATGTGTGTACTCCCCCAGGCCACAAAGTCAGATTAGTGTGCTCACACTTCTCCATATTGATTTCGTAAGGAATGGAGTGCACGCACTACTGCTGACAAAATATTAAAACACAGAGGAGAGCCGAAAGGGGATTAGCTTGGCAATTTTCCCTTTGTGAAATGAAACGACCCAAACCACTATATATGCCTATGTCTGTCTGGTTATGGAACAGAACAAACGGGTGAGGTTGCCTACATGCTCGAACCCTTTCGTCACTCGCGGCTGGCACCCCATTAATCCACACACAACAAGGCCTTGCCTCTCGTAGCGGCCAGAGCTGAACCATGACGCCGTCACTGAGATCCTCCTCCGCCTCCCTCCAGATGAACCTGCATGCCTTGTCCACGCTGCCCTTGTCTGCAAGCCATGGCACCGCATCCTCAAAGACCCGGCATTCACTCGCCGCTATCGCGAGTTCCACCGAACGCCGCCCCTCCTCGGCTTCCTCCACTCTACCTATAACAAAGACCTGAAATGCACCATTCCACGCTTCGTCCCAACCACCACAACGCCACCCTTCCCCAATCCGCCACCCGACTGCTACAATTCGCTTGTGGAAGATTGCCGCCATGGTCGCGTCCTCCTCCTCGGACCCCTTGTTTAGAAAGGCGTTGCCTAGGCCTCGCCTAGGCACGCCTAGGCGTTAGGCAGTGGCCTTCCGTCTCGCCTAGGGGGGTAGGTGTTGACGGCCCTTAAGTACCACTTTTGACCGTCAATTACCTGCATAAAAGAAATAAAATGAACACCAAACATAGTGGTAGGAGTTTATTACTAACGATTTCCACGAGTGTTGGTGAATTTGTGAGTGCAGGAACATTTCATATCAAAAGGAGGGAATTCACATCAAGAAGGCCACAACACATCACTCCGAGAAAATCAGCACAGGCAGCCCAACAAGATATGGATCAAACGTCATACAAAACTCAACCAACTTGGGCCAATGCACGAAGATCATTGAACAAGACATCAAGGAGGACCCCTCGGCCAAAGCCCAAGGCCAAATGGGCCAGGGGGGGTCGGCCGACCTGCTACAGTGGCCAATCTGGCCCATCTTTCTCTGGCTGGTCGCCACCGCCTTCCTGATGTCGGTTCTGTCTGCATTTAATGCGTTGAGGCGGTGCATTGAGGCGGTGGAGGCCCCCAAACCGACCTACTCAAGACTATAAATAGAGGGGTACCCCCTCCCCTCAAGAACACACAAGAAGGAGAGCCTCATTCCACTCCCAAAGGCCTAGAGCCATTTGTACACTAGTAGAGTAGGGAGAGAGTAGGGTAGGAGAGAAGGGTAGTTCTCCCTTTGTGAGGACTTGGCCCAAATCTTGTATCTTGGAGGATACTTATTTATAGTGAAGTGTTCTTCGTTCGTTCATCGTTCGTTCGTCGTTCGTTCTTCGTTCATCGTTCGTTCGTCGTTCGTTCATCGTTCGTTCGTCGTTTATCTTCATTACAAGTAAGTACTCTCGATCTCCTTTTGGATTGTATGTTTCTATTCTAGTATAAGTTCTTCCTTTACTTGCTTGCATGATCATCGTTCTATTCAAGTAAGCATTTAGAGGCAGAATTTATCTTTAGTCTTGTGAACTAGAATAGGTCTGGCAGGGAGGACTTGATTGCCTTGCTGTCACGTGACCTTGGGACTGGCATAGCGACTTAATAGCCCTGGTGTCACATGTCCTAGGAGAGGGTCGCCAGTAGGTGGTGACAGCCCTGCTGTGCTTAGTCCTTTCTGTTCTAGGGAATTGACTTCTTGGAATCGGTCTGGCAGCGAGGACTTAATTGCCTTGTTGTCACGTGACCCTAGGACTGGCCTAGGGACTTAATAGCCCTAGTGTCACGTGTCCTAGTAGGGGAGTTTGCCGGTAGATGGTGACAGCCCTGCTGTGTCTACTCTTCCTTGTTCCAGATAGAACTTCATCCATAGGAATCCTCTCTACCCATACCTACCATCCTTCCTCGTGTCCTTGGACCAGCTAGACTAGTAGATAATTCCACTCCGTTCCCTTGGGATAATATAAATAACGATACCCTTGAATACTCACGGGTGAAGTGCTACAACGGTATTCTCCGTACGCTTGCGGATTTATCTGTGACGTTAAGAAATACCAACAAGCATTTCTGGCGCCGTTGCCGGGGAAGGCACTGGTTGAAGAGTCACTAGCATTGTTTATAATTATATTTCTTTTAATTACCACTGTCTAGATAGGTCTACCTTTGCTTTGTTTTCTCTTTATGTGAAAACAGGGTAGTGTACCTCTGGCATTGACCTATCGAGGCAATACACAGAAAATCAAGAAGTAATCTTGAGACGAACAGAACCGCGAGTCACCCATCCTCAAGAATACTCTCGATAGTCAAGCCAGCTACATCCACACCATCAAGCTCAACGCCAATGGCTGAAAAGTTGTTCCAAGAATACTCCGCTGCCGTTGTTGACCGTATGGCACTTGGGCCACACGTCAGCACTGGAGACGGAAACTTCAGACTTAGAGCCAGCCAAATCTACATGGTGCAGGCCAATCCATTCCATGGAACGGCCAACGAGGACGCAAGCACCCATCTTCGAAAATTCCTGAAGGTTTGCAAAACTTTGTCCATCAAGGGAGTCAACCAAGATGTCATCCGACTTCGTCTATTTCCCTATTCTCTTGTGGGGGAAGTAAGACAATGGTTCTATACCAACCCAAGTGTTGCGACTACTTGGGATGATTGCTCTGAAGCGTTCCTCGAGAAATACTCTCCAAGAAGCAAAGCCTATGCCCTTCATGTACAGACTCCAAACTTTTGGAGAGCACAAGAAGAATCCATTCCTAAAGCATGGGAGAAACTTCAAGATTATTTGACAACATGCCATGATCGTGGAATGGATGATTGGACAATATTGATCAATTTCTACCATGGGTTGACACAACCAGCTCGTGACTATCTTGATTCTCGTGCCGAGGGGAGCATCTTCTCACTTACCGCTGCGGAAGCAACAAAATTAGTTGAGAAGGTAGCTATCGGTGAAGGGTGGAGACCACACCCTCAACAGGAAGAGACGCCTTCCAACATCACCCTAAAAGGGAAGCACAAGGGGAGAAGGCTTCGCACAAGTGCTTTGAAAAGACAGCTACAACCCCAACACGAGAAGTTGTTTGCATCCTCATCTCCGGGATCAAGCACCAAGTCGCCAAGCTAAACGCAATGGAGAGAAGTCTTGCTCATTGGACTTAAAACGATGATGCCCTTGCCAAAGGTAAATTGGTAGTTACCTCATATTTGATTTCCATTTCCACATGCATATTTGAATTCCCTCAATTTCATTCATGCATTTCACTTGCATATTTGAATTCTCCCTCGACATGCATTTCCATTGTTTGCATGTTTGAATCTTTCCGACTTTTGTTTGGGATTTTTCAAACCACATTACATTTACAAAAATTTCTTTATTTTTGAAAATGAGTTTGAGGCAATCTTTTTTATGGAGAATGTTTTGAGCAAAATTTTGGAGGAATTTTTGGCACAACTCCCTCTGGCTTTCCAACACATAGCCATCATGAGGTTGTCAACCAAAATTGGACTTCATTTCATTATATTTGTTTCCAGAGTGCTTGGTGCCTTCACTTTTCATTCCACTCAAGCACTCTTTTCCAAAATTCTTACTCTTGCATTTCCCGAGAATTTTCATTGTTTGCCCCAAGTTCAAGAACAAGATCTCCTTGAAAAAAAAAAAATCTGAGAGAATAAATTTGGTAAAATTTAACTTAAGCCAACCTTTTGGAAAATGCTTTGAGCAAAAGTTTTGATGGAATTTTGGCACAGCCCCCTTGACATTAAAGCATATAGCCATTGTGGGGCTGTTGACCAAGTTGAACTTCATTTCTTTTTATTTGGATGCAAGGGTGTTTGGATTCTTCAAATTCATCCCTTTCGTACTCAAGCACCCTTAAAACAAAATTCTTGCTCTCGCATTTCCCCAATTTTCCATGATGTTTTGTCTCAAGTTTAAGAAAAAGATTTTCTCTTTTCTTTGGTTCTCTTATTTGCATAGTTGGAGTCTTTCAAAAATAAACTTCTTCGATCTTCAGTCGTCTCCAACTCTTCTTTTTCTTTTTTTTCGAAAATCATTCTCAAAGAGAGATAATTTTGAGACAAACCCTTTTGGCTTTTCGTCTCGAAGTTAAGGAAAAGATTTCCCTTTCTCCTCTTTTTGTTCAATAAATTGAGTTGCGATAAAAAAAGACATCCTTGCAAAGGCAACCGACGGGAAATCCATTTGGTTTTCACTAACGTAACCCGTGCTCGAGTTCGCTTTTGTGTTCTTGCTCTTATGTGCAGCCAGGATAAAGGCCAAAAATCAGCTCATCAACACGTTGAAGAAGGCGACAAGTTCAAACAAAAGTCACCCCCGACGTGACACATACTCGTCCCCCTCCATTGAGCTCATGCCTAATGTGAGAAGATTGGCATGAAGAGCCTCACAAAGATCCCATGGAGGAGGACCATGATGAAAACAACACGTCAAGACTCCTCTTCGACACCAACCTTGTCTTGGTGTGCGAAAAGAAGGTACAAGCCTACAACTTCAATTCGAAATCTCTGCACAACGAAGGTATGACCACATTCTTTGCTAATAATTGGAAGCCCAAGGGTGATATGGTTTTTGTTCGTGTGGATGAGTATGGCTCCCACCTACTTACCACATGATTTCCCATGCATCCTTGTAGTAGTTAGGCAATGGTACTACCCTTCGGTTCTTCCATAGGGAGTATCACCCTTCATGCACACATCCTTGCTTTCTACTAGGCTTTCATAAGCATTGCTTGTCAGACTTTGAGCCTACAACTCCTGATCTTCACAAGCATGCTCTTTGGCAATGAATCATATCCCTTCTTGTGCTTGATGCATGGTTGGCTTTGCCATGACTTGTGTTCCTCAAAGCAATCATAGACATATCTGTATGAGGAATGAGCTTAGAATCCTCTTGCCATGGTTAACAATATCAAAATCCCTCCTATGCAATGCATGAATGGTTAGAACTTTCCAAGCAATTTAGACTTCTTGAGTGCACCTCGTTGTTTTCTCATATCATTCATGGAGTTGGGGCTTACATTGTTTCGAGTTTTCATATCACTAAGCCCCAAGTTGCTTTTAATCAACGAGGATTATCTTGCCCATGGTCACACTCAATCTGGTGCCCATGGTCACACTCAATCTTGGTCCACATGACTTGCTTGTGCCTTTCTTCCTCGGCTGTACAAATGAGGTCCGGTCATCTAACCCGGGACCTTGTTTGTATGTGCTCCGAGAACTAACCATGCCTCTCCAAGTTGGATGAAGATTGCTTGCAGGAGTAGTGTTTCTGGCAGGATTCTCAAGAGCTGAATAAGAATTGCAGCCATGCGAGTGCCACCACCGTTGTGACACTTAGTGGCAGCAAAATATGGAAGACAAGATCGCCACTTCACAGCCACGCTGCTCAAAAACCCAAAATGACTGTATGGCCTACTACCACAACCACATGGGGCGCAATCCCAAATCATGGGCCGAGAGCAAAGAACAAGTGTGGGGGGAGGTTCCCCCCCCCCCCCCCCCCCCCACAAAGGTAACTTGTGTCGCAACTTGTATCCTTTTTCTTCCACCTTGAAAATGTCAAAATAAAATAAAATTTATAAAATTAAAATCAAAATAACACTTGAAAAATAAATAAATAAGTAAGCTAGGTGCTTCTTCTCTCTTTCCTTTCATAAGGCACCTAGAGTTTAATTCAATAAATCTAGGCTCCCCGGTCTTTAAACCCGATAGAGTCCTCTTTGTCTTCGCTTTGTTTTTGTTTATTTTGAATAAATAAAGCAGGTACAAGAACAAGTGTGGGGGGAGATCTCTTGAGTTCTTCATCACGCACACATTCGAGATCTCCCCCACCAACATGATGCACAACCTCGCACTGATCGACATGTAAAACAGTGGAGCCCTCGGGACAAGAAAACAAAGTTAGGTCGAACCTTTGGGTCAATCAAATATCTCATGGCCCTCTTGATCTCCACTTCATCCAAGGCGACGGTTTGCGCATCCTCTCTACTCCATCTCCCCAATTCATGAGTTAAAATAATCTTTTGAGTCAATCACTAAAATTTAACTCAAGAATAAAATGAACTTTGTTGTTCCCTCAACATACATGCTTCTAGTTGGTTGGCCTGCATACTCTTTATTCCTCGCATCATACACCTGTTGCTTGTGAACACCAATCTCATAGGAACCCTTGTTTATCTAAGTTGTTGGTGAATGTGATATGGTTGGATGAGATGAATCATGCTTCTTCTGCATAGAGTGCTTGGGAATTTATCTTGCAAAAATTTAAAATCTATAGCTCTATGCTCCTCAATGATCTTATATTCCTACCAAAGCCATATGTTGACTACATTGGAAAACCTACACACATATGCTGCTTGTCATTACATTGAGCTTTATCAAAATTGTGTGACCCTAGTGAGAAACTTGTCATACTCTCTTAGTCAAGATCACGTACACTCCACCTCACATGCTGAACTTCTACACTGGAAGTTAAGCAATACCACCATCCATCCACCAAAATAAGTACTCCACAAAAGCATTGTTACCTTTCTCTCTCTCTAATTATCATTGGAGACATGGCTATGCAAAAGAAAGAATAATCCCTGCTCATACAAAAGTAGAGCATGATGAAAAAAAAGAGAAGGGATAATGTTGAAAAAAAAAAGAGAAAGAAAGAATCATAGCCATGTCCTCCTCAAACATTCAAAAAGAGAAAGAGAGAAGAAACGCAGAAAAAAGGAATACAATTTCCACCACACCACCCTCATACACACTTGCACATCTTGATCAAGGTTGTATGACTTGCATTCTCCATGGATCCACCCTTTTGGTTCGGCAAAATATGTGATACAAGTATGCCTCTCTTTCATTCCCTACCAAGCTCCACATAAAGCCTTTTGTAGAAGTAGGATGAAAAGAGGCAAATCCAATGCCTTGGTAAGGAACCATACACATTGAGCGATTTGAGAGTGATCATTTGAGGAGTATGAGCTATGTTTTTACTTTGAAAATCTATCAAAAAACCCAAGTTACTCAGCAGAGGGAGTTATGATGACTTGAATCAAGACCGTTCCATTCCTCAACCGCCCAAGATGACATGGTAGACACATCAAAAGTTCACGGGTACAGGTATGGCTTGGAATAACTTGTATGCTAGCATCATACCAATAGAAGTCATGTTCCACCTTAGTCCTTCAAACTTTACTCGAGGACGAGCAAAGAGCTAAGTGTGGGGGATCTTGTTGACGGTCCTTACGACCCTTTTTTACCGTCAACTTTATGCACCTTTTGGAACCTAACACCATCACCAAGGGTAGACATAGGGCTTATTTCTAACAAATTCCACTAGTCTTGGTGAAATTATGAATGCAGGTGCATTTCATATGAATACGAGGGAAAACACATCAAGAAGCCCACAATTTATCACTCCGAGAAATCAGCATCGGCAGCCGAGGAAGACATGCACCAAAAAGGATACAAAACCTATTCAACTTGGGCCAAACCACCAAGACACATCATTAGGACCCAAAGGGGGACTCCTTGGTCCAAGCCCATGCATGATATCCCTCCGGCAACTCCACAGTCATCGCAGGATCACACACGATGGAGAAAAGGCCATAATTCAGCCACCTGGACTCTCCCTGGGCTATTGCACCAAGGTCAAACATCATAAGGGACCAAAGGAACACCAGCAAAAGGCCCAAGACCTGAGGAAACAAGAGGGGGTCGGCCGACTTGCCCTTCCCAGGTCGCCCGACCTGCTCTGAAGCCCAACAGGGCCCATCTTTGGCCTGCTGGCAGCCACCGACGTCCTGAAGTCGGTTACACCTGCAATCAATGCATTAAGGCGGTGGTTAAGGCGGTGGAGGCCTCCCAAACCGACCTACCAAGGCTATAAATAAAGGGGTACCCCCCTCCTCTCAACACACAAGAAGACAACACACATTGACACCAAGAGGAATCCAATCTCTAGCATTAGACTAGTCTCTAGGCTGTAGAGGATTAGAGGGGAGAGTTTGGTAGAGGAGAGGGCTGCCCTCCTTTTTGTGAGGACTTAGCCCAATCTTGTATCTTGAGGATACTTGCTAATAATATATTGTTCGTCGTTCGTTCGTTGTTCGTTCATCGTTCGTTCGTCGTTCATCTCATATTAAGTAAGTATCAAGGTCCACCTCAATAGAATTATCTTCTTTATTCCTCATGCCTTATGATTGTACTAGTATGATGATCATGTGCTTTCTATGTGGTTATTATCTAGTCAAGATTGGTTGCTTCATGCTTGACATGCTTTTATTCATTCTTTTATGTCCTTACACTCGATTCATGCATGAAATGGTGAGACATGCTCAGGCCCATGACTTGTTAATCCGTAGGGTTAGAGTTATGTGCGATATAGATCGTAGCTTGTTAATCCGCAGGGTTAGAGTTACGCATGTCTCACCCATTGACTTGATGATCCGTAGGGTCAGAGTCATGCATGTTCTAGCACTTGATCTGTTGATCCGTCGGGTCAGGATTAGGTGTACTCTTATTCCCGACTTGATGATCCGAAGGGTCAAAGTCCCGTGGGAATCGAGAGTACTGTTTAGCAATGTGAGCGTGGTGCTTAGGTTGATAAACAGCTTTGGGTGTTTGGTTGTCTGCTTGAACAAGAGAAGGTCTGGCAGTGAGGACTTAATTGCCTTATTGTCACGTGACCCTAGGACTGGCATTGGGGACTTAATCGCCCTAGTGCCACGTGTCCTAGTAGGGGGGTTTGCCGGTAGGTGGTGACAGCCCTGCTGTGCCTAATCCTCTTTGTTCTATGGTAGATAGCCTTGATTGCCTGGTAGAAGGAATGCCGGTAGGTGGTGACAGCCCTGCTGGTTACCCCCCTTGTTCCAGGTTGACATAGAGCTTAGACTTGTATGTGTTGCATGAGCAGGAATATAAGAAGTACATAAGGACCCATCTCGGCTCTCTTCTTAACCCCGCTTAGCCTAGGCTTAATTCTAGTGTTAGATTGGATTGCTCTGGTTGTGTTGTCACACTACCCCTACCATACTTTTATCCTTACCCCTGTTTAGACCTTGGTACATTATTAGTTATGTGATTATGAACTTTGCTATCTCGTAAACCACCGCCTTCCCTGTGGAAAATACGATACCCTTGAATACTCACGGGTGAAGTGCTACAACGGTATTCTCCATGCGCTTGCGGATTTATTTGTGACCGTAAGAAATACCAACAGTAGGCGCTCCCTAGGCAGTCAGCGGCGCCAAGGCAGTCAACAGCAAAATCCGAGAGCACAGTAAAAGTGGAGACCGCTGGGAGAGCAGAAAAATAGAGTCGTGAGCGGAAAATCTAATTGTCGGACGTCGTCACCCTTTCTCTGTCGGTCATTGCCACCTCTTCTCCGCCGCCACCGCCGCTCCTGGCATGGTCAGGAGAGGATGCGGTCAAGAAAAGAAAGTCGCACGAGAGAATAAGGTCAGAAGAACTTTCATAGGAGGGCTGATGGGTCAGCAAAAAGGTTGAATGGGTCATTATATGGCAGTCCGTCTCATGATTCATTCTTTATTTTTCAATTTTAACCTTATTTTTAATTTAAAATTAGTAAATTTGTAACGCTTAGAGAAACGCCTAGGCGCGCCTAGGCTCGCTTAGGCGCTAGGCGGTGGTTCACCGCCCGCCTAGCCCCTAACGCTTCTCTGAACAAGGCTCGGACCCAAGGGCTACTTCGTTGTGTGGGACCCAATCACAGGGGAGTGGGAGCAGGTGGTGAAATCGCCTGGCATTGACTGCATGTCCTATGCCGTGGCAGTGCTCTGTGCCACGGCACTGCAGCTGCGACCACCGCAACTGCCACGGTGGGCCCTTCCTTGTGCTGGTCTTGGGCCTCGGCAGCCGGCAAGGGCCCGTGCATGCACGTGTGTACTCTTCGAAGGCTCGGGCCTGGGGCACGCCGGTTTCGTTTGACGCGGACACCGATGCGTGGTTTGAATTGGAGTGCGGTGCTCTTGTTCGAGATGAACTCTGCTATCGCATCCTCGATGATAAAATTCTGGAATATGATCTAAGCAAGAATTGCTTGTCTTTGATCGACCCGCCGAACCTAGAACATGATGACTGGAGTAGTTTCGTCCTCATGCTTATGGAGGACAGATCACTCGGGCTCGTCGGCGCTAGGGGTTCAAGCCTTTACCTATGGTCGAGAAAAATGAAACCAGATGGAGTTGTTGTTGGGTGGGTAAGAAACTGGTACCTACTCGTTCTGAGAAGGAGGGGAAACTGGAGCCCAAGTTGATCGGTTCTGCTCAGGGTGTGGATGTTCTCTTCATGCGGACAGATGTTGGTGTCTTCATGTTTGAGTTCAAGTCAGGCCAGGCGAGGAAAGTTTGTGATAATTATTACGGGACTCAACGTAATGTGTTAGCACCGTTCATGAGCTTCTCCACTCGAGGTGCCAGCCTTTTGGACGTCGCTACGTAATACGGCCTGAAGTGTCTAGCTTTTTTTTTTTTTTTTTGGTGTGTGTACGTATGTTGAATGTACTAAACAAAGATAGAGGCTTGAGCTGGAGAGCATGTAAAATGTTAATTAATTCAATCATTCTTGTTGTTGGAAAGATGTCCCCGCATATCAAACCCAACCTTTAAAGCTTGGCTAATTTTTATAGCATGTTTCCTTGTGTTTTATTTTACTCTTTCTAACACTCTTATAATTTCAAAAGTTCAAAATACTCTTCACATGTTTTAAAAATTATTCAAAGTTGCCATTACGTAAAAATTACCTGCTTCTACCTAATATCTTCTTCTTCTTCTAATAATAATATAATAAACCAATAAAGAACCAGTTACGAGGAAAATCAGTTTCATCCTGTCATTCTTTGTACCATGTCATCGGAACCGTTCTGCCATATCATGGCCCTAAAATCGAACGCACCGAATGTTCCACCCACCCGGGTGTAACGCTCCCCTCCTATCTCTTCTAACGGTAACGTTAATTTTTTGGAAGTGTTGCTTTACCGTAACGCTTCAAAAAAAAATATTTTCTCACCCCCACGCCACCGTACCCGTCCGTAGCCCACCGAGCCTGATTTTAGGGATCGTAATTTATTTGTTGCCTCCGCAATCCTGATTGCATTCCTCTTGTTACGATTGCGTCTAAATCAAAATCTGCATAACAGGATCTGCAGCCTTCAGGTGATGGCTCAGTTGTACGCATGGCGAAGTGGCGACGGCGGCGTGGAGCGACAGGGAGGACCAGCGAAGTCGCCCCAAACCGCGTCCAGCGCAGGAGGACCCCGCCGCGCTTGCGCAGTGGGACGTGGCGGCGGTACGGGCTCGCGCTGGACGAGGCGCGGCGGATGCTCGCCGCCGTCGACGCGGCGCTGCGGGCCGCGCTGGGCCTGCTGGTCGACAATGACGGTCGCTTCGACAGAGTCGGCGGCAGCTGGACGATTATGCAAGTATATGCGCAAGTGATGATGTTCAGATTTCGTTTCACCTGTTCTCTATGCTTGGTTTCTCCCATGATTTGAGATAGGTAATTCATCTGTACATTTACTCCACTTCATTTGTTTCAACTGCTAAAAATTCGTTCCTGGGGCTGAAGTTCATGGATGTTCCCTGGCCTTGGGGCTGAGCTGGGCTGCTGCCGCTTCCTGGCTATGACAGCACTAACATTATTAATATTGTCGCAGGTTATCCACTAGACTGAAATTCTCATTTTAGGCAGCAGTTTGAATGATTGGTTTCAATATGAGGTTTTCAACTTTAGAAAAATACATATGTTCATATGCTCCTTTTTTCTACTTTCACCACACGTTGACGTTTCCTTGCCTCCAATGCTATTGTTTTTCTAAAACTATTCATACTGATGTCATGTAGAATGGGGTTTGCAGGATTACGGGTTCGAGGACTTTTACGGTCCCCCATACTATCTAGTATTATTTGAAAATACTAGCTAGTATTATGATCCGATAGTTCAAATCGATTGACTCCCCCTCATCAGTACTAGCTAGTATTCATGAGTAAATTCCTACCATGAGGGTAAAATTGGAAACCATTATAATGTTACACTTGCTATTAGTCTTTTTCAAGATCAAATTTACTAATCTGATGATGTGCGAGATCTCAAGAAATTAATCTGTTGAACATGTCCTTCGTCTCATCTTTATTCGATTCGGTGCTAGGTTAGGGTTCTTCTAATTTTCACGCACGCCGCCGCCGCCGCCTCTGCACTCGGCGAAGACTCCGCGGATGCCGCAGACAGAGCGTAGGGCCGTGTTGCGGGTGGTGCCGCCTTGAGAGACGCCGTGATAGCAAGGACGCATCCGCATGCATGCCCTCCGCGTCCACGACCATTGCAAATACATCTCGGGCCATGCACGTGAGGGAGAAGAGGAGCCTGCTGTTAACGCCGGAATGAGGAGCAGATCGTGTCCATCATCATGGCCGGCCCTAACTGATCTTCTCGAACCCAAAAGAACAGATTGACGTGCATTTGCTAAAGCTAGATACCCTGCACCCTAACATTGCACCGAAGCATCCATGTTTGCATGCTGCAATCCAAAGAACTAGTAATAAACATGAATATTTCAATTCCAAAACTACCCTCAAGAATACTATCTAGTATTGTTTATAGAATACTAGGTAGTATGGGGGACTGTAAAAGTCCTCTTACGGGTTCATTATTGCAAATGTCCGGCCGGGAGCAAGAACGAGCAACTATCAATGAAGATGGCATGCCAAAAAGTCCAAGTCTTTTGTCCTTTTGATTTTTATATAAGCCAATACTTGTTATAATCATATCCGCTCATGTCATCAAGCGTAATGCAGAAGAGGAACAGTGTTGTCAATGCTGTAAATAAAAAAAGCACCGCAAATCAGGTAAGAACGTCATAAATGCATCATCAGTTCAATCTTGAATTCAGTATATTTATTGATTTGTTAGATAATTCAGCAATTGTGAATGGCTTGTCTCAGAAAAGGAGGGTTCTGATAGACAGTTTGCAATGCAGCTGTGCACTGGGTATTTCAGTGTGAAGAATTGATATGATATGGAAAAGGAATAGTAAAACAGAGATGCCAGGAAGGCCACAAACTGTTATGAAAGAGTTGATTGCGCAAGTTCTGGTTTTCTTAAATAAATTTAATGCCCAGATGCCATGGCAACAGAAGTCAGGCATGTTCTGGTTTTGGATTAATAGGTGCATTGGCTTCCTCTCAATGGATAGAAATTGTTTGTAAGAAGAGACATGTGTCCTAGGAAGGATGAAAGTACTACATGACAAGATAGCCTAGGGATTTTTTTTTTCTTATTCCTCATGGTGCTGCAGCTCTGTTGTAGTTTTCTTTAGTAGAGAGAATATATTAATTTTATATAAAATTCAAATTAATGAGATTTCTCTAATCATATTCTGCAACATGACTCTCTGTTAACATATCACTTACATGACATATTGTTTGCATCATTTTCTTCTACGAATTTCTGTTAGATTTTGTGCAGTATAATGTATTAATATCCTAACAACCTATATTTATTTTTCACTTTCAAGCGCGATTCTTCGTTTGCCCTCTGGATAATATCACTACAAACGACGCCCCATGTGTGTTGCACCACTTTGCACTGCTTGATGGCACTTAAAAAACTCGATCAGCGAGGAAGACCTCCTCACTGACATCGTATTAAGGAGGGACCCATCGAAGCCTGGCCAGCGCGGGACCCACACCAAACCATGGGGGTCGACTGCAGCTGCAGCACAGGGAGGCAGGCACGTTTTTTTATTCGACCATGCATGCGGCACCCAGGATTCGATCCCAGGTGGGCAGCTTCACAGCCGATGGACTTTGCCATCGCGCTGTGAGCGCCTTCGCATTGCTTGATGGCACTTTGTGCATCATGTTATGGCAAGCACGACAAATGAGGAACCTCCAGCATAGGAAATAATGCATGGCATCAGGTGAGTAGGGTTTTTTATAGTCTTTTTTCATTGCGACATATCCTGCACTTGTTGTGCCTGATCTCAGCCAACCGTGAAGTCATGGACTGCACTAATGGAAGGCTACCGAAGAGCTACACAGTACAGGAACCTGTGACACCAAATAATTTTGAAACCTTTAGTGGAGGTTAGTATCTGGCTGTCCTTGATTATCTATAATGAGTTGGCCATTGAAAGTGGGATTGCTCGTATGATTTCCAGCTAGATAACCATCTCAAATCAAGAGTAGCGCCTCAAGGAGGCCTTCTGATGCCTTTAGATTTGAAATTGATGATGGTTGTGTTCTTTTTTTGGCTCCATGATGTCTTGATTCTTTCTATGCTATGGGATTTCAGCTGAATGGATGTCTGAGGCATGAGAGGACTGTGCTTGTAAGAAATCATCATTTAGATTATTTTTTTACAGATGGAGATGCTTTTTTACCACTGATTGACTGTTGACTTGACAATGTCGGAAATTTCAGTGAGTGCAATATTCGTCGCAAAAAAATGTTTCAATCATTAATATATTAGTTAATCTTTTCACTTAGCTTGAAAACCATTGGCATGATTGAATTATTGATTACACTAAACATTATTTTCCCGTTAACAAGATTCCTAGAATTAAGCCAATATTTTAAGAAGGCCATGAAAGTTAAACTGCTTTTATAATTCATAATAAGATGAACTATTAGGTGAATTTGTTTACAGGAAAATAAAATGTTCCTGAATTCATTTGCACCAACATGTGGACAGCTAGTCACACTCAAGCACAAAGCTGTAAAATTACTTAGAGCAATTAACAATATGTTTTTGTTGTAGCTCATAAAACCCGAAAGTGAAAAACTACAGCTTAATTTGATGAACTATCATTCTAACTGTGCTTAGAGAGCATTTATGCCATCTTTTGAGGTATATCCACCATGCCACATATTTGAGTATTCAAATTTTGAAGTGTTGATGATTTTATAAGGTGTGCAGGTGATAAGAAAATAGTGGCACCTGTAGACATAATAGAATGATTTCCGCGCTCTGCAACAGTGAAATTCAAACCAATCACCATTATCTAGGATTCCTGGTGGCGAAACTTGTACCTTGTGAGTGGCCATGTGTTGATTTTGCAAATATGAACATCAGATATTTCCTATGTTGGTAATTTTAGGAAGCAGATAATGAAAGATTGTTTCATCTTTGAATTCTTTCCACTTACAAGTTACAACTATAGTCAAACAAGGAAACATATACACTTAACTTCATCCTGGTTGATACACAGATTAGTTGAGCTTAGTCATTACTCCTAGTACATTAGTGTAAAGAGTCACCTTTAAATACAATGGCATTTTTTTAGATAAAAGATGGATGTAACTGAGTAAGAACATGATAATTAACATGAACTCTGTAGATTTTTTATTTGAATAGTGATTGAACTGAGAAACATGGATGATTCTCCTTTTTGTTGTTGAAATCATAAGGTTCATGGTGAAAGCATACAACCAAAAATCAACTGAAGAGATGGATAAAACATTTGGCAGAAGATATGACGACTATGGTGCTAGAGTGCCTTCTGTGCCTCAGAGCATCGAGTAATCCGAGAGTCCATCCCTCCTTGAGAGCTCACGTCTCGAACCAGATTTTAGTGATGGGCTGAACTCGTATGCAGCTTAACTTCGATTAAAAACAATTAGAAATTGTTTTGTTAAGAAAAATTGAAAACAAATCAATCCATAGGCCAGGCCGAGGTCATTTCCTGGAACTAGTCGCTCCTTGCAGAAAATACTAAACAACGCTCGTACTAAACAGCATTTGTCACTCTTCGAAGCCTTTCCCACTTTCCCCAATCTTCCAGCCGCCCTCACACCAGTGCGCCATGTCGGCGCCGCCGGAGCTCAACGGCGACACCACCGCTGAGATCCTCCTCCGCCTCCTGCCGGACGAGCCCGCGCACCTCGTCCGCGCGGCCCTCGTCTGCAAGCCTTGGCGCCAGATCCTCACCGACCCGGCCTTCCTCCGCCGCTACCGCGCGTTCCACCGAGCGCCCCCTCTGCTCGGCTTCTTCAACAACTTCGCCGCTGTCAACGACCTCCGCCACCCTAGCTTCTTCTCCACCCTCAAAGCAGCATCCCCCTTCCCAACCCGGGCGTTCGACTGTGCCGAATGGATTGTCCTTGACTGCCGCCACGGTCGCGTCCTCTTCGGCCTGTTTGCCGAGACGGTGAGCTACGTTGTGTGGGATCTGTTAGGCAAATAATCTTGATGCTTGTATTGCAATTGGAGAGGAATTACATATATAGGGGAGCCGGCATAGTTGGGGTATGCGGCAAGCCCTCAACCGATACAAGCATGGGCACAAAGCCCAAGGCCCATTAGCTAACACTAAACATACATGAAACATTCTGTCTAACACGCCCCTTCAGTCAGAGCGTCCAAAACTAGCCACTAGAGAGGACGTTCAGACTGGTACGAAACTCGGTGAAGACAGAAGTAGGAAGCCCCTTGGTGAAGATATCCGCATACTGAGAAGTGGTGGGAACATGAAGAACTCGAACTGCGCCGGCAGCAACCTTATCACGGACGAAGTGAAGATCGATCTCGATGTGCTTAGTGCACTGATGTTGCACTGGATTAGTCGAGAGATACACTGCACTTACATTGTCACAGTAAACAAGGGTAGCACGACGAATAGGAGAGTAGAGCTCCTCAAGTAACTGCCGAAGACAAACTGTCTCAGCAACTGCATTGGCCACAGCCCGATACTCTGCCTCAGCACTGGAACGGGAGACAGTGTACTGCCGCTTCGAAGACCAAGAAATCAGGTTATCACCAAGGAAAACACCATAGCCAGATGTAGAGCGATGTGTGTCCGGGCAACCGGCCCAATCAGCATCAGAATAACCAATCAGGTCGGAAACAGAAGAGCGATGAAGCTGGAGACCATGATCAAGAGTGCCACGAACATAACGAAGAATCCTCTTGACCAAAGCAAGGTGAGGCTCACGAGGATCATGCATATAAAGGCAAACCTGCTGAACTGCATAAGCGATGTCGGGTCTGGTGAAGGTGAGGTACTGAAGAGCACCTGCAAGGCCTCGGTAGTGAGTAGCATCATCAACTGGTGGACCATCAGCGGAGAGCTTGGCGCAGGTGTCAACGGGAGTAGAGCAGGGTTTGCAATCTGACATGCCAGCACGCTCAAGGACATCAATCATATACTGCCGCTGAGAGAGAAATAGACCACCATGGCGCCGTGTGACAGAAACACCAAGAAAGTGATGAAGAAGACCGAGATCCTTCATAGAGAATTCTGCGGTGAGAGCATCAATGATCCGACGAAGCAACTGGTGCGAGGATGCCGTGAGCACAATATCATCAAACATAGAGCAAAAGAGAAGCAGTATCTGAACCATGCCGATAGATAAAGAGTGAAGTGTCGGACCGAGCACCAACAAAGCCAAGAGACAAAATGTGAGAGGCAAAACGACTGTACCATGCACGAGGAGCCTGCTTCAGTCCATAGAGAGCCTTATTAAGGCGACAGACGTGATCTGGATGCGCAGAATCAACAAACCCAGATGGCTGCTCACAATAAACAGTCTCGGTGAGAGTACCATACAGAAAAGCATTTTTAACATCAAGCTGGTGAACTGGCCAATCATGAGAGAGAGCAACTGACAACACAGTGCGAATAATAGCGGGCTTAACCGCAGGACTGAAGGTCTCACCAAAATCAACACCAGGCTGCTGTGTAAAACCCCGAAGTACCCAGCGAGCTTTATAGCGATCAAGAGAGCCATCAGAACTGAACTTGTGTCGAAAGACCCATTTACCTGTCACAATATTAGCTCCTGAAGGACGAGGCACAAGATCCCAGGTGCTGTTGGCTTGAAGGGCAGTGTACTCATCAACCATGGCATCACGCCAATTCGGGTCTGCAAGCGCTCCCCTGTAGGTCTTGGGGATTGGCGACAGTGTCGTTGTCTGCAGGTTCAAGCGCTGAATGGGGAGCCGAAATCCAGTTTTGCCGCGAGTTCTCATCGTGTGCTCGTTGGCAACCGGATCGATGTGCACTGCAGAGCCAGGCACGCGAGCGCCTGGCGCATCAGCAGCGCGAGGGGCCGGGACAGCGCCACGGCCAGCAGCCCGCGGCGCAGCAGAGACAGCACCCCGCGGGGCAGCAGGGACAGGCGCGGCAGGCTGGGCCCCGGTGACAAGCTGGCTTGGAGTGGGGGACCGAAGCAACGACCCGCCACCAGTGCCCGGGGCCAGACCGACAGGCGACAGGCGGGCCGGACTGGCAGGGAACACCGGGTGGCCCGCGGGGCCCGCAGGTGTTGATGGCGAGCGGGGCACCGCAGTCCCAGGACTCAGCGGTCCAAAGCCTGGGGACGGTCCGAGAGGAGCACGCGCAGGCTCGGGCGAAGCACCAGGGGCCCCGCTGGCAACGACCTGCGGCGGAAAGCCAGCAGTGGCAGCGGGGAGGGGCCCGCCAGCAGCAACCTGAGGCAAGGGGCCAGCAGGGGCAGCGGGTCCGGTGCGACGTGTACCTGCATGCAAGGGTGTGCCAATGGGGCTAGGAGCAAAATCATGGTCAGTTAGAAAATCCAAATTGGATGAATGAAGGGGGGCAGGAAGCTCAGCGAAAGGGAAAGAAGATTCATCAAACGTGACATGACGGGAGATGATGATGCGATTGGAGGCAAGATCAAGGCAACGGTAACCTTTATGTTCAGACGGGTAACCCATGAAAACACAAAGGGAGGAGCGAGGAGCAAGCTTATGAGGGGCAGTGGCGGCTAGATTGGGATAGCACTTGCAGCCGAAGACACGAAGATGAGTGTAGGAGGGTGGGGTGCCGTGAAGCGCTGAGTATGGTGTGGCAGAATGAAGTGTCTTGGTGGGAAGGCGATTAAGCAAGTAGGTGGCGGTATGAAGAGCCTCTACCCAATAAGCAGCTGGAAAGCTAGCCTGAAACATAAGCGTGCGGATGACGTCGTTGATGGTGCGAATGATGCGTTCAGCCTTGCCATTTTGAGGGGAAGTGTGAGGGCACGACATGCGAATAGAGGCGCCATGCAAGAGCAAGAACTGCCGTGTGGAGGAGTTGTCAAACTCGCGACCATTATCACATTGGATGCTCTTGATGGAAGTGCTGAACTGCGTAGCAACAAATGTAAAAAAGTGAGAAAGCGTGGAAAAAGTGTCAGATTTAAGGCGCAGGGGAAAGGTCCAGAGGTAATGCGTGCAATCATCAAGAATGACAAGGTAATACTTGTAACCAGAAACACTGACCACAGGGGATGTCCAAAGATCACAATGTATTAAATCAAAAGGTTTGCTAGCACGAGAACTGGACCTAGAAAAAGGCAAGCGCACATGACGCCCAAGCTGACATGCATGACAAAGTGTATCCGACTCACTTTTATTACATGAAATGTCTAAAGATGACGCTAAACGAGATAAAGACTCATGACCAAGATGACCGAGACGTCGATGCCAAAGGGTGGATGGAGTGGTGGCCAATAGAGCACGAGGCTGAAGCACCGAGGGATGGATGGAGTAGAGCTCCCCGGAGCTATTGCACCTGACGATCACGTTCTTCGTTATGAGGTCCTTCACAGAAAGGCCAAAAGGGTCAAACTCGACAGAACAATGATTATCAGTAGTGAATTGACGAACAGAGATAAGATTCTTAATAATGTCAGGGGAAATAAGAATATTGTGCAAGTATAAGGGGCCCCGGGTGGAAGGAAGAATAGAAGAACCAATAGAAGTGACGGGCAAGAGAGAACCATTGCCAACAACAATATTGGTCGGTGTAGAGAGGGAGGGGGGTTGGGAAGAGACAAGAATACCGGGGTGCGATGCCATGTGCGAAGATGCGCCGGAATCCATGACCTACTCCATGCCGGGAGGAGGAGTGAGGGTCATGGTTTGGAATGCTTGCGCCAAAGCATTGGGGTCCCACTGGAAGCCGTGTGGAGCAGCAGAAGTCGGTGCTGGCTGGACTGCAGGGTAGGCCGGCATCTGTGGCCCGTAGTAGCCGTATGGGCTGTATAGTGGCATCGGCACGCCACCGTAGGCCGGCGTCGGGGCGAATGGGCCAGCGGGAGCAGGCGGCCCACTTGCCGCAGTGGAGGTCGAAGCAGCGTAGGCCTGGGGAGGACGGGCCGACCCAGTGGACTGAGAGGAGGGCCGCGCGCCGAGCAGGCCGCTGACGCGGCGAGGGTCCGCGGTTGTGGGCCACACCGTGAACGTTCCGGTCCATGGATCGAAGGAGGGCCTCCACGAGGCCGGCCCGGCAGGCTGTGCGCCGCCATTGTAGCGTGGTGCGCCCCCGTTGCGGCGGCGGTTATTGCGCTGACCGCCGGCGCGGCCGCCATTGCCGTGGCCTGGGGCGCCCCCGGAGCCGGAGCCGGGATGCGGAGCGCCGGGTGGCGGTGGCGCGCCATACCCGTGGCCGTTGTGCGCCGAAGCAGGATGGGTTGACGTAGAGGCGACGAAGGCCGAGGACGGCGTCGTGGAAGAAGACTTGCCCGGAGCTGTCATCTCCTCAACCTCCAGGTCAGCCCGAAGATCGGCGAAGCACGGGAAGGGCCTCTGGCGCTTCACGATGGAGGCCAAGGTCGCGAACTTTTCATTGAGGCCCCGGAGGACGTTCAAGACAAGCGTGCGATCGTGGACGACCTCGCCAAGGTCGCCGAGAGCATCCGCCGTGCTCTTCATCTTTCGGCAATAATCTGCAACAGAGAGATCACCTTGGACGAATTTGCGCAGCTCGGCGTCGAGGAGGAGGGCGCGGGTCTCCTTGTTGCCAACGAACTGTCGTTCGAGAGCAAGCCAGACGTCGCGGGAGGTCGGCGACGCGGTGTGGACGAGTTCATGAAGCTCGTTGGAGATGCAGCCGAATAGCCAGGACTTGACGGTGAAGTCCATCCACCGCCAATGGGGATCCGTG
Organism: Eragrostis curvula; assembly: GCA_007726485.1. Lineage (NCBI taxonomy): Eukaryota > Viridiplantae > Streptophyta > Magnoliopsida > Poales > Poaceae > Eragrostis > Eragrostis curvula. The sequence goes on from CM017442.1 coordinate 39,995,694, forward strand.
GAGAAGTCCTCGTCGGAGAGCACGAGATCGGAGAGATCGTACTTCTCCACGGTGTTGAGGAAGAGGCTGCGCCACCGGGAGTAGTGCGGCGACGTGTAGTCGAGCTGCAGGGGCACCATCGCTTTGATGTTGGGGACGGCGACGGCCTGCGCATGGAGGGTGGCGCGGTGCGCGGCGATCTGGTCCGCTTCAGCCTTGGCTTCAGCGGTGCGCGCGTCTTCGAGGCGCTTGGCTTCAGCAGCGCGCTCGTCTTCGAGGCGCTTCGCCTCGGCCTCCTCAGCGGGAGTCATGAGGAGGAAGGATGGGAACGCCGGAACGGAGAATGACGACGATCGGGGAAGGAGGAGTGGCACGCCGCGGCGGCGAGGAGGAGGGTGGCAGCGGCGGCTAGGTTAGGAGGATGCGGAAGCGAGGTCCTGGAAAACCTACTGATACCATGTTAGGCAAATAATCTTGATGCTTGTATTGCAATTGGAGAGGAATTACATATATAGGGGAGCCAGCATAGTTGGGGTATGCGGCAAGCCCTCAACCGATACAAGCATGGGCACAAAGCCCAAGGCCCATTAGCTAACGCTAAACATACATGAAACATTCTGTCTAACAGGATCCCGTCACCGGCGATCATCAGGAGCTGCCGGACCCCGCAGCGTCCCTTAAGTACTACCACACTGCTGCGGTGCTCTGTGCCGTGCGTGGCTGCGACCACCTCAACTGCCACGGTGGCCCGTTCCACGTTGTCATGGCGAGCCCGGACGGCTTTCCATGGACTACCGTGGCGCGCCACTACTCATCCAAGACTGGTGCTTGGAACGCCTCTGCTCATCTTGGTATTGATTCACGTGTCATGAAGCCTAGTGCGCTTGTTGTTGGTAATGATATCTACTTCCAAGTTTCGTTGAATGAGGTAGTAATTCTGAGGTACCACATCGAAACGAATTGCTTGTCCGCGATACATCCTCCTAGGACGCACGTCAACATAGGGGACTTTGGCCTGTTGTCAATGGGGGATGGTTTGCTGGGACTCGCCGGGATTATGGGTTCAAGGATTTGCATGTGGTCGATGAAAGTCAATCCAGAGGGAATTGCCGGATGGGTGCGACGCAGGGATATTGAGATTGTGACAGGGATTCCTTCTATTCCCTGCAGCAAAGCACGAGTGATTGCTTCTGAGGATGGCATGGGTATCATCTTTGTTGTGACATATGTTGGTCTCTTCATGGTCGACCTCAAGTCAGGCCGGAAGAGAAAGGTAGACGATGATGGGAACTACTTCTCGATCTCCCCCTTCATGAGCTTCTACACTCCAGGTTCGGTGCTACCCGATTGCTTAGATTAGATGTAATCCTGCAGTGTACATGTTATATACGGTTGCTCTATTCTGGTTTGTAGAGACTTAATGGAATGCAACTAATATTTATCTATTTATGATGTTGGCATGTGCTGTGCAAATTGCATACATGGCATTATGGGAAGATCTTGTCTGTTTCTTATTAAGTTAGGATTGTTAAGACTGTTCCTGAATGGGCAAGACGTGCCCAACATATGGAAAATATACGTGATGTTGGTCAATGTTAGTCCAATTTGTATTTTGACATTGTCCGAAAATTGTCCGAAGATCTTGTCTGTTTCTTATTAAGTTAGGATTGTTAAGACTGTTCCTGAATGGGCAAGACTTGCCCAACATATGGAAAATATACGTGATGTTGGTCATTGTTAGTCCAATTTGTATTTTGACATTGTCCGAAAATTGCACCTGAGTTTTGTTTGGCATGAAAATTGCTGCATACTGTCCAAAAAATGGGCAAGAGTTATGATCTGGTATATTGATTTATCATGGCTGTTCTAAAGCTCACACTCTAAACCTAACCTTGCAATCCTTTGGAATTGCACTGAGAAATCATAAGCTAATCTTTTATGGCATTTATTTCTGGCATGTTTTTTTTTTTTTACTCTGCTCCTAAATTCTACACGGTAGATACTCTCTACTGTCACAAGATTGTAGCTTTTTTTTGTTAGATTTGAATTGTTGAACACCATCGTTGAACCTTGCAAGATACGGTAGGAAGTAATGGAGCTTTCTCTTGTTATCTCAGTAACTATAAGTTCTTGTGAATCGAATAACGTATGCGATCTACAGGATATGGCTATTCTGATTTTTTTTTTTAGATTATGTGGCATCTCTAGTCCCAAACTTTTAAACCGTTAGAATCACGCTAGAAATCATAAGCTAATGAGTTATGGCCTTTTTGTTGCACATTATTTTACTCTGCTTGAAATACTAAACAATATGAACATTACTAATTCAACTTTAGAAATGAGCTATGAAACAAATTTAACCTATATGCATGCTATGAAACATCTTTAACTTTTACGCATGGTACTTTCAGATTGTGCTAGCAGCAAATTGCCATCGCTGGGGGGGGGGGGGGGGGGCACACTGATGACTACTAAGCAAGTTGAAGTATAGTGCATCGGACCATCAAGCTGGGGCTGCTGCTGTTGCTATCTGGCAGTGTTGGTGCATCAAAGTGTTCTATATTCTGTTGGTTTATTTGAGTTGTGAAAGCGTAAGCCATTATGGTTTTTGTGGACATTATGTTCTGCATCTCTAGTTAGTTATGATCGTGGCTATGAAGGCTAATTTTCATGTTTTCTGTTAATCATTACTCTGGTTAGTTAGCTTATATAGATGGTATGTCTACACCAAACTGAAGACACATTTCGGTACTTTTAAGTGAAAGTTATTGGTGTTTCAGTCTATCATTCTTTCTGTAACGAATATCTTCAGTATTCAGGAACACATTTGAAAATTAAAGTGATAAAAATGTAGCTTACTTTATGCACACAAGGATCAATGTTGTTTCATTCTTTCTTTGTAGAATTATAAAATACATCTGCATTCTGCAGCTTGCTTTCTTGTAAAAGGAAGCTAATTCGGAGAATATACTGTACAAATATTGCCAAAAAAATTATTGACTTATACGGTGAGAATGTATTGCATCAGGATTAGCAGTTATCACGGTTCATGAGAGATTAATGGAACCCCATTTTCTTGGGGAAAAATATGTGCATCTTTTGTAAGTATTGTCCTTGAAAAATACTAGTATATCCATTGGGCATTCTAGTGGTTATGGCTAGACTGGCTGGCAATACGGTCAAAATCTATTAATTTGTAAATTTATTAAAAGGGTGTACTTGTCTGAAAGTATATGATGTATTACTACCTCTGGTTTTTTATTCTTGTCTTTAGGGCAAGCTAATTAGCACAAATTCGAACTAATCAGCTTGCCCTAACATCAAGACTAAAAATCCAGAGGGAGTTATGTTAGAACTAAGGGGAACCAAGCATGCCTGCACCTGTGTTGTAAAATATTACGGTTCCTCTTCAATTGTCTCCATCTCCTTTCTACCTGTGAAGCAGCTGCCACGTAAAATTCAGATTTGGGTGATTCATCAGGTGTAGAATCACAATTATAAATCACTTTGTCATGAACAGTATGGTCCTATTGTTTGATTCTTATTGTACAAACTGCTCCTGTATAAATTTGAGTGTTGTTGTATTTAATTTTGAAAATGTGTCAAATTTTATTTATTTGCTCTCATGAGTTTCTTCGTTTTACCCCCTCAAATTGGTCTAAAAATACCTCCTAAATGCATATTCAGGATGTAAAACTTATTGTTTGTAATCTGAACCTCTAGCAACGAGCATTTTGTTGAAGCAAAATTTATGCGTCTAGTGGTGTTTTTAGTTGATCGGGCCGGGTTTATACATTTATGTTTTTGAAAACAACCATTTAAGTTCTCAAAATATTGGCGAACTACATATTTCAACCATGAACTGCAAAACGGCAGTAAAATGGACCCAAAACTGGGAAAACCAGAAAAACCGGCCATGTCTGGTTTACCCGGTTAACCATTTTTTGTTTTAAACGGCTAGACAGAATCAAGTTTGTCAAAAAAATTATTGACAAAAAGGAAAATAAAAGAACAAGTCAGTTTGTCAAATTTTCGTGAAACCAATCCATAGTTCTGAGGACATGTGCATGTGCAACATAAATGGATGCATACCATTTCGCATAAAATCCCATGATACTTTATTGTCTCCTTTTGACTTGGGAATGGTCTGAGTCTGACGAGGTTGGTGGAGTAGTGGAGCCGGAACCAGCCTTGACCAATGCTGCTCTGCCTCGCGCTCGGCCTTCCCCACACAAAACAGAGTACCAGAACAGAGTACTCACGACCGAGCCATGGCGTCGCCGGCGGAGCTCACCGACGACGCCGCCGCCGAGATCTTCCTCCGCCTCGCGCCGGACGAGCCCGCGCACCTCGTCCGCGCCGCCCTCGTCTGCAAGCCCTGGCGCCGCGTCCTCACCGACCCGGCCTTCCTGCGCCGCTACCGCGCGTTCCACGGCGCGCCCCCTCTGCTCGGCTTCCTCGACAACCTCGCCACCACTCGCCACGAATCAACCGTCCCCAGCTTCGTCTCCACCATCCAAGCCTCCCCCTTCCCCAGCCGGGCCTTCGACCTCTGCGCCGGCTGGTGGGCCCTCGACTGCCGGCACGGCCGCGTCCTCTTCGGCCTGTCCGCCGAGCGGGTGAACCTCGTCGTGTGGGACCCCCTCACCGGCGAGCACCAGGAGCTTCCCGACCCCGGGATCCCTCGTGGGCTCTACTCCGCGGCGGTCCTCTGCGCCGTCCGCGGCTGCGACCACCTCGACTGCCACGGCGGCCCGTTCCGCGTGGTCTTGACGGGATTGGACTACTCTGCAGGTAACGCCGTGCGGGCGCACCTCTACTCTTCCGAATCTGGCGCCTGGATCGCCTCTGCTTTTCTCGGTCCTTGTCACCATGTCATGCGGAAGCCGAGTGCGTTTGTTGGAGACGATGTCTACTTCCAGATGATGTGGGATGACATGATTCTGAGGTACGACATGGAGAGGAATCGCCTGTCCACCTTCCATCCACCCTCCTGCGGGGCACGCCAACGAAGGTGGCATTGTGCTGATGCCGATGCAAGACGGTTTGCTGGGGCTCGCTGGAATTAGGGGCTCAAGGATTTGCCTGTGGTCAACGAATGTCAATCCTGAGGGAGTTTCAGGGTGGGTGCGATGCGGGGACATTGAGCTTATGACACGGATCCCGTTTATGCCATATAGCGAAGCATATGTGGTTGGTTCTGCTGAGGGATTGGGCATCATCTTTGTGGCTACAGAGGTTGGTCTCTTTATGATCGACATCAAGTCAGGCCGGGAGAGGAAGGTAGGTGATCCTAGGAATTACTTTGCCATCTTCCCCTTCATGGGCTTCTATACGCCAGGTTCGGTGCTAGTCCATGCTTATATTAGTTGTAACTAGCAAGGTGGCCCGCGCAAATTGCGCGGCTAGCCCTACTAATATGATTTGTTTTATGTTAATCAAATTATTTTTTCAATGATTGTATCCATATTTGCATCTCATATAACTTTATAAATGATGGTATAACTAATGTTTATTCATACTTGAAGCGGTGTATGATGAGGCTTTGTTCTTCCAAATAGTTTTCCTTACTTATTTATGTTTATTGCTGACTTTTCCCTTTCTCTCCAGAACCTTCGTTGTTTGCTATACCTTCAAGATGATTCAAGCTCTATTATCTTTGTTGTCCCCTAGTTACTCACAACATCCCAATCGTTAGGCTCTGACCTTTTTAATCTGATTTGTTTCATGTGAATCAAAATTTCTTTTTTATTGATTGTGTAAATATTCATCCTACAGGACTTTATAAATGATGGTTTAGCTAATGTTTATTCATACTTGTGTATGATGGGGCTTTGTTCCAAATAGTTTTTCTTTATGGAAATATGCTTATCCATATTTGCTCATTGATGACTTTTCCCTTTTTCTATCCTGAACCTTAGTTGTTTGCTATACCTTACAAATGATCCATGCTCTATTATCTTTCTCGTCCCCTCCGGACATCCCAATCTAAACTCTAACCTTTTTTGCACTCGGCATCTCTAGCCACTATGCTCTCGCTGACAAATATTAGAGCACACAACATAATTTGTGTATATGTTATATATTTAGTACTATTAAACTTGAAGAGAGCCATTTTTTAATCATAGAGAGTTTCTATCCGTGGCTTCATATGTGCACATATATTGAGGCTTAGACGAAAATTATTGTGTACCATAAATGAATTATCTGCCTTTTCCCATCAGCTTTAGTTTTTGGGTGCAATTGTTTGGTTCATAGTAGTTTAACAAAATATATTAATAATATACCTATTTTCTAACAACTTACTTTGTTTGTTGGGTCAACATATTGACGATGCTTGGGGATTTATAGTTGTCCTATCTTTTAAGAAACTGAGTTGCACTAAAAAAACGGGAGGCAACAGTTAGATTCTTTGTCAATGCACTTAATTAACAAAAGTTTATTCTCCACCTTTCCAGTCACGAAGTTTTTTTTCCCCATAAAAGACCCCTAATTCTGTCACCTAGGCTTGGACGCTTATCATATCATTATGAAACATTTTGAACAAATTTATTTTAAATATAAGTAGCATAATCAAGCCTTTGTTGGCAAGAAGAACAAAACATTTGAGAACTGAAGGATAATTTACACTGTTACGTGCGGTTTTATACAGACAGATAAAATGGTTAATTAAGAGTCCGGACAGTTATACTTTTGTATTCTTGACTGATCATGTGCGATATTGCGATGTTATGGTGAAGTTAGATGGCTTGTCTATACATGACAAATTGACAATATTTCTTTTTCCCTAGGTCAAGGATGCATGATACTGCTCTAGATTTCAAACTACACTACTTGCTAAACACAACGTATATGTGGCGTTTTCTCCCATATACAGGTGTGTCGCAGGTAATGCATTTATATATGGTTTTCTCCTGCAACTATTTTTGCAAGGAAAATGAACGTGTGTATCCAATGTTCTTGTGTTCTTGACTCACTTTTGGTCTATAGGTAGGGGCCTGCAAGTTATTCTTTTTTGTTTAAAAAATATACAACTAAATTGGTTTGCTTTATTACCTCTCTTATATCCGTCATAGAAAAGCTATACCATTGGAATCTGATTCCGAAATAAGTTCCAAACATGAATTGCACATATTTTTCGTGTGTAATTTTAAATAAACTTGACAAATGCTAGTGGCACAAATGAAGGTGAGTGTGCTACAGTTTATACCCTGGCAGCACTCCACGAACAACCATGCGTTTTTTTTTTCCGACCAACAACCATGCGGATTGACAGCCTGCCGGTACAACACGCAGGGCCGGTTTCTTGGTCCGGGGCGAATTAAAAGTCGGGACCCGCTCAATATAAAAATTAACATCTTACTTATGTATATTTATGGTTTTTAGTAACAAAAATACCATTTTTTGCCTGAGTAACAAAAGTAACATTCCAAAGCTATTTATCAAATTAATCAGAAATTGTACTCCCTCCGTTTTAATTCTATGACACCATTGACTTTTTTGTTTAACTTTGACCAACAATATATATGAAAATAATTAGTTGCTTAACGTGAAATGTATATTTTTGAATCTATCATCAGAAGGAGTTTAAGATTAACTTATACATTTAGCTATTTACACAAATATTTACGAATAAGACGAATGGTCAAAGTAACGAAAAAAGTCAACGGCGTCATATAATTAAAAACGGAGATAGTATTACCTTACAATTTTCATGTAGCACTTCTAAATGCGAAATCGCTGACGGTTGAAACATTTTCCCATGGCTCATTGATATGATTCTATCAGTTTTCTTTCTTTTCACAGCCTGATGCATACTTTCACTTACATGATCATAGCAGTATACGAACCTTTTTTAGAGTTTTAGCAGTATACAACCTCTTTCAGCGGACTTCGTGGCACGTGGATGTCGACTTGTCGGGAACAGTGATTTAGTTGTCTAGCTGGAGGTGGAGTTTTTACCCTGCAACAGCATCGGATGGAGTGTTTGCCTGACGGACGAAAGCCATTAGCTTGCTCATACGTATATACATGCATGCTTACGGTGGGGTCCCTAGGACAATACGCTACGCTGCTTCTTCACTGGAACGTCGCAAATCCGAGGCTGATGGCGCCCGGGTCGCCCCTGTAGGCGAAGTACGGGAACACGTTGGCCAGCAGCAGCGCGCCGGTGGTCTCCAGGAACCGCGCCACGTCCGCCATGTACGGCCGCGCGACGCCGTAGTAGCTCACCGACATCGACACCCTGACGGCACCCGCGACATGGACATCAGCCCGCGCGGCGTGGACGTTCCACATCGCCGGGACGATGCACGGCGTGGCGCCGCCGTCGAGCTCGTTGCCGACGGCGATGTGCCGGATGTCCACCGCCGGGTAGTAGGGCGCCACGTAGTCCCGAACGAACGCCGCCGCGACCTGTCGTTGCCGGTGTCGAGGAGGACGCTGCCAAGGAGGAACCCTTTTCGCTTTTCCACGCTGCTGTCCTCGGCCGCATTGTAGACGCCGCTGCTATCAATATCAAATTCTTTTCCACGTTGCTGCCCTCAGCATGCATTGATGCCAACAACAATATACAGGAAGGCCTAATTTCGTGTAGGATTGATTAGATATAAAAGAACGGATGAGACCGGGTCCATCACGGTTTAGTTTGTCGTTTTTTTCCTAGCGGGAATACGGCTTGTCAACAATGTAGGATTCTATCTATACGGGCAGCTCTTTTTTTTATTCAATGAGATATGCATTTTTTGTTCGCCGTTATTTCCTATTTCGAATGTTATCTGTTGACAACTTGTAGTTGGCAAAGACTCTTGATCGAAAACCCATCTATACGTGTACCTTTGATATGAGTAGTTTTTTTCCTTTCATTTTTTATTCCGAATTTACCAGTTTACAAATTGTAGTCGGTATAGACTCTTTGGTTAATCTATACCGTTAGATGTTCATAAAATCCAACGGCTCGTAGCTTTTCTTTTTTTCGATTAACGTGGTAATTTCGTGGCCTTGAGAGCAAACGTGGTGGCTCCTTTTTCTCTTCAAATACTAAGATAATAGATCCTGCACTGTATATACTACATATTGTGGCTTTATTCTTATTTGTAATTTGTAAATACTTAGAGGAATGTAACAAATATTTATCTATTGGCATATAAAAGTTATAAACGATGATGTTGCTCTGTTGCAAATTGCATATATGGCATTATCGGAAGGCATCACCTGATTTTTATTAGAATTGAATTGTTAAGCATTGTTCCTGTTCTGTGCAAAAGCAAATAAAGGCTAACTTTTGTCTCGCACAGCGAAACATCAAGCTATTTTTCTGTCATTTTTGCTTGCACATTATTACTGGTCTGCTTGTAAGTGCTACATATTTGGTGCTATACTCTTTCATCTCAAAATGTTGTGTATGGTGTGCTATGAAACTATTCTAAAATGCATGTTTGATACTTTCAGATTGTACCAGCGGCAAGTTACCGTTGCAAAGGAGGACACATTAATCAGAACTGAGCCGGGTTGTACCTTGCCAATCTACAGATCAATCTAGTTGAGTCTGCTGATGCTGTAAAACTTATAAACACTGGGCTACTGCCTTGCAAGTATACCCCACCATATGGTTAGTTCTGGACCTTATGCTGTTTCTCTCTAGCTTGTTATGACCATGATTGTGAAGACTATGTTTCAGGTTCACAGTTAATCTTGTATTGACTTGTTTCATTTTGGTGTTGTATTGATGAACAACACAAGTCGATTCAGAACTGTATATAAATAGGGGCCCTTGACTAAAAGTTGCATCTGAGCACTCACGTTTATTTTTATTTCTAGACAGGATTGGTAGCTGAAGCTTTTTTGTCGTTTGGAACTGAAAATGCTCAATTTTGGCTCAGTTTCTTTACTCAAGGTTTCTTGTCAGTTGGATTACATATTGTTTCAGTTTCTTTGAAGGGGCATTGTGCTCTATTCTGTCTGTAGAACACTAGAATTGGCACTGCTTCCCAATAGTGGGGAAACTTCCTGACTCATTGAAACTCCAGCTTGTCCCAGAATTAGCTCCTTCAGTGGTGCATGCCAACGAAGGTGGCATTGTGCTGATGCCGCTGGAAGATTGTTCGTTGGGGCTCGCCTGCATTAGGGGCTCAAGGATTTGCCTGTGGTCGATGAATGTCAATCCTGATGGAATTTCAGGATGGCTGCGTTGCGGGGATATTGAGCTTATGACACGGATCCCCTTTATGCCATATAGCAAAGCACATGTGATTGGTTCTGCAGAGGGATTGGACATCATCTTCGTTGCCGCAGAGGTTGGTCTCTTCACAATCGAGCTCAAGTTAGGCCGGGAGAGGAAGGTAGGCGATCCAGGGAGCTACTTTGCCATCTTCCCCTTAATGAGCTTCTACACTCCAGGCTCCAGGTATGGTGCTAGCCCATTGCTGAGATTAGATATAATCCTGAACAGTAGTGCTTTATATACGCTTGTTCTATGCTCGTTTTCTAAATAGTTAGTGGAATGTAAATAATATTTATCTATTAACTGGTAAACGTTAGCAGTGATGATGTTGGCCTACTCTGTGCAAATAGCATATACAGCATTGTTGGATCACATGATTTTCTTTAGTTTAGAATTGTTAAGCATTGTCCCTGGATTGGGCAATTGTCCCAAACCGATCCTTTCACAATCCAGCAGAATCCAGACAATAAAAACCCAATAATGTGAACCTTTGTACTGCACAGAGAAATCTCAAGCTTTTTTTTTTATCATATTTCTTTCCAGTTTATTTTACTCTGTTTGTACATCTACATATTTGGCACTCTACTATTTCATTTCAAAAAATTGTATGGAGTGCTATGAAACTATTCTAATCTGCATGTTTCGATCTTTCAGATTGTACCAGTGGAAAATTACCATCGCCAAGGAAGACACTTTAATCACTACTGAGCTTGATTGTACCTGGCCAATCTACAGATCCATCCACTCGAGTCTGCTGATGTGCAGCTGCAGGGTTAATACCTTGCAAGTGAACGCCGCCATATGCTCAATTATGGACCTCATGTTCCTGCTCTCAGCTTATGACCATGACTGTGAAGACTCTGTTTCAGATTCACAACTAAGATTGTATTGCCTTTGTTTCATGTTGGCCAGTATTGTACTGATGGATGCACTCAGAATAGGGTATATATGTTTGGGTCCTTGACTGAAATTTAATCTAAGTAGTCAGTTCATTATTTGTTAACTTCTGGATGGAGGCACTGGCTGCAGCTTTTTCATGAATGGTTGGAACTGAAAATGCTCAAATTTTGGTTCAGTTTCTTTACTCTTAGTTTTCTTGTCAGTTGGATCACATGCTGTTTCAAGTAGACTGAGGGGGGCTATATTGCTCCATTCTTTGTGTGCAGACCACCAGGATGTACATTAGAAGGGAAAAAGCAACCTCACTCATCGAAACTCTAGCCTGTCCCTGAATTAGCTGGTTCATATTTCCCTGGCAGGAAGCATCATTCATGTATGTAGGCTGCACACATTGGCACATCCACACAGCATGACAGGCTGTAAATTATTTTTGTACTTATAAGTTGTATTGACTCTAGTATGTGGAACTGAAATATTAATGTTGGAACATCATTAAGGTGTAACCTCGCATGGGTGGTGTTGCTACTACCTAAATTTGTTTTGGTCACACTTGTGATTGAAAAAAATAAGCTACAGATACAACAAAGAAATTACTGATGATGCATCATATATGTTTCGAACCATTTTCGAATGTTGAAAGAGACTTTGAACTGTTTTCAGTGGATTATGAACTAATATATTGCAAAGTAAAGATTCAGATTTAGCAACTCTTTTTATTTAATTATTATAACCACCGGTACTATATATATCAAATGGTACATTAATGATTGACTATTTCACCTGCTGTAGCCATATAATTGCGGGGTAAGCAGAATGTTTGTAAACGAAGGGGTGTTATTTCTCAAACAGTAACGACATATATAGCCTTGCAAGTAACATCGAGCACGTGAGACACGATAAGACAAGTAGTACAATATACTATTATATGATCCAAATCAACACTAGTTAGTTCATGCCGTGGATGTGCGGACAAACTTTATTTATAACAGTATAACACACATACACTTTTTTTCTCTTTTTTTCCCTCGCAAAAAGAAAAAAGAACATACACTTTTTTTTCTCTTTTTTTCCCTCGTAAAAAGAAAAAAGAACATACATTTTTTTTTTTGCGAGTAGCATAACACACATACACGACCACACTTACGCAATGTTGTTACCGTTTTCTCTTTGAAACTCTCGGGGGATGGTGCTTCTCGACTTTGAACGATGCAACACCATGTCTAGAGGCCCAGCCCACATTATAATTCTTCAGCTCTGGCTGACGGATGAGGCACACGATCGCCTTTGATCTGACCATCTCCCCCACTTGTTCTATGCCACAAATTCTGCATTCCCCTTCATTGGTTGTAGTCTCGACGGCAACGCCGTTCTGCAGGTTGTCATGAAAAGGCGTATGGGGAAAGAAGGTAGTTGTGAGCTTTAGAGGTGGCCAGTCTCTAATCACTTCTCTGATGCTACATGAGCTGTATTTTAGTGCTGAAACATAGGACTGAAATTGGACAAAAATAACCGGTTCTGGGAACAAGTGTGATAGCTCAGACGTGGTGGCGTCGTTAGACCACTCATTTGCTGTGCAACATAGTGGATCTGGGCGACAAGGTTCACGCCCTTCAATGTAAGGTAAGAAACCATATGAATGGCAAACTTCCTGTACATTAGTAGGTAGCTGAGTGAGTTCTCCTATTGCGGATCGAGTCACAAGCTTGAACTGTGATGTCAGTGCTCGCAAGCAATTACTGGCAATCCCTACTATGTCAGTGCTTTCCGAGAGCCGTAGAATCAATATTAGGCCGAAACTTTTTCCAGGCAACCTTGCATAACGAAGCACATGTGATTGGTTCTGCAGAGGGATTGGGCATCATCTTCGTTGCCACAGAGGTTGGTCTCTTCACAATCGAGGTCAAGTTAGGCCAGGAGAGGAAGGTAGGCAATAAAGGGAGTACTTTGCCATCTTCCCCTTAATGAGCTTCTACACTCCAGGTTTGGTGCTAGCCCATTGCTTAGTTAGATGTAATCCTGAATGCTAGAACTTCATATACGGTTGTTCTATGCTCGTTTTCTAGATAGTAAGTGGAATGTAAATAATATTTATCTATTAACAGGTACTCCCTCCTTTTTTTATTCTGATGGCCACAATGCTTAATGGAGCCGCCATCATGGATAGAGCCCTTTTTCTGATAGCAGCAAATGAGAGCTGCCCACAACCACAGACATCAGAGCACATTGCAGCTGTTGAAATTATGCGTCTTCAACACATTATCATTCTTCAGAATAAGATATATCTTATCCAGAAGGTTGCAGCAATGAACCAGCATGAAGCACTCCAGAAATTTATGAAGGTCAGTGCTGTTCCATCTCCCATATAGATAGCCAATGTTCCATGATATACGGTCCATAATATTATTTTCTTCTGCTCAGGTGACAATAGCTCAAGGTGCTCCTGTGGTTCCAATATCTGCACAGCTCAAGTATAATATTGATGTTATCTGTGAATAAATCGTGAAGAAAATCCCCATACCTGGGGAATTTCACCTCTCCCCCAAACATGATTGTCATTCACTCTTTTGATGTGAACAAACCTGGGTCAGAGGTTAATGAAATCAGGGTGGAGTAGCAGGCGGCAGTATCCTCAAGGCATGGATTTATTTTTCTCGAAATATTACCATTTTTTGGAAAACCATATTTTTGTATGGAAAGTAAGTGTTGACTGAATTTTGCAGGGAGTTCTGAGGGTGAACCAGAGAATAGAAGTCTGTCCTGGCATTGTGATGAAAGATGAGAGTGGGAACTGGGAACATTAAGGGTACCCCCATCTACTCGAGGATTGTGTCCCTGTTTGCTGACCAGAATGAACTGCCGTTTGCTGTTCCTGGAGGGCTTATTGGAGTTGGAACGACCATGGACCCAACATTGACTCGTGCTGATAGGCTGGTCAGTCAGGTCCTTGGTGAAGTTGGATCACTGCCTGATGTTTTCATCGAGTTGGAGGTCAGTGAATTCTTTGCTGCTTCAAACCTACAGCATAAGCAAGAAATTATTTGCAGGTGAACTTCTTCCTCCTCAGAAGGTTACTGGGGTTAGGACAAGTGAAACTGAGAGGGCAAGCAGGGTCTCGAAGCTCGCCAAGGCGGAGATTCTGATGGTTAACATTGGGTCGATGTCCACAGGATCCCGTGTTGTTGCTGTCAAGAATGATCTTGCGAAGCTGCAGCTCACATCATCGGGGTGCACTAGCTGGGGCAAGAAGCTGGCTCTCAGCCGGCGCATTGACAAGCACTGGCATCTGATTGGTTGGGGCATGATCCAGGCTGGCACTACCCTCGACGTCCCACCCTGCCCGCTTTGATTATGTTGTCATGAATACTGATGCCAGCAGCCCAATGCATTGTAAGAACACGCTGTTGATTAATCAATAAATGTTCATTCATTATTTATTTGTACATGGTAGTTGTTTGTTTGTTATAAAAAAGCACTTTTTTCCTGCCACTGCTACTGATTCCTTTATTTCCCACGTAACCTTTACTTCTGTCTGGAGAAGATCCATTCAAGCAGATATAGTAGGTTATTTTATCTGGGTGAATTAGAGAATAGACAGAGGTCCGTTGGCATTTCAGCTTCTCTTCTCCTTTCAGGGCCTACCCGGAAGAAATTTATGAAATACATTGTGCCATGGAATAAATGTAGATCTCTTATAGTTTTAATGATCATACAGTTTATCTTGGCCGTCAATGTTCTAATCCCTATAATCTTGACTGTCAATGGTCATACCGTAAATCAGAAACAATTGTGACAAAACTACAATATGCATCGCCACAGTTCTTCCATGTTTCTTTTTTTTTTACATGCCATTAGAATCTGAGACCAAAGCTTACAACTTAAGTAAACGCGTAGGTTCAGTTGTTTTCCCTATAATCTTGACCAAATATGCAGTTACGTCTGCCTATTTTTGGAAAATAAACATTCAGGTTCAAACTGTAGTATAGATAAAGCGCATTCCTAACAAAGAATTTTGTCACTATTTCTATGATTTTGGGGTCTAGGTTATTCTGCATAGCAAATTTGATGCTGGGGCTTTGAAAACTTTAGCATGTGTATGCGGTAATAGTCAGGTTTAAAAACTGACTAATACCGCCAATATTATGTAATATTATATACATGTGCAATAATAGAGTGTTTTTGTTTTGGAATCAAAAGATTTTTCAACCTCACCTGTTGACTTTTTTTGCTTTATTTGAATGGTTCAAAATTATTTTTTTTTAAAACTGAGATTTATGAAATTTATTGTATATTTCTTTTGGCAAGCCCGTGGCAACGCACGGGCACTTTTGCTAGTGTAAATAATATTTATCTATTAACAGGTACTCCCTCCTTTTTTTATTGAAGTCGTTCGGACAAGGTCGGGTAGGTATATTTTGGCCTGAGTTTGATGTCTGAAACTTCAACAATTTGAAGACGAAGATAGTAATTGTTAGCGGTGATGTTGGCCTACTCTGTGCAAATAGCACAGGGATGAAAGCAAAAACGGAATTTATTGGCTAACCGAGGTTCGTTTCCGACTTTTCCCGACCGTACTAGCTGAAAATGATATACCGAGAAAATGGAAACAAAAATGGAAGTATTTGGTGGAAACAAAAATGAAAACGATTTTAGACTTTACTGATCGTTTCCGACAATTTCCGTTTTAAGCCGGAAATTACCGTTGATATTTTACCGAGTCTAGTCAATCAAAATATATATATTATATTTAAAATTAATTTAGGTAATAAATTAAGATTGGTCTAAGCCTAATCTTAGCATTCTCTTCTCGCATGCCAAAAAAGATCGGTTGCACCGGGAAAGCCGAATGTTAATCAGGGAAAGAAATCAAGCTCCTTCCTATCATGTGAAAACAGAACGGAGTCATCACTCATCGGCAGCCGCCAGTCCTTCCTATGATACATTTGTAGCTAGTTAAAAAACCAACAATATATATTTACATTTGATATTTTTGATGCATGATGTGGTATGGCTAATACACGACTGTGATTTGTGTTACCAACATTTATTATCGATTCCCGATCGATACTGCATATTTCTGTCGTGGTAATTTCATTTTCGATATTCCCGTAATACCGACGCCGTATTTGTTTTCGCAAGTACCGCTATCGATTTCGCTACCGAGAAAAAATATGAAACTGAAAACGATTTAGCCCTTTTCCGACCGTTTCCCGACCGCTTTCATCCCTAAAATAGCATATACAACATTGTTGGATCACTGAACTTCCTAGTTTAGAATTATTAAGCATTGTCCCTGGAATAGGCAATTGTCCCAAACCTTTTGTTCCTTTCACAATCCAGCAGAACCCAGACAATAAAAATCCAATAATGTGAACCTTTATACTGCACAGAGAAATCTCAAGCTATTTCTATGTCATTTTTGCTTGCTCTTTATTTTACTCCGTTTGTATGTCCACATATTTGGCACTCTAATAGTTCATTTCAAAAAATTGTATGGTGTGCTATGAAACTATTCTAACTGCATGTTTCGATCTTTCAGATTGCACCAGTGGAAAGTTACCATCGCCAAGGAAGACAGACTAATCACTACCGAGTTTGATTATACGTGGCCAATCTACAGATCCATCCACTCGAGTCTGCTGATGTGCAGCTGCAGGGTTAATACCTTTCAAGTGAACGCTACCATATGGTCAATTACGGACCTCATGTTCCTGCTCTCAGGGTTTTTTTTTTTTTTTTTGACCAAATCATGTTCCTGCTCTCAGCTCATGACCATGACTGTGAAGACTCTATTTCAGGTTCACAGCTAAAATTGTAGTATTGCCTTTGTTTCATGTTGGCCAGTATTGTACTGATGGATGCACTCAAAATTTAATCTAAGTAGTCAGTTCATTGTTTATTAAGTTCTGAATGGATGCACTAGCTGCAGCTTTTTCATGAATGGTCGGAACTGAAAATGCTCAAATTTTGGTTCAGTTTCTTTACTCTTAGATTTCTTGTTAGTTGGATCACATACTGTTTCAAGTATATTGAGGGGCATATGTTGCTCCATTCTTTGTATGCAGACCACCAGGATGTACACTAGAAGGGAAAAGCAGCGTCACTGAAACTCCAGCCTGTCCCTGTATTAGCTTCCTTATATTCACCTGGCACTGGCAGGAAGCATCACTCATGTATGTAGGCAGGCCCGTCGATCGGCATGTGCAGAATGAGCGACCGCACAGGGCCCCGAAAAATTGGGGCCCCCAAGTTCCCGACTCCGCGAAGAGTACCCCACTTATTTCCTCTTCCTCCCCCTGCAGGTCGCGACCCTCAGATTTCTGACGCCATGGATGGAGCTACGAAGCTCTGTTCTCTGTTTGATGCTTCAAAGGAAGAAGAAGGCCAACCCGAACCGGTATGGGCCTTAGAGGCTGTTTAATGGGCTTTTATTCTAAGCCATTTGGAAAGAAAAATAGAACAGTCCGATATGAAGATGCAGGCCCATGTATATGCTGCTTTGATAGCAGCCAAGAAATAGATTTTGTCCCTAAAAAAATGTGCCAAGAAACCGATTGCTCCTACCATTGCCTGGGATTTTTCTCTTCCTCTTCTGCCCCCAGAACTGCCTTCGCTAGATATAGATGCACCGTGTAGCCGCCGTCCCATCCGCATGGTGAGACCGTTGGAGGCTTGGAGGAGGTGAGGTGGTGCGCAGATTTTAGGCTCTGGCACCGGACATGGGCGTCTTCTCAATTAGCGCCACAAGGTCTGAATCGAAGGGCTTAGAGCCGGGGATGGGCAAGGATTAACAATGAAGAGTTTCCTTTAACCTTTTTTTTTAATTGAAGATTTAGTTTGAATATGAAACAATACCTTTTTTCATTAACAGTACCAAAACGATATGCTTTTTAGGAGTAGAATATATACATTTATTTCTTGAGTACTATCTTTATTTTTTCTTAAGTAAGTTTTTGCTTATATGAATTATCAAATTTTAGGGCCCTATTTTCAGCGTGTTTGTCTCGCTGCTTTGCAACCGCTACAGTGTTCGCAGTTATTTCTTCAGCAGCAGCTACAGTGTTTTCTGCAGCAGCTACAGTGTTCACAGTTACGAACAGGCTTTTTGGTATTTCGCTCCGGGGCCTCAAATTCATAGAGACGGCCCTGTATGTAGGCTGCACACATTGGCACACGCACACAGCATGACTGGCTGTAAATTATTTTTGTACTTAAAAGCTGTATTGACTCTGGTATGTGGAACTGAAATATTAAAGTTGGAACATCATTAAGGCATAACCTAGCATGTGTGGTGTTGCTACTACCTAAATTTGTTTTGGTCACACTTGTGATCGAAAAAATAAAAAGCTACAGATACAACAAGGAACTTACTGATGTGGTATCATGTATATTTCCAACCATTTTCTAACGTTGACTATGGTTACATGTTTTTGTGTCATATACTAATGCTAAATTGTCACTGCCAATAAGGAAAGAGCGAATGTTGATCTATTGAATTTGTGTCATTAAATTGAGCATCCTGCCAATGTTGTTTTCAGTTGTGCAGAAAATCAATTTGAACCGGCCTAGAAAAAACATCCAGCTAACAAATGGACTGGACTAATTTTGGTTTAACTTGAGATGTAAGATTCAACCTTTTCAGAATAAAAACTGCATTGATGTTCACATGGTTGCTCGTCTTTACTATGGACTACAGGAATTAATCTCCCCCATTATTTGTTTGCACAGAATTGTGTGTGCAGAGGCTGAGCTGATTTAATGACCAAGGTGAAACTCTAAACTACTATTTTATTTTAATTATATGGCAGAGACTCTGAATTGTTTTTATTTTCTTTTATGGAAGAGAATGTGAATAGTCTGTCTTCTCATTTATGAAATAAGACTTGTAGCACTTTCTCTCTTTTACGAAAGACCCTTTGAACTGTTTTCAGCGGATGGTATATTGCAAAGTAAAGAGTCTGATTCAGCAACTTTTTTTTTTGGGTATACTTTATCAGATGGTACATTAATGATCGATTATTTCACCTGCTGTAGCCATATAATTGCGGGGGTTAGCAGAAAGTTTGTAAACGAAGGGTTTTATTTCTTCCCTCAAAAAAACTTCCCTCAAAAAAAAAAAACGAAGGGTTTTATTTCTCAAACAGTAGCAGCATATATTGCCTTGCATGTAACATCGAGCACGTGATTACACGATAAGACAGTAGTACCATATACTACTATGATTCAAATAAACACTAGCTAGTTCAGATCGTGGATATGCGGAAAAACTTTATATATAACAGTATAACACATACACACTTTTTTCTTGCGAGGAGCATAACACACATACACGGGACGCAACGTTGTTACCGTTTTTTCTTCGAAACTCTGGCGGGCTGGAGCTTCTCGACATTGAACCAGGCTTCACCATGTCTCGAGGCCCAGTACACATGGTAATTCTTCAGCTTTGGCTGACGGACGAGGCACTCGATCGCCTTCGATCTGACCATCTCCCCCACTTGTTCTATTCCACCAGCTCTTTGTTCCCACACATTCGTTGTAGTCTCCACTACTGCAACGCCCTCCCACTGGTTGTCATGAACAGGCGTATGGGGAGAGAAGGTAGTTGTCAGCTTTAGAGGTGGCCAATCTCTCACCACGTATCTGGTGCTACGTGGGCTGTATTTTAGTGCTGAAACATAGCATTGAAAGTGGACATAAATAACCGGTTCTGGGAACAAGTGTGATAGCTCAGACGTGGTGGCGCCGTTAGACCACTCATTTGCTGTGCAGCATAGTGGATCTGGGCGCCAAGTTTTACTCGCTTCACGGAGAAGACGAGGTAAACGATATTTGTGTTCTTGTACATAAGTAGGTATCTGAGTGACTTCTCCTATTGCGGATCGAGTCACTAGCTTGAACTGTGATGTCAATGCCCGCAAGCAATTACTGGCAATCCCTACTATGTCAGTGCTTTCCGAGAGCCGTAGGATCAAAAACAGGCAGAAACTTTTCCCTGGCAACCTTGCGTCACACTTGTATTTGTAAATTATCGACACCTCTACGCCACGGTCCACAGAACGTATCGGCCATACTAGTACAATACCGACGGGTGTTTGGCTTCCTTGGATCAATAGATACCCGAGGGTTGTCCCTTGAAGAAGTCGTCTGGTTAGAGGGTA
This sequence comes from Eragrostis curvula, assembly GCA_007726485.1. Classification (NCBI taxonomy): domain Eukaryota; kingdom Viridiplantae; phylum Streptophyta; class Magnoliopsida; order Poales; family Poaceae; genus Eragrostis; species Eragrostis curvula. The sequence continues at coordinate 40,015,953 of CM017442.1, forward strand.
GGGGCAGAATCTGAAGTCCCAAAGTGAACAGCGGGACTCCAAGGTGCTCAGGAAGCCACGAGCATAACCTGCACGCTGTTCAAACCTTTGGACAACGTCGTCACTCAAGCTCAGCGACCTGTCCACGTTGAAGCCAAGGAGAGACGAGGGTAACAGATTTCTAGCAAGGGAGAGGAAACGTCTAGGGAAATTGTAGAGACGCGTTACCCCTTGCCCACCTTCTTCTTGCCCCTTGAGTTTGTTGAGCAGAAGCCTGCCCTCGATGTAGAAACTCTCCAGCCTCTTCCTGAGATGAAGCATCGAGACCTCTGTGATTGGCAGATTCCCAGACCGCTCGAGAGCAACCTTCAAGAAGGAGACTGCCATCTCGAGCCTCTCCATCTTATGCTCTTTAGAGGCCATCCCCTCGCGGTTGCCCAGCACGAAGGAGACAGCTCGGTTCACGCCCTCGTGGACAACGGCTGAGACCACCATTTCCGCCATGTTTGACAGATGCAGTCACTCTGCTGCGCGAGTTGGTTATATATAGATGGCCTTTTGAGAAAAACAAAATGAGCGAGTGGTTTTGATGTGGATCAGTGGATGGCCAATAATGATGAGCTGAGCATACTAACAAATAGAACGTGTAAGCAGCCTCACCTGTTCAGTGTATAGTGGCAGTGCAACCACCCCAGCCTCGATAAGTGAAACGAAGCAACATGTGTAAGTAGTAGTGGTCGCCGTGTGGCTGATTGAAACTGAACTCAAATGAAAGTGGCCCTTGTTCTGCAGATCAAGGATCGGACATGGGATTCTCTTATATGCATGGTGTGAGAGCCAAACGGATAGGCATTAGACGTGGTTTGGAAAGTTGCAGGAAAGGAGGAGGAAAAAGGTCACGCAAATGAAGCCAACCTTCTCGAGGTTCGCATGGTGTGTAAGCTTTTGTTTCTACGGGTGTCATTAACCTTGTAAATACCGGCGGCAACTTATACAGCTTCGCCCACAACGACACCATTAACAAGGGCAGCTGAGCTTAACTTTAACGTTTTGTATTCTGAATGCGACGACGACCACCGGGTTTTCCTTGGCAAGGTTGACAATACCGAGCTTGTCCCAGAATTAGCTCCTTCAAAGTAATTCCGTTGCCATACACTTAGGTTGCATCAAATGGTATATCCACACAGCATGACATCTGCAACGGGGTGGATGAAGACAGTTGCGAGACTGTTGATTAGATGTAAATCGCTTCAACCTGTTGGTTAGCTATGCTATATGATGCCGTTCTTGGTTGTTTTTCCTAGTATTGATAAAGGTATATGTAATTGAAAAGTTGGAATACCATGAAGGCATAGAATAATATTTCTGAATAGTATTCTCCTACTTAAATTTTATTTTGGTCACACTTTCGTGGCTTGATACAACAAAGGACGTATTGATCTGGTACATGTTTCTTTTCCATTTTCAAATGTTGGAACTGGCGCCAACAACAGCAGCGTCTCTGATCCCCACCAGGCCACACCACCAAGCGCAGCCCACAAGGCCCAACTCCGACTACTCGGGCCTAACCGGACCAAATTGGTGGCTCTTCTGTCTCTTGCTCGCTGTTCCACGCGACCCCAATCCAGTCCCCACCCAAACCCTCGCCCTGCTGCCCACCGGCGCGCCATGGCGGCGCCGGAGCTGACGGCCGATCTCGTCGGTGAGTTCCTTCTCCGCCTCCCGCCCGACGAGCCGGCGAGCCTCGTGCGTGCCTCCCTCGTCTGCAAGCCCTGGCGCCGCGACCTCTCCGACCCCACCTTCCCCCGCCGCTACCGCGCCTTCCACCGGGACCCTCCCCTGCTCGGCTTCTTCCTCAACCGCTTCCGCTCCCAGCCCCGCTTCGTCCCCATCACATCGCCCTCCCCCATCCCCCAGCCGGCGCTCGATTACGGCGATTGTTTCGCCCTCGACTGCCGCCACGGCCGTGTCCTCCTCGCCATTTCAGGCGCGACGCAGAACCTTGTTGTCTGGGATCCCATCACCGGCGACCGACAGGGGCTGCCGGAGCCCCCGATCCCTTTTGATACCTACTCTACTGCAGCGGTGCTATGTGCCGTGCGTGGATGCGACCACCTCGACTGCCACAGTGGCCCATTCCTCGTGGTCGCCGTGATCTGGGACACGACGGTCATGGACTTGCTGGCGTACGTGTACTCATCGGAGGATGGTGCCTGGAACGCATCTGCACATCTTGGGCTCGCTTACAGTCCCACCCGAGCGCCTAGTGTGCTTGTCAGAGATGATATCTACTTCACAGTTATACCGTATTACAGATTTCTGAGGTACAGCTTGGGCGGTAATTCCTTATCAACCATCAAACCACCAATAGAGCATGAGACTGAGGATGTTGTCCTCATGCCACTGGAGAACGGCTCACTGGGGCTTGCCGGTATTTTGCGTTCAAAGCTTTTCCTGTGGTCGAGGGATGTTGAAAGATGGATACAATTCAGGGTCATTGAGCTTGAGAAGCTGACCACTGTCATGCCTTTCGATAAAGCACAAGTGCTTGGTTCTGCTGAGGGCTTAGGTATCATCTTTGTGGTCACAGACTCTAGTACAATCGAGCTCAAGTCAAGCCGGGTGAAGATGGTAGGCGAGCGTGGGGATTACTTTGCCACCTTGCCATTCATGAGCTTCTACACCCCCAGGTATTGTGCTCGTCCTATACTATTGTTGCTTTTTATGGTTTGTTTATGTTTACTATGTTTTGATCTGTAGATATTTAGAAGAATGTTTATGCATCTACTCACACATGAAAGATATACATGATGTTGGTAAATGCTAGTTCAATCAGATTTTTTTTTTACATTATCAAAAGATTGCACCTGAATTTTGTTAGGTCTGGAAAGTGCCAAATACTGTCCTTTAAATGACACGATGTGCTAGGATGCAGTTTTTTGTTACTTATTATTTTAATCAATATTTTATTTTGATTCATCATGGGTGTTCTGAAGTTCACATCACATCACATCCCTAAACCGAACCTTGCAAACATTTGGAATTGCACCGATAAATACTAATCTTTTATGGCACTTTATTTGTTTCATATTCTTTTATTCTTCTTGTAAATCCTACATAGTAGACACTCTCTACTATTAATCTATTAATCAACAGAAGATTGCACCTTTATTTTTTTTATTAGATTTGAATTCTTGAACCCCGTCCTTGAACCTTGCAAGATATGGTAGGAAGTAATGGGGCTTTCTTTTGTTATTTTAGAAACTATTGAGTGGTGTTATAGCTATATTGTATATGGTTATTGTGAAGCTAACTCCCTATTCCCAAACTTTTTAAACATTTGGAATCACACCAAATCATAGGTAATGAGTTATGGCCTTTTTTCTTGCACACTCTGTAATAATACTAAACAATAGGGACATTTCTAATTTAACTTAGAAATGAGCTATGAAGCAATTTTAATTTTATGTAGGATACATTCATATTGCGCTAGCAACAAATTGCCATCGCTGACTGGGGGACACTGATGACTACTGGGCAAGCAGAAGTATACTAGCATCCAGCCATCAAGTGCTGCTGCTGTTGGCATCTGGCAGGGCTGGTGTGTCAAAGTGTTCGGTATTCTGTTGCTTAGTTAATTTGTGAAATTGTAAGCCAGTATGGTTTGTTGTGGACATTATGTTCTGCATCTCTACTTGGTTATGACTGTGAATATGAAGCTTAAGTTTCAGGTTTTCCATTAATTATTCCTTGGGTTATATAGTTTGTATTGTTGGTTGATCTGTCCACAATTAACTGAAGATGTATTAAAGTTGTGGGTATTTCAGGGTAATATTATTTCTGGAACGTAGATATATAGCGGCTTCAACTTCAGGAACACCTTTGGAATAGATTTAACTAATATGGCCAAAACTTCTGAAATATATTATGAACTGCAGCGACACTGAAAAGTTTTGAGTCAGTGATGGGGCTAGAATTGGTTCTCGGGGTATTCACTATACTACAAACAGTGCAAAACAGTGACTGGACATTCACCAGGTTTAGAGTGAATGCTAAAGTCTGCTGCTTTGTACTGAAAGTGTGTGGTTTAGAATGTCATTTTTGTTTTGGAATCTAATATTTGCACATTAATCATGTGTGATCCAAATTATAATAGTTCTTGGCTATTTTACAACTCACTTTGCTGCTTTCGTACCTAGCTTGGGTGATGCTTTGAAACTTCTCACTTTGCGGTCGATCCAAACCTTACCTCCAAGTAACAGGTAACCTCCTTAGATTCCTTTTTTACTGCCACTATCAGCGATTTTAGAGTAGAACATGTTGGCTGTTTAACGTATGATGTAGCAGTAGCACTGCCATTTGCATCCATCACCTTTAGGATACATCAAATTCTTGAGGTATTATTGCCATGTAGGCATACAATTATGGGCTTTAGCATACAAGGAATAGGTGATCTTCTGGAATTATCAGAGTATTGTTTATCAATTTTGGCATCTGTGCATCTTACCATCATCTGTAGAATACAGTCGTAATTGAACATGTCTCAACCTCACCTTAAACGGACAACTAGCAAGCTCCTTTGCGGGCATATGTTGGGCGAATGTTTGTGTTTTCTTTGCTTATTGTCCATCCTAGTCATCTCCAGCAATGCATACTTCACAACAACTGCTATTCAGGCCATCACATGCAGAACTATAGTTTCGTTATTAAAGATTGTAGTGACACCATTTTACATCTTAGTTGCATTTCAAATATTTGTACCTTTACTGTGATATAGATTGCTGTCTTTTCATTTTTCAGTGGAGGGTCATTTTTTCGGCTGCTGTACTATAGCAAGAGAAGAAATAAATGATATCGTTTATTATTCTTTCTGGGGATACCACTATATGATTAACCCCTGCTTGAATTAACACCTAGCAAGCTCCTTTGTGGGCATATGTTGAACAACTGTAGACACATTTTATTTCTCCTATGTATCGTTCCTGGTCATCTGTATTGACACCATTTTTCATGCTAGTTACATGTCAGATACATTGATTGTTGCTATTATCTTTTCATTTGTCAACGGAGGTAAGTTTGTCAGTTGCTATGCTATAGTAAAAGAGGAAACAAAAAGTGGATATCATGCTTTCATCCTCATTTCTCGGCGAGCTGCAACTTAATTACCATGAGCCGTGAAATGTCCTGATTTCTGATCATAACTCTTTCTGGGGACAGCGTTATTTGATATTTTGACTAATCTTCTGATCATAACTCTTTCCGGGGAAATGTCCTGAAATGTATTATGCATTTTTGCATTTTTTTCATGTAGCATTTTCTTTAGAGAATTTTCTGTGTGCCCATTAACTCAGCTGCATTAAAGAATAATCCTTTTATTTCACTAAGATTTTGGGTTATATCCTACATGGAGAATACAAATGCAGGCTCCATAAGGCACTTATATGCAGTTAATGTCCCTGTGAAAGAAAATGCTATTGCTGTCTTTAATTATGCTCTGCAAATTATAGGATATATTTAGCATTATCACTCTACCTTGATCTGGCACTATATTTATGCGGCATATTTTTATTTGGTCAATGTCACCTGCATTCAGGCATTATGATAGATTTATTGGGTGTGAACTTCTTTTATATACTGTCTTATGCTTTTCTCCCCTCATCTGTGCTTCTTTGGTTTCACAGGCTCTAAAAGTTATATCAAGAAACTGATGAAGCGCTTCTCCATAAAGTGTGCACCGTTGAGGGTGCGATTCGCTGCACCAAAGCCCAAGTTTGCAGGCCTTATGGAAAGGTGGTTGAATGGAATGCTACTGTCATTTCCAAAGATCACCCGCAACACAGCTTCTGTTGTAAGTCTTTTAAATCCTCTTCCATCTTGGATATCACTTTGTCACTTGATGACATCAAATGGTCACCAGTGTTCCCTGCTTCACTTTAGTTACTTTAAACATAATATCGGAGTATATGTAACTTTGCATACTCTCGACCCCCAATAACCACGTACACACAATGCCATAGAGCTGGTAAGTGTTGTCATCTAGAAGTTTGCTGTACAACTTACAAGCTTGGTCTGTGATCCCTACTCAATGTTACATGGCAGCTAGCGCCTGATCATCAATTTAGGCGCACAAGGAAGAGATTAGACTCTAGGGACAAAGGGTGGCACCTCCTATAGCATGGGCCATCTATGTCTACCTTTTGAAAAAGTTTAGGAACTCTAGTGTTCTATGATTCCAACTATGATGAACTGTTTACTAGCCTACTTTATGCTGACTAACGGTTTCCTGGTTGGGGACAATGATAATCATTTCATGAAGCCATCCTTCATGCATGCTGCACCTTGTTATCATTGATCTAAATGTGACTAGGCAATGTTTTGCTGGTCTGTCAGATTGAGCCATCTATTTTTCACTCATGTGAGAAGCGGCTGAAGGATGTGCAAGGCAGGGTGGATGTTCTCTCTGTCCCGGAGCATGCGGAAGGCGGATCTTCTGTGGACCAGCATGGCAATGCCAAAGAGTCGCAAACAATGCCTGCAAAGGAGTCTGGTGTTAATTGTTGCTCAAATAAGTGAAACAATGCAGCGACAGAACATCTCTACCGAAAGTCAAGATGGACAGGGCAAGCAGCAGAGAAGATGCAAGGACAAGCTATACAGAGAGTACTGCAAGAGTGGGTGGCAGAAGCACAACAACACACGACATAAGAATGGGCTTTCTCCTCTCAGCCAAGGGGAGTGTGTATGGTGGAAATGGAATGGCGGACTCCAAGAGGGATCTAAAGGATTATGATTTCTGACCAGGTGAGTTAAGTTTTTCCCTTGGAATTCATGTTTTGACGCTGGGTCAGTTCATCTAATGCTTTATAGAACCATGTTGTCCAGGCTGGTTAACGAGGAGTATGCAGGACATGAAGTTGCTGCAGTCTTTTTTTCTTTCCGAGGACGTACGGTGATGGTCATTTGCTGAATGCTGTATAATGAAGCGTGGAGCCAAGCAAGTTGTTAAATTGGAATTGTTTAGTGACGTGGTCTAACCGCAATAGAGTTGGGATGGAGAATCCGGGCTTTCTGGATGGCTTTGTATAGAAAGCCTAAGTAAAACTTGGCGGTTGCACTTGGGGTGCTCATCGTTATTCTGTAATGGTACGCTACAGCGGCTTAAAAACTTGCCTGTTATTTTCGAACAACTTGATGCTAGTACTTGCTTGTACACTCTTGCTGTTCGGTTTGTAATAGCACTTTGTTGTTTCTACACCTGATAAATTTGTGCGAAATTGTTCATCTCAAATCTTGTTTTGCTATTGGCATTTTAGCGTGTACAATACTGGTATTGAACTACATGTAACTGTCTAATAACAGATGGAGTCGCTTCAAATAAAAATGCATCTCCATGGGAAGGGCATCAATATCAGAACAGATATTATCTTTGGAGCCAGAATGGTACACTAAAAGAGAAACAGTGTTAACGTCAACTGGGCTGTCATGTGGACCGGAACAGCCCGTTAATGTCCGATTTAATTGCAAATCAGGCCCAACGAGTCCACCAAAAAGAAGAGTCTCTCTCTCTATATATATCTGTATATATCTCTCTCTCTCTCGTAGGCGAGGCGAGCACGTTTGCGGCGGCCTCCTCCAAAACCCACCCAATCGTCTCCTCTATCGAGTGCAAGCCGCAATGGCGGCGGGCGCCGGCGAAGGCTAGTTCTACCTGCGCTATTACGCGAGGCACAAGGGAAAGTTCGGCCACGAGAGTTCCTCGGGATTGAGTTCCGCCCCGACGTCAATTAAGCTCCGCGCGCTACGCCAACAACTCCAACTACAAGAACGACACCATGCATGATCAGGTCTTCGTCTCATCTTCCGTCCTGCACGAGACCAGGCGCATCATCCATGAGTCGGAGGTGCGTTTATCTTCTTCCCTTTCATCGATTCGATTCTTCGGTCTGCCACTAGGGTTAGGGTTTACATTGCTCGTCCCGACCGCAGATTATGAAGGAAGACGACAGTAACTGGACGGGAACCGACCGCATCGGTAGGCAGGAGCTCGAGATCGTCATGTGCAATTAGCACATCTCCTTCACCACATGCAAGATCGGACCCCTCATCGAAGTCCAGACCAGCAAGGACCCCGAGGGCCTCCGCATCTTTTACTACCTCGTCCAGGTTTGCCCCCTACCCTAGTTCCTTCGCAAATACACTACTCCATTGACCATTGCTGTGCTTTGTTAGGAGTTAGGGGCCAATAAGCTCACGTTGATCAATGTTGGCATCAGGGGCGGAGCTTAGTTGGGACCAACATGGGCCCCGGCCCACTACCAGAAAATGGGTAATTCCTGACGGCCAAATACCGACAGGAAAGGTGGGAAAACCGTCAGGAATACGTATCACTGTCGGTGACCGTCAGGAATGGGCCGTCAGGAGACCGTGGACAGGGAATGTCGACCTTTCCTGTCGGGAAACCGACAGTAAAGCTTCCCTGTCGGCAGTTCCTGACGGCTTCACGTTTGACCGGTCAAGCTCCAGTGCTGACGGCTGGCCGTCAGGCTTTGTTGTCAGGAAAAATGGTTGCCGACAGGAAATGGTTGGGACAGGAATAGTGGTGCCTGACGGTATTAACCGACACGGAAGCACTCTTTTATCACTGACGGTTTGGATACCGTCAGGAAATCTGCTGCCCAGCTTTCAAATTGTCCAGCGTATACATGTGATTTTTTTTTTTCAATTCTTAAATCTCATTCCATATTGATAGTTGCACTCACAAGCCAGAGATCAATTCATTCAGGATGCATATAATTAGACAAGTACTACTAATACGAACAGTACATGACAACTCCAATAGTTCAAGTTTCGGAGCAGCACGCACATGTTAACTATACAAAAGCAGCATCATGGATGTCACAAGTCCATATACAGGCTTGAGCTGCCATCACCTATGATGCTCTAACAAAATAAGGTGCTTCTGCCTCTTTTCTACAGCATATATATCAGCTAGACAAAATAAATGGTCAATTGCATTCTGCAAAGCGATCACGTCAGCCCCACACTTCCTTCTTTATGGATCAATGTTGTTGCCGTCCTCGTCCTCTTGGCGACGAGAATCAGAAGCTTCATTGCGATCAGCATGGGATGACTGAGTCCCCTACAAGGAGTAAGCATAAGGTTGCTAAGTATTTTGCGGACAAAATGGAATGAATGTTACTTAATCATCATAGAGAGTTCAAAAATGAAATTTTAAGATATTTCACCTGCTGACTTGTTCCTGAACAAATATTTGCTTGCAGCTCTTGAATGGCAACAATTTCTGCAGGTACTTCCATCCCAAGCTTGTCATAAAGTGCCTACAACACATGATGATCAGGGTGATGATATAGGGTAAACCCAACACTTCAAAATGGAGCAGGTCAAAACCTGCATATGCTTGCCCAAAACAAGAGAAATCTGAACACCCTGCTCCAGTTGTGCATTCCGCCTCTGAAGCTGTTGGTAAGACATTGAGTTTCCTTGTGTCCTTGTACTAGCAGAATTTTCCCTAGCAGCTGCAATGATCTCTGATTTCCTCACAGCACCATTTGCTATCGGCACACGACCATGTCGCAGGCCATGTCCACTTTTGTACAGGACATTGACGTCCATATTACCATCACTCTTACGCTGCTCGCAATCATCTGGGTGCTCAGCTTCAAGAGTATGAAAATAATCATCCTAATCAAACAATGAAGTCAAATTATCCTTCACATCAGAGGCTATATATCAAAAGGTTTAAAATAGGCAAAAGTTGACACTTACAACACGCTTTTGTGCCTTATCACTGATGATTGGTCCACTTTTTCCTGTGCTATCACAATTTTTTAGCCCTGACTTCATACAGCAATAAGTGTTTATATCAGTGGCTGCTTCTGGGCCATACTGCTTTGCCTAGATTACAGGAAGGTCTAATCAGAATAAATGTAATACACTAAGATTGTGTGTATTAGAAAATATAACTTGCAATTGCATCATCTTACCAAGTATTGCTTGGTCTGTGAATGTGATCGTGACCCGCCCCTATTTTGAGTGAAATCATCTTGCAGGCGTGATTCTTGACCAAGCTTGCGCTTCTTTTTGTATTCGGCAGAACACCAGTAAGCACATATGTACTGCCATGCTTCCAAAGAAATCCATTCTGGCCGGACCCTCAAATATTGACCCTCACGAAGCTCTTTCTGACGTGCCACCGTATCACTTATAGGCCTCTTAAGAATTTTTCTGTAATAGTTCTTCACGGTGGCCGGACGAAGTTCATACATCATATTTTTGCATTGTTTAGCTGCAAACTTTTCAAGGACATATTCAGCATGTTCTCTTTTATCATCAGCCACTGAATAGATACTCTGTTTGTACCAAAAGAAATGGCAGTAAGGAATGGACAAAAAATAGCATAGCTTTTAGTGTTACAGAAACTGAAACTATGCAAAGTATTGGAGCAGTTTACTTACCCAAAACTCTTCTTTAAAGCGGTCTGCTGCAGTCATCTCATCATCGTCCTTAGTAATATAGTAATGCGACCATTTCCTTGCATAATACTTTTTGGTGGGGCTCTCTTCAATCAATGATGGGTATTCATGTTTCAGTAGAGCTGTGATTTGACCACCAATCCCCATGTATGTTTCAGGTGAGTAAGATACAAATTCAAATTGCCTGCACAAAAGTTGTATTCTCAAATATTTGAATGATAAACTTTTTAGCTGCGGCAGATAAAGAAAAATTCAAAGTGCCAATTGGTACTGCAAGTGAAATTTACTCACTCTTCTCCAACAGGTTCAATGGGGATTTGTTGACCATTAGGTGGCTTTCTCAGCCTGGTCGGTCCCCTTGTCCTTATGTCGTCTCCTTCTACTTCACTCTCAATATTGTCAGAAGCATCCTCGTTCCCATCCAAATCACTAGGACTGGCATCATGAGAGAGTCCTTTTCGCTGCCGGTGGGTAAAGCTCCTCTTCATGTTCTGCATAAAAGTGTAGCCATTTTTTAGTGTCAATAGCAGTAAATGGAAATAAATACCATGCACTAGTAACTTGCAGAATATTAAGTGGTCAATTACATATTTTAGAAAAGTCCACACACTAAAAATAACAAAATAGATATATAAAAAGTGCAACAGTGGAGCAAATGCAAAGGTACAGAATGGGGGAAAAAAGAGTTCATTCTGTTATCAGATTACAGAGGAAACAAATTGATACAATTCTCAATAATCTTCCTCATCATAGCATGGGGCGTCCAACTCTTCATCAGTGTCACTACATTCATCATTTTCATCATTTCTCCCTTGAGAAGCATCTGGTTCTTTCTCCAAGGATTTCAGTTCATTAGGATCCACTATCTCATCTGATAATAATGGGTCACAGTTCAGCAAGTCATCACCCAAGTCAATCACAAAATTTCCTTCCAATCCTTCCTCTTGATAGAACATTGTGTCCTCTGTTAGGGGCTCAGTTTCATTAGACTCAGTGTTGCTGTCGATAGGAAGTAGACGGTCTCTAGGTGCGACATGGTGGACAACCCACCACTCAGAGAGATCTGGTGTAGGACAAGCATATGGTAAATAATAAACTTGTGTAACTTGACTGGCCAGCACAAACGGCTCAAAGTTGGAAAGTCTTGAGCTATGCTTAACCTCTACCAGACCAAGATTTTTGGTGCGCCTCACACCAGCAGGAGTAGGATCAAACCAGCAGCAGTCAAATAGAACTAGCTCAAGTTGCATGTGCCCATCCCAAGTGATTTTGATTATGTCTTTAATGATACCAAAATACTCCAGAAGATTGCCATTCTCATCGTAACTAGACACACAAACACCACTATTGGTTGTAACCAACCCTGGCCTAGCACGCTCATATGTCTCAGATCTGAACCTATACCCATTAATGTCATAACACCCATATGTGTTCACTCTCTGGCAAAACCCATAAGATATTTTTCGCAGGGTATTGTGAATGCTTGAATTAACCTTGCACTGAAAAAAAAAACATGCAGAGATTAGAATTATTTTTTTAAATTGAAAGCAACTAAAAATGAACATTGTGCCAAGGTATTTACATAAGCTTTGAACCAGTCAAATAAGTCAGGGCCATTCTGGACGTGGCTACCACGCCCAGCTTTCCATCCATTTAATCTTAAGTCATTAATTTGTTGCTCGGTTGGATTCCTAGTTCCCTTCCACTGTTCTTGATCAAACTTTCTATAAGGACACAATGAATATTTAACATCAGAATATTATCGTATAAACATTCTAATCAAATTGCAGTAAACTAAACACATACTTCAAGAAATCTTCCATTTGTGGTATGTTAGTCAATATGTATAAGAATGCAGCCTTGTATTCCTCTAATGAAAGATCACGAACAGGTCTTGGGCAGAAGCATCGACCAACTTGGCGAAACATTTCAATATCACAAGTAGGCAAAAATGTTGAGGCACCGTCATCATATCTAGGTGGCTTGTTTCTTACTGAATGGGCCTTGGATCTGAAGAAAAGTGAAAGAGAATTTGTGGACTCCTCAACAAGCTGAGCCTCGACAATGCAGCCCTCAACTCTTGCCCTGTTACGTACTTTTTTTCTAATCCTTTGAATAGCCCTAGGCAAATAAAGCAAATGGAGTTAGTATTAGCTGTAAGAAATTAGCAACCTGAGCTTATGATTTTTAAAAAGATACCTCTCAATTGGGTAACTCCAGCGATACTGTACAGGGCCTCCTAATCGAACTTCCTCAGGAAGATGAATCATAAGATGTTGCATAGGGTTGAAAAAACCTGGGGGGAATATCTTCTCTAGTTTGCAAATAAGAACCACAATATTCTGCTCCAAAGCTAGCACCGTGCCTTTACTGATTTGTTTGGCACACAATTGTCTATAGAAATAGCTGAGCTCAGCTAGACAAATCCAAATATTTTCAGGAAGGAACCCACGGAAAGCTTCAGGAAGTAAACGCTGAATGAAGATATGATAGTCATGACTTTTCATCCCAAATATCTTTTTTTTGGTTGGATTAACCCCTCTTCTAATGTTGGCAGCGTATCCATCAGGAAATTTTAATTGTTTGAACCAATTCAAAATCGTGATCTTGTCTTTCTTGTCAATGCAGAAGGGTGCCCTTGGCTTAAACCATTTACCATTGGGCTTTAACTGAAGATGCATGTTAGGGCGATTGCAAATCATTTCTAGATCTTGCCTTGCCTTCACATTGTCTTTAGTCTTATCAATAATGTCAAAGCATGTGTTCCATATAGCTTCAGCTACATTCTTCTCATTGTGCATTACATCAATGTTGTGTGGCAGCAGCAACTTTTTGAAGTAAGCCAACTGCCAGAAACAACTAACATGTGTCCAATTATGTTCTCTATTAAATTTCTCAATGTCGTGGACTCGAAGGTTCATTTGAGCTTCTAATTCTTCTCCTGTTAAATGCCTTGGGGGCTCATCCAGAACTATTGTATCCTTCCGAAATGCATTTGCTTGGGTTCTAAACTCATGGTTGTCAGGAAGAAAGCGCCTATGACAGTCAAACCAGCATGGCTTGCCACCTTTCCGAAGTGTGAATGATTTGGTATCACACCCACATCGGTGGCATGCAAATAGCCCATGAGTGCTCCACCCAGCAAACATCCCAAGGGCAGGAAAATCATGTATTGAAAATAGATATGTTGCTTTCATGGTGAATTTCTGCTTCAGTGAGGCATCCCAAGTTTCAACACCTGCCTCCAACTTTTGCAATTCATCAGCTAAAGGCTGCATCAGAATGCTAATCTTTGTTGTGGGATTTTTTGGACCAGGCACAACAAGTGAAAGAAACATGTATTCAGGCCTCATGGCAACACCTGGCGGAAGATTCAGCGGAAATACAAACACTGGCCAACAGGAATAAGCACCACCTAAGTTGAAAGGTTGAAAACCATCAGTTGCAAAACCTAGACGCACATTCCTTGCCTCTTGTGCAAATTCAGGAAAATCGAGATCAAATTGTTGCCAAGCTTCAGCATCACGTGGGTGCTCCATTTTGCCGGACATGGAGCATGGAGATTCTTTGTGCCATCGCATCAATTTTGCAGTCTCCTCATGTGCATACAACCTTTGTAACCTATCTGTTATTGGCAAGTAGCGTAGAACTTTACGCGGAACCTTATTTGAACCATCCACGTATCGAGGGGTATCACAAAAGTCACATTTCTGTTTGTCCACATTTTCTTTGTAATAAAGCATGCAATTATTGTAACAAACATGAATTTTCTGGTATGGCATTCCAAGACCCTCTAATAATTTTTTTGAGCGATAGAAGTCCTTGGGTAATTTACTCTTGTTAGGAAGGAGCTCATGTATTAGTGTCAAAATGTCATCATAGCAGGCAACAGAGAGGTTGTATTGTGACTTAATTGATACTAATCGAGCTATGGCAGACAATGTTGAGTGAGTTGTTTTATCATGCACTAACTCATCAGCAGCAGCAACCATCCTATAGAAAGCTTTAGCAGCCTCTGTCGGCTCCTCATCAACTATTGGAGGGCCAGAAGCAGCTAAGTCAGACAACAAAACATCCATCCTATCAGTTTCACCAAAACCTTCATGGTCATGTTGTTGCTGGCCACGTCTCTCACCATGTGAAGTCCAAATTTTATAATTTTCTTTGAAACCATTTTGACACAAGTGCAACTCTACCTTGCCTCTTTTATGCCGAACATAATTCCGACACACAGAGCATGGACACTTAATGGTACCATCTTGCACTACACTGTTAGTAGAGAAGGCAACATCCAGGAATTCCTTTGTATGATCAACCCATTCAGTTGTTGGCCTACCCCGCTTCCAACCACTATACATCCAGTCACGTTCAGCCATAGCAAATTAATTCTGTTGTTGACATTCACAATTAATGATTACTACTAATATTGCCCAATCATACAATTAGCTACAGTCCAAATCAAATCATGCGCAAATGGGGTACTGGCATAATGTAAATAATAATGTACAGAATGCAATTTAGTTAAAATAATATAATGCTACTATCAATAAAACTTCACACTTCAGTTGGGAAGAAGTAAAATACCTCAGATGGGATTGGTGGTGGCAGGCTTCTCCGTGCTGGATCTGCAGGTTGAAGACGACCTCCCCACCTTGAGCTCCCTCCTCTTGCGCTTCCCCTTGTGCAGATCGATGTCCTCCCCCCTGAGCACCCCCCCTATTGCGCCTCCCCTTCCACAGGTGCTTCTCCTCCCCTGGAGCACCCTCCCCACACGCCTTCCCTTGAGCAGAACCGCCTTCCCCTTTTCTCTTCAGTTTCTGAAGGCTCCAAACTTGGATCCGGTGGCCATTGTTGGGACAGCTAGGGTTGCGAGATTGAAGGTGGAGGCATGGCTACCTGAGGCACTAGCAAGCTTCGGAGAAGAGGGCAATGCGTCAGGTTTTGGCTGCCGGAGGGGAGCTGGGAACACTCTACGGTGGCGCGCCCCGCTGTGGGTTTGGTGTCGTACCCCATTTCTGGAGCACTAGTGCTTACCGTACCAGTCCCTGGATCAGACGCTGATACGAACACTTTTCACAGACTGATATCACAGAGTCATCACTTACATAAATATTACCGAGTCTCATACAAGCCTTCATACATAAAAGGTCTTACAACAACGGCCATAGGCCACTTTATTACAACAATCATCAAGCATGTGGGCTGCAACGGCAGAACCACTTAAACACTACTACAGCGGAAGTCGGAAGCGGTACTAGCACAGGCATCTTGAGTGTAGACAGGACCCTACTCTTCATCACCGTCCTCCTGATACTCAGGTTCCTCATCTGAATGATTAAAGCAAGGGTGAGTACATAGGGTACTCAGCAAGTCCTAGCAGCAAGGGGTATAAGCATGCAAGGGCATTATCAAAGGATAGGCCGGGGGTTTAGTAACTGGGCGGAAAGCCAGTTTTATGCAGGGGTTGTTTGTAAAACAAAGCAGTTCGCAAACCACTATTCAAGGTTATCATTGAGGATTAATGGGGTTGTTTGGCCCTGGGGGAGACAAAGTCCATCCCGTCAGTTCCCACATTTTATCGCTGGCAGGAGACCAGCACACGGTTCCACACCGGAGTATTCCGAAAACACACCAAGGAAGTTACTCACACCGTTGTACTAATCATTGTGTGGCACAAGCTTTCGCGTTGCCCATTACCGTGGAACACGGCTATCATGATAGATTTGTAACTCTGCAGAGGTTGTACACAATTCCCCACAAGGCATGTCAGTCCTTCCCATCGTCATGGATCGGACAGACACACTAATGGTCCCGTACCTACTTGGTGTCACCGCGGCACCACCACGGAAATACTGCGACCAGGGGCTTCACAATATCGTCATTATCATGTAGAAAGGCCTGAAGAATCACCATACGCCGGATCCCGACACCTGCCATGTCGAGTCTTCTCCTGGCTTCCGCCGCAACTCCTGCCCTCCAGGTGGGTACCGGGTGAACACTATAGTAGGGTGTGGTTCCAAACCTTTCCCATTCAAGGCATGTGGTTGTACGAAAAGTGCTAGGCAAGGCGGCACATGAACCGGTCCTTGTACGACCGAAGCAAGCATCTTCAATAGCTATCCTCGAAGGAGGAATCGCATCCCAGAGATAGGCCTCCCCACTGAGGGCTACCTCGCCTGCTCCCGCCAGAAGTATCCCCACTATGGGTTGCAATTATCACTAGTATAAAGTACCATCCCACATTTCATATTCACACACACGCACTCCACCAAACACACACCAATTTTACACCAAAAGCATGTATAGCAAGATTAATTAAGTACACATGTAATAAGTCCTAAGCAGCATAGCATATCAACATATCATTAAGGAATTAATGACAGTGAAACCTAGGGTTAACAAGGCAGTGGATGAACAATTAACAAGGTATGGCAATCATCAGCATAGGATCATCTAGCATTTAAAGCATATTTAAAAATATCATGCACAGTTATTTCCAAAACAGGCTCTAAATAGGACTATTTGTAATCATAGGATCAATATGACCAAGAGGTTAGAACTTGCCTTCACCAAAGTCTTCTTCTTCTAAGTCCTCGTAATCCAGATCCTCAGCTCCTTCCTCAAAGACTTGCTCCTCTATTGATCAAAAGCAACGACGATCGAATTAACTATCGATCAAACAATTAATTAACAAGCATATAAATCAAAGAAGACCAAAAAGAGATCAACAATAGAGGGTTTTGATAACAATAAATAGCTTATGATTTTTGATGAATTTTGGTGGAAGAATCACCAAAATTGGAGCTACGATGAAAAAGATATGAATTTTACAAGTTTGCAACATAGGAAATAATTAGGATTAAGCTAAGTAATTAAGCATAGACATAATCCTAATTATTATGGAGTAAACAAGTGTTGCAAAATGATTAGGAAATAATCTAGTATTTTTAGGAATTTTATGGAATTTTTCTGATAAAGAAAAGTGCTCGAAATAGTTTTCTGGGTACAAACTGTGTGTGGACTTAGCAATTTCCAGGGCTGTGTGAGGCTGACGAGTGGGCCACTGGGGCCGGGGTCACTGTGCAGCACTGTTCCGTGGACTCGGTCCACAGGGCTGTGGACCGGAGGAGGTATGTGAGGGCGGTCCACGGTGCACCGCGCTCGTGGACGCGCGCTGACGGGGCGCTGACGCGGCAGAGGAGGCCGGGTCTCCGCGGGCCCGGCGCTGACGTGGCTCGCC
>CM017442.1:40034664-40111672 GCA_007726485.1 Eragrostis curvula
AGCCATAGAATGTGGATGGCCTCTGGTACTTCTTGGTCAGGCGTACATGAAGGAGGTGTCAGAGATTGTCGTACCCCATTTCTGGAGCACTAGTGCTTACCGTACCAGTCCCTGGATCAGACGCTGATACGAACACTTTTCACAGACTGATATCACAGAGTCATCACTTACATAAATATTACCGAGTCTCATACAAGCCTTCATACATAAAAGGTCTTACAACAACGGCCATAGGCCACTTTATTACAACAATCATCAAGCATGTGGGCTGCAACGGCAGAACCACTTAAATACTACTACAGCGGAAGTCGGAAGCGGTACTAGCACAGGCATCTTGAGTGTAGACAGGACCCTACTCTTCATCACCGTCCTCCTGATACTCAGGTTCCTCATCTGAATGATTAAAGCAAGGGTGAGTACATAGGGTACTCAGCAAGTCCTAGCAGCAAGGGGTATAAGCATGCAAGGGCATTATCAAAGGATAGGCCGGGGGTTTAGTAACTGGGCGGAAAGCCAGTTTTATGCAGGGGTTGTTTGTAAAACAAAGCAGTTCGCAAATCACTATTCAAGGTTATCATTGAGGATTAATGGGGTTGTTTGGCCCTGGGGGAGACAAAGTCCATCCCGTCAGTTCCCACATTTTATCGCTGGCAGGAGACCAGCACACGGTTCCACACCGGAGTATTCCGAAAACACACCAAGGAAGTTACTCACACCGTTATACTAATCATTGTGTGGCACAAGCTTTCGCGTTGCCCATTACCGTGGAACACGGCTATCATGATAGATTTGTAACTCTGCAGAGGTTGTACACAATTCCCCACAAGGCATGTCAGTCCTTCCCATCGTCATGGATCGGACAGACACACTAATGGTCCCGTACCTACTTGGTGTCACCGCGGCACCACCACGGAAATACTGCGACCAGGGGCTTCACAATATCGTCATTATCATGTAGAAAGGCCTGAAGAATCACCATACGCCGGATCCCGACACCTGCCATGTCGAGTCTTCTCCTGGCTTCCGCCGCAACTCCTGCCCTCCAGGTGGGTACCGGGTGAACACTATAGTAGGGTGTGGTTCCAAACCTTTCCCATTCAAGGCATGTGGTTGTACGAAAGGTGCTAGGCAAGGCGGCACATGAACCGGTCCTTATACGACCGAAGCAAGCATCTTCAATAGCTATCCTCAAAGGAGGAATCGCGTCCCAGAGATAGGCCTCCCCACTGAGGACTACCTCGCCTGCTCCCGCCAGAAGTACCCCACTATGGGTTACAATTATCACTAGTATATAGCACCATCCCACATTTCATATTCACACACACGCACTCCACCAAACACACGCCGATTTTACACCAAAAGCATGTATAGCAAGATTAATTAAGTACATATGTAACAAATCCTTAAGCAGCATAGTATATCAACATATCATTAAGGATTTAATGATAGTGAAACCTAGGGCTAACAAGGTAGTGGATAAACAATTAACAAGGTATGGCAATCATCAGCATAGGATCATCTAGCATTTAAAGCAAATTTAAAATATCATGCACAGTTATTTCCAAAACAGGCTCTAAATAGGACTATTTGCAATCATGGGATCAATATGATCAATGGGGTTAGAACTTGCCTTCACCAAAGTCTTCTTCTTCTAAGTCCTCGTAATCCGGATCCTCAGCTCCTTCCTCAAAGACTTGCTCCTCTATTGATCAAAAGCAACGACGATCGAATTAACTACCGATCAAACAATTAATTAACAAGCATATAAATCAAAGAAGACCAAAAAGAGATCAACAATAGAGGGTTTTGATAACAATAAATAGCTTATGATTTTTGATGAATTTTGGTGGAAGAATCACCAAAATTGGAGCTACGATGAAAAAGATATGAATTTTACAAGTTTGCAACATAGGAAATAATTAGGATTAAGCTAAGTAATTAAGCATAGACATAATCCTAATTATTATGGAGTAAACAAGTGTTGCAAAATGATTAGGAAATAATCTAGTATTTTTAGGAATTTTATGGAATTTTTCTGATAAAGAAAAGTGCTCGAAATAGTTTTCTGGGTACAAACTGTGTGTGGACTTAGCAATTTCCAGGGCTGTGTGAGGCTGACGAGTGGGCCACTGGGGCCGGGGTCACTGTGCAGCACTGTTCCGTGGACTCGGTCCACAGGGCTGTGGACCGGAGGAGGTATGTGAGGGCGGTCCACGGTGCACCGCGCTCGTGGACGCGCGCTGACGGGGCGCTGACGCGGCAGAGGAGACCGGGTCTCCGCGGGCCCGGCGCTGACGTGGCTCGCCACGTCGGATGCCGACGCAGCGCGGCCGGGGTGCGCCGGAGCAGAGCGCGCGCGGCGGCGCCTCACCGGAAAACTCACCGGCGACGGCTACAGGGCACCAGGGACGAAGATACTGGCACCCAGGGAATCGTCGCGCGAAGGCGGGGCTGCGGGTGCTTGACGGTGACGTCGCGGGGCACCGGAGGAACGGCGAGAGCTCGCCGGAGATGGTGGAGCGCGGCGGCGTGCGGGCGAAGCTGTGCGCGCGCGTGAAGTTGCGCGCATTCGTGTGCCCGCAGGCGTGCGCGCGTGCGCGGGGAAACTAGCGCGCTCCTCAGCTGAGCCGAGCGCGGCCGGACGGCGAGCCGGCGCTGGGGTTGCGCGGCGGAGAGCGGCGGAGCTCGAAGCCAGACTCGAATCCGTTCGCGGGGAAGGAGAATAAGCGGCGCGCGAGAGAGAGGGGAGCGTGGGAAAGCTCACCGCGGGCTCGAAGAGGGCAGAGGAGGCCGGAGGCTTGACGTCGACACTCCTGCGGTGGCCGGAACCCTAGCCTCCCGTGCCCGCCATGCTCTGCAGCTTAGCTGCAAAAATGGTGAGGCCGCGAGGTTAGAGGGAGCAAGAGAGAGCGAGGGGAGCAAGAAAAGGGGCTGAGACCCACTGGTTGCTCCGCAATTGCTCGACGCGGCGGTCGCCGGAGTTGAGGCCGAAGATGGGGAAAAAGAGAAATGGTGAGGCTTGCGCGCGAATTTGGCGAAATTGAGCTCGAGGTGAAGGAGAGGGACGCAGCGCGGAGCTCTACGGCTTTTATAAGCGGACGGGGAGGGAGCCGTTGGGCGCGGTCCGAGCTTCGGTCGCCGGTTCGGTCGTCGCGCTTCAATGCGACGCGACGCGGCGCAGGGTTAGGCGCGAAGGACAGGGGCGTGACGACGCCCACAGCGCGGAGCACAGGGTGCCGGAGGCGACGAGACGGGAGCGCGGCTGAGCTGGGATGACGAGGTGGTGTGACATTTCGCCGGGGCTGTTGGGGTCGTCGGTCAGGGCGTGGGCAGGTGCGGTCTCGAGGCGACGGGCGACGGGATTGAGCGACGCCTCCGCGATCGTGTGCACGTGCGAGCCTGCAGGAGGTGGTGTGGACGACGCGACGGAGCGGGGCGGCCAGCATGGGCGCGCTGGCGCGGTGGCAGGAGGAAGAGGACGGCACTGACAGGTGGGGCCCACCTGTCAGTGGCTCGGCGCGGCGGAGCAGGCCGGGCCGCTGCTGGGCCGGATGGGGGAGAAGCTGGGCTGCGCGCGCGGGAGAGAAAAAAGGAAAAGAGAGTGGGCCGGGGGAAGGAGAAGAAGAGAGGGGCGGCCCAGGAGGGAAGAAAGTGTTTGACATTTTCTGAATTTTTTGCAGGGATTCAAATTTGAATGAAGTTCAAATTTGAAAAAGGATCAAAACCAAATGAACACATAAATAAATTCAGAAAACCCCAAATATGCACATGGTGGTGTTTGATGCACATTTAAAATTCAAAATTTTGAATTTAGCATGGAAATGACTTCTATTTTGATTGCATTTGTTCAAATTTGAAAAAGTTCAAATTTTTAGTGATTTTTATATATGGGCAAACTCAGGGTGTTACAAACCTACCCCACTTAAACCGAATCTCGTCCTCGAGATTCAGGATCTTCCTCGAACAGGTAGGGAAACTCCTTCTTAAGATTGTCTTCACGTTCCCATGTAGCTTCTGCTTCTGTATGGTTACTCCATTGCACTCGGCAAAACCGTATGGCATTCCTCCTCGTTAACCGAGTAGCAACATCCAAAATCTTGATAGGCCTCTCTTGGTAACGGAGATCCGGTTGAAGATCCAATACTTCCGGTGGTACTATCTCCTCTGGAACTCTCAAGCATTTCTTCAACTGTGAGACATGGAAGACATTATGGATGTCTGACATCTCTTCGGGGAGCTCGAGGCGGTAAGCTACTGCTCCAATCTTCTTGAGTACCTTGAAGGGTCCAATATATCTGGGTGCCAACTTTCCCCGGACTCTGAACCTTCTGGTACCTCGTATTGGTGATACCTTGAGGTATACATAGTCTCCTGCTTCAAAGCTCAGATCTCTGCGACGGGTATCTGCATAGCTTTTCTGCCTGCTCTGGGCTGCTTTCAGATTCTCCCTGATTAGAGCTACTTTCTCTTCAGCATCTTTAATGATTGCCGGTCCAAAGAAAGATCGCTCTCCCACTTCTGACCACATCAGAGGTGTCCTGCATTTTCGGCCATAGAGGGCTTCAAAAGGTGCCATTTGTAGACTGGCCTGATAACTGTTGTTGTAGGAGAACTCTGCAAAGGAAAGGCTTTTCTCCCAATCCTTTCCATAGGCTAGCACACATGCCCTTAACATATCTTCCAGGATTTGATTGACTCTTTCAGTCTGTCCATCTGTCTGCGGGTGATATGCGGAGCTATAATCCAACTTAGTTTTCAACAGCTTGTGCAGACTTTGCCAAAACTTTGAGGTAAACTGGGTCCCTCTATCTGAGACTATTCTGCTCGGAACTCCATGCAACTTGAGTATGTGATCCACATACAACTGAGCATACTTGTCTCCTCTGTAGACTGTCTTGACAGGTATGAAGTGTGCAACCTTCGTCAGACGGTCCACTATTACCCATATTGAATCATTCCCTTTTTGGGTGCGGGGTAAACCTACGATGAAATCCATGCTGATCTCATCCCATTTCCATACGGGAACATGCAGTGGTTGCAACAATCCTGCGGGTCTCTGATGTTCTGCCTTAACCTTGCTGCAGATATCACATCGGGCAACGAACTCCGCTATATCTTTCTTCATTCCTGACCACCAGTACTTTGTTTTCAGGTCCAAGTACATCTTGGTGCTTCCTGGGTGAATGGAGTAAGCGGAGTTGTGGGCTTCATCCATAATGAGCTGCTGATACCCACCATTCTTGGGTACACAGATTCGATCTTTATACCATAAGGCACCTTGGTCATCTACTCTAAATCCGGGTGCTTTATCCACCCCGGTTTTAGCTTTGAGATCCTGTATCTCTTCATCATTCCCTTGAGCTTTTCGAATTAGACTTCCTAGAGTTGGTTCCACACACAGGTTGCTTATCTGGCTTGACTGGGTGCAATGGAGATTTAGTTGCTTGAATTCTGCCAGTAACTCAGGTCTTCTCTTATGTAGCTTGATGTTGTTGCAGTGAGCCTTGCGACTCAGTGCGTCTGCAACTACATTGGCCTTTCCAGGGTGATACTGTATTTCAAGATTGTAATCTTTGATCAATTCTAACCATCTTCTCTGCCTGAGATTTAAGTCTGACTGCGTGAAGATGTACTTCAGACTCTTATGATCCGTGAAGATTTCACATTTATTTCCAATCAGGTAGTGCCTCCAGATCTTTAGAGCGTGAACAACTGCTGCTAGCTCTAGATCGTGAGTTGGATAGTTCTGCTCATGAACCTTCAGCTGCCTTGATGCATAAGCCACCACTCGTCCATCTTGCATTAGCACACAACCCAAACCTTGTCGAGATGCGTCGCAATATACGACAAAATCTCGATATATATCCGGTAGGGTTAGCACTGGGGCTGTTGTCAATCTTCTCTTTAGCTCTTGGAAACTTTTCTCACAAGCTTCTGTCCACTTGAATTCTTTTCCTTTCTGAGTCAGGGCAGTCATTGGTCGGGCTAGCTTGGAGAAACCTTCTATAAATCTGCGGTAGTAACCTGCCAGTCCAAGAAAACTTCGGACTTCCGTTACATTTGTGGGTTGCTTCCAGTTAGTAACTGCCTCAACCTTTGCTGGGTCTACTGCAATGCCTTTTTCAGTCAAGATATGGCCAAGGAAAGCGACTTCTTTTAACCAAAACTCGCACTTGCTGAACTTGGCATAAAGCTCATGTGCTCTTAGCTTCTCAAGTACAACTCTCAGGTGTTGTTCATGTTCTTCGGCGCTCTTAGAGTAGATCAAAATGTCGTCAATGAAGACAACGACAAACCGATCTAGTTCTTCCATGAAGACCTTGTTCATCAGATTCATGAAGTATGCTGGTGCGTTGGTGAGTCCAAAGGGCATCACTGTAAACTCATACTGACCATAGCGGGTGACAAAAGCTGTCTTGAGTATGTCTCCTTCTCGAATCTTCAGTTGGTAGTACCCTGATCTCAGGTCAATCTTGGAGAAGAACTTGGCTCCCTTCAACTGATCAAACAAGTCATCGATCCTGGGCAGTGGGTACTTGTTTTTGATAGTGACTTCATTGAGAGAGCGGTAGTCAATGCACATTCTGAGACTGCCATCTTTCTTCTTGACAAACAGAACTGGTGATCCCCATGGTGAGGAGCTTGGTCTGATGAAGCCTTTCTCTTGTAATTCTGCTATCTGCTCTTTCAATTCTGCTAACTCATTAGCTGCCATTCGGTAAGGTCTCTTGGCGATTGGGGAGGTTCCGGGAATGAGATCAATGATGAACTCTATATCTCGGTCCGGTGGCATTCCAGGTAATTCATCTGGGAAAACGTCTGGGTACTCACAGACGACTGGTACTTCCTCTAGTGGTGTGGTTTCCAGACTGCATACCATCGGTGGGGCCTTCACTCTTCTTGGCTCACACTCAACCTGGATACCCTGGTGGTTCACTAAAGAGACTTTCCTGGTATCACAGGCTATATTGCCCTGGTGTTTGCTCAACCAGTCCATTCCAAGGATAACATCTATTCCGGCTGACTGGAGAACTATTAAGTTTGCTAGGAATACTACCCCACTTAAAAGAATCCTAACCCGGGGACATCCCAACAAACACTTGATTTCCGCTCCAGGAGAGCGTGTTATCAGTGGTTGTTTGAGCAAAACAGTTGGAAAACTATGTGCAGCAACAAATCTTGAAGATATGAACGAATGCGAAGCTCCAGAATCAAACAAAACTGTTGCAAGGGTGGAGTTGACAAGGTACTCACCAAGAACAACATCTGGTGCCTCTTCAGCTTCCTGGGTGTCAATGTGGTTGACTTTGCCTCGACCGAAGGTCTGATTGTTCCTTCGCTGCTGTCCTGAGGGTTGTTGTCCACCACGTCCGACTCCTGACACTGCAGTTCTGGTGTTGCTTTGCTGATGAGACTGAGCTGGAGCTTGATTCTGGTTCATGTAAGGGCACTTGGCAATCATGTGACCTGGTTCACGGCAGTTGAAGCATGTTCTCTTGTCACTCTGCGCTGGCTGGGTAACACTGGCACTGCTCCTCTGCTGGCTGCCGGGATTCTGGTTGCGGTAAGAGGGTGCTGCATTCTGCTGGTTCGATGATGAGGCCCTGTACTGCATGGTTGGCTGGTACCTGGGCTTCTGAGAGAAGTTACCTCTTGATCTCTGGTTTCTTTCCTGCTGTCTGAACTTCTGAGCGTTAAACTTGCGCTTCCTGTCACTCTCGATGTGAGAACGTGCGTCTTCCAGAAGAATGGCACGGTTCATCAGAGTGTTGAAGTCTGGGTAGATGTGAGTGACCAACTGCATCTTCAGACTAGGACTCAGTCCCTTCTTGAAGCGGTCCTGCTTCTTCTTATCAGTGTTCACATCCTCAGGTGCATAACGTGCAAGCTTCATAAACTTTCTGATGTATTGATTCACAGTCATGGCTCCTTGCTTTAATGAGCGAAACTCATCTGCCTTCATGTCCATGATACCCTCAGGGATGTGGTATCTCCTGAACTCTTCCTGAAATTCATCCCAAGTGATAGCCTCGGGGTCCTCTGTAGCTTCTTGGTAGTTGTCCCACCACTCACTGGCTGCTCCCATGAGTTGGTGCGATGCCAGAAGGACTTTTTCTCTGTCATTGGCGTTTACAACCTGAAGCTTCTTGGTGATACCTCTCAGCCAATCATCTGCTACCAGAGGGTCTTCTTCGGCATTCTCGAAGGTCGGTGGTCTGAGTCTCATGAATTCCGACATCTTGGTCTGGGGACCTGGTGCACGGTCAAGAAGTCCTTGAGCAATGACTTCCATCAGACGTGTCTGATTGTCCATCACAGCGACAAGGTTAGTGACAGGTGGGTTGGGCAAGGGTCCATGTCGTCCACCTCGCCTACCTCTGCCACGGTTCTGATTTCCTCCACCTCGGTTCTGGTTTTGTTGGTGACCTTCACCCTCATCATGGCCTTCCAGATCATTCTGGTTGTCCTGATTGTTCTGGTTATTCTGGTTGTTCTGGCTTGCCTCATCTTCTTGGTCATGGCCTCCAATCCTGCCTCCACCTCTGCCACGCTGTTGGTTAACTCTGCCTCTCCCACGTCCACGCACACCGCCCTGTCCTGGGGCATCCTCGTCGTGTGCAACTTGACGCTCACGACGCTGCCGTATTCGGGCGGACTGCCTCGCGGGAGGCATCTGTTAAGTTGACAGAGGATTGCGAAGGGTGAGAACAAGTCGAGGTTGAAACAAGCCGAGACTAGGCAACAAGACGGGAACACAAGATTTGCTAACACACAAACAATAAAAACCAGCATCATTACATCATTACAGCATGCATAAACATCATAACAGAGTTCGATCATACATACCCAAGCCCTTACACAGGAGGACTTGACGGCTACAACTAAACAACAGGACTCGACAACATGGTACTCTAGGATACAACGACACACATCTGCTGGACTAGATACAAACTGCTAGCTGCTACACTACGGGTACAAGCACTGCTGCCTCAAGTGCTGCTGGTATCTGACTCCTACTGGGGTAGCTGCTCCTCAGTACTGGTCGTAGCCGTGGTCCCTGCGCCACGCGCGGTACAGGTCGTAGGGGTCACTCCACTCCTCGTGGGCACGAAGGAGCTGGTAGTACTCGAAGAGGTCTGTGTCTCCGAGCATCTGCGGGGCCTGCTGTGGAGCTGCTGGGTAGTGCTGAGCTGTGGGTGGTGCAAGAACTGGCTGGTACGGGAACAGCGGTCCAAGTGTAACAAGTGCTAGCGGGTGCTGAGCTGCTGGAGGTGCCACAAGGGCTAGCTGGTGACCTGCTGGTGGTGCTGGCTGCTGCTGAGTAGGGGGAGCAAACAGTGCTGGCGGCTGCCGAACTGGGACGTCTGCAGGTGCTGGCTGCTGCGGTGCCGGAGGGTCGACTACCACAGGCTGGTCGTCACTGACTGGCACAAAGTTGACCATGCCCTGGTCCTCGTCCTCCTCCATCTCTAGCATGTACTGAGGGACGTAACCCTCGAGTACTGGGAAGTCGTCCTCGTCCATCGAGTCCGAGTAGTCACTGCCGGGGTCTGACGGGTAGTCCATCTCGTGCTCTGACTCAGTGTCCTCCTCACCCTGCAGAGGGTCCTCTAGTAACTCTAGCTCGGGGTCGTCCTCTGCCATCGGGGCATCCTCCTCCTCGGAGGGCTCCTCGTCTGACTCTGACAGAAAGCCGTAAGCTGGTGCTGGAGCTGGAGCTGGTGTAACCTCTGGGGACACTAGAGCTGGTGCAACCTCTGAAGAAGCCGGGGCTGCAACCTCTGGAAAAGCTGGGGCTGCAACCTCTGGAGAAGCTGGGGCTGGCTGCGGTGCTCCTCCTGACGGTCCTGCACCTCCTGAGTTCTCACTGTCGCTGGAGTCACCCTCTGAGTCTGTCGGGCAGGCGTAGTGCAGGTGGCGTCTGGGGCCCCCGATCCTCGGAGTGAACCTGCGACGTGGTCCTGCTCCAACCTGGTGAAGCCTCACGTAGCAGCGGTCGACCTCTCTGATGAGGTACAGAGCGTCCTCCTCCCAAAGGCCCATAGCTGCCTCGAGAGTGGACTGAATCTGTGCTTGCTCTGTCTGGGACTCGGCGAGCTGGGTCTGAAGCTGTGCAAGCTGAGACTGTGCTGCTGTAAGCTGGGCCTGAACCTCTGCGAGCTTCTGCTTGTCCTCGTCCCACATCTGTGCAGTCGACTCAAGGACGTGTGCTGTCTGTGTGGACTGTGCCTGGATCTCTGCAAGCTGAGTCTGGGTCTGCTGGAGCTGCTCCTGGAGGTCTCTCTCTCTAGTCTCTGCTGCCTCAGCTCTGGTGATACTGCTCTCGAACCCTCTCTGGCGTGACTCGAACAGACTGTCCATAGCCATGATGTACCACGCTGACGCTACCACAGTGGGGTCCCTCTCACGCTGGTCTGGTCCCTGTAGAGCTCTCAACCTGTGCTGCCACTGTGCCTCGGTGTGCTCGTACAGCGGGAAGTAGCGACACGGGGAGTCGCGTACCTCCTCCTCGTGGCGCTGGCAGAAGAGTAGCAGGGTCTTGCGAGCTGCAATCTGGTGGGCGTCTCCGGGCTGGGTGCCGAAGGCTGTCACTGTCAGGGGCTCCAGGTCTGGGCGTGTACGCGGCTGGAGAACTGTCACCTGCACCTCACAGTACTGGGTGCCGTCCTGGACGAAGCTGAGGGAGCGGTACTCCGGGCGGTCAGTGTAGCCGAACCTCTGCAACGCTTCCCACAGGAGAGTGGGGAAGCCTGAAACGCCGATCTGGTAGCTGCGGGTCCACCCGTCGTCTAGCTGCTGGTCCTCCATCTGTTTCAACAAAAGTTGAAGATGGGTAAGTACAAAATAGCAAAACGATTTGTAAAGTAAATACAGAACTGAGAGTAAATTTTTGTAATATAGTTTATATATATAAAATATCACACTCTCACAATCGTTTCCAGCCTAGGGTCCATCTTACGGTCAAGCATGGCTCTGATACCACTCTGTCGTACCCCATTTCTGGAGCACTAGTGCTTACCGTACCAGTCCCTGGATCAGACGCTGATACGAACACTTTTCACAGACTGATATCACAGAGTCATCACTTACATAAATATTACCGAGTCTCATACAAGCCTTCATACATAAAAGGTCTTACAACAACGGCCATAGGCCACTTTATTACAACAATCATCAAGCATGTGGGCTGCAACGGCAGAACCACTTAAATACTACTACAGCGGAAGTCGGAAGCGGTACTAGCACAGGCATCTTGAGTGTAGACAGGACCCTACTCTTCATCACCGTCCTCCTGATACTCAGGTTCCTCATCTGAATGATTAAAGCAAGGGTGAGTACATAGGGTACTCAGCAAGTCCTAGCAGCAAGGGGTATAAGCATGCAAGGGCATTATCAAAGGATAGGCCGGGGGTTTAGTAACTGGGCGGAAAGCCAGTTTTATGCAGGGGTTGTTTGTAAAACAAAGCAGTTCGCAAATCACTATTCAAGGTTATCATTGAGGATTAATGGGGTTGTTTGGCCCTGGGGGAGACAAAGTCCATCCCGTCAGTTCCCACGTTTTATCGCTGGCAGGAGACCAGCACACGGTTCCACACCGGAGTATTCCGAAAACACACCAAGGAAGTTACTCACACCGTTATACTAATCATTGTGTGGCACAAGCTTTTGCGTTGCCCATTACCGTGGAACACGGCTATCATGATAGATTTGTAACTCTGCAGAGGTTGTACACAATTCCCCACAAGGCATGTCAGTCCTTCCCATCGTCATGGATCGGACAGACACACTAATGGTCCCGTACCTACTTGGTGTCACCGCGGCACCACCACGGAAATACTGCGACCAGGGGCTTCACAATAACGTCATTATCATGTAGAAAGGCCTGAAGAATCACCATACGCCGGATCCCGACACCTGCCATGTCGAGTCTTCTCCTGGCTTCCGCCGCAACTCCTGCCCTCCAGGTGGGTACCGGGTGAACACTATAGTAGGGTGTGGTTCCAAACCTTTCCCATTCAAGGCATGTGGTTGTACGAAAGGTGCTAGGCAAGGCGGCACATGAACCGGTCCTTATACGACCGAAGCAAGCATCTTCAATAGCTATCCTCAAAGGAGGAATCGCGTCCCAGAGATAGGCCTCCCCACTGAGGACTACCTCGCCTGCTCCCGCCAGAAGTACCCCACTATGGGTTACAATTATCACTAGTATATAGCACCATCCCACATTTCATATTCACACACACGCACTCCACCAAACACACGCCGATTTTACACCAAAAGCATGTATAGCAAGATTAATTAAGTACATCTGTAACAAATCCTTAAGCAGCATAGTATATCAACATATCATTAAGGATTTAATGATAGTGAAACCTAGGGCTAACAAGGTAGTGGATAAACAATTAACAAGGTATGGCAATCATCAGCATAGGATCATCTAGCATTTAAAGCAAATTTAAAATATCATGCACAGTTATTTCCAAAACAGGCTCTAAATAGGACTATTTGCAATCATGGGATCAATATGATCAATGGGGTTAGAACTTGCCTTCACCAAAGTCTTCTTCTTCTAAGTCCTCGTAATCCGGATCCTCAGCTCCTTCCTCAAAGACTTGCTCCTCTATTGATCAAAAGCAACGACGATCGAATTAACTACCGATCAAACAATTAATTAACAAGCATATAAATCAAAGAAGACCAAAAAGAGATCAACAATAGAGGGTTTTGATAACAATAAATAGCTTATGATTTTTGATGAATTTTGGTGGAAGAATCACCAAAATTGGAGCTACGATGAAAAAGATATGAATTTTACAAGTTTGCAACATAGGAAATAATTAGGATTAAGCTAAGTAATTAAGCATAGACATAATCCTAATTATTATGGAGTAAACAAGTGTTGCAAAATGATTAGGAAATAATCTAGTATTTTTAGGAATTTTATGGAATTTTTCTGATAAAGAAAAGTGCTCGAAATAGTTTTCTGGGTACAAACTGTGTGTGGACTTAGCAATTTCCAGGGCTGTGTGAGGCTGACGAGTGGGCCACTGGGGCCGGGGTCACTGTGCAGCACTGTTCCGTGGACTCGGTCCACAGGGCTGTGGACCGGAGGAGGTATGTGAGGGCGGTCCACGGTGCACCGCGCTCGTGGACGCGCGCTGACGGGGCGCTGACGCGGCAGAGGAGACCGGGTCTCCGCGGGCCCGGCGCTGACGTGGCTCGCCACGTCGGATGCCGACGCAGCGCGGCCGGGGTGCGCCGGAGCAGAGCGCGCGCGGCGGCGCCTCACCGGAAAACTCACCGGCGACGGCTACAGGGCACCAGGGACGAAGATACATGGCACCCAGGGAATCGTCGCGCGAAGGCGGGGCTGCGGGTGCTTGACGGTGACGTCGCGGGGCACCGGAGGAACGGCGAGAGCTCGCCGGAGATGGTGGAGCGCGGCGGCGTGCGGGCGAAGCTGTGCGCGCGCGTGAAGTTGCGCGCATTCGTGTGCCCGCAGGCGTGCGCGCGTGCGCGGGGAAACTAGCGCGCTCCTCAGCTGAGCCGAGCGCGGCCGGACGGCGAGCCGACGCTGGGGTTGCGCGGCGGAGAGCGGCGGAGCTCGAAGCCAGACTCGAATCCGTTCGCGGGGAAGGAGAATAAGCGGCGCGCGAGAGAGAGGGGAGCGTGGGAAAGCTCACCGCGGGCTCGAAGAGGGCAGAGGAGGCCGGAGGCTTGACGTCGACACTCCTGCGGTGGCCGGAACCCTAGCCTCCCGTGCCCGCCATGCTCTGCAGCTTAGCTGCAAAAATGGTGAGGCCGCGAGGTTAGAGGGAGCAAGAGAGAGCGAGGGGAGCAAGAAAAGGGGCTGAGACCCACTGGTTGCTCCGCAATTGCTCGACGCGGCGGTCGCCGGAGTTGAGGCCGAAGATGGGGAAAAAGAGAAATGGTGAGGCTTGCGCGCGAATTTGGCGAAATTGAGCTCGAGGTGAAGGAGAGGGACGCAGCGCGGAGCTCTACGGCTTTTATAAGCGGACGGGGAGGGAGCCGTTGGGCGCGGTCCGAGCTTCGGTCGCCGGTTCGGTCGTCGCGCTTCAATGCGACGCGACGCGGCGCAGGGTTAGGCGCGAAGGACAGGGGCGTGACGACGCCCACAGCGCGGAGCACAGGGTGCCGGAGGCGACGAGACGGGAGCGCGGCTGAGCTGGGATGACGAGGTGGTGTGACATTTCGCCGGGGCTGTTGGGGTCGTCGGTCAGGGCGTGGGCAGGTGCGGTCTCGAGGCGACGGGCGACGGGATTGAGCGACGCCTCCGCGATCGTGTGCACGTGCGAGCCTGCAGGAGGTGGTGTGGACGACGCGACGGAGCGGGGCGGCCAGCATGGGCGCGCTGGCGCGGTGGCAGGAGGAAGAGGACGGCACTGACAGGTGGGGCCCACCTGTCAGTGGCTCGGCGCGGCGGAGCAGGCCGGGCCGCTGCTGGGCCGGATGGGGGAGAAGCTGGGCTGCGCGCGCGGGAGAGAAAAAAGGAAAAGAGAGTGGGCCAGGGGAAGGAGAAGAAGAGAGGGGCGGCCCAGGAGGGAAGAAAGTGTTTGACATTTTCTGAATTTTTGCAGGGATTCAAATTTGAATGAAGTTCAAATTTGAAAAAGGATCAAAACCAAATGAACACATAAATAAATTCAGAAAACCCCAAATATGCACATGGTGGTGTTTGATGCACATTTAAAATTCGAAATTTTGAATTTAGCATGGAAATGACTTCTATTTTGATTGCATTTGTTCAAATTTGAAAAAGTTCAAATTTTTAGTGATTTTTATATATGGGCAAACTCAGGGTGTTACATTTGGGGATTTTGGGGAGGAAGAGAGAGACGTGAAGTGAGATGGGGATTTCTACCACCGCGTGGGACCGTCGTTGTCAGCGTCTCAGCACATCACATCTGGGCGGGAGATGAGAGCGGGCAACAAATTTTCTGGCGCGCTTTTTCCCCGGCTTCCCGCTTGCGAAGGAATTTCCTGTCGGTTCAGGCGAACGTTAGGATTGGTTTCGTGGTTTCCTGTCGGTATCAGCAGAACCGACAGCTTTCTTTCAATCTTTCCTGCCGGCACCAGCCCGCGTCAGGTACGCTCGTTTGATTCCTGTCGATTTGTGCATTCCTGTCGCATGGGAGCCAAACCGACAGGTATCTTCTGTTTTCTGGTAGTGGCCCCCCCTGGTTTGGCAAAATCCTTCTTTAGTGAACAGTAACCCAGTGCAAATTCAGCACATTTCTTTGAATCCGGCCCCTGCTGTGGCCTAAACATGCTTGTTGGCCTCTGCTGGATTTGGGATCAAGCTCCGCCACTGGTTGGCATGCACATATATGTGCTGCGTAATTTAAACAGTTACGGTGACTACTAGTTTTACTAGCACGAGATGGCATTCAGAATTATCGCGCCACTGTGAGAATTTAGCATGTCTCAGCACATGGTTCATATTTGCTTAAGACATGAAATCCTTTCTATTGCCTTGTCATCCATTGTTTTATGTGGTGGACTTTTTCTGGTTGTTTACCTTCTGATGTAAATTGCAGATTGTTGGCAATCGGATAATGTTTTTTTTTTCATATTTGCAGTACTGGTAACTAGGTTTTAATTGTGACTTGTTTTTCTTCTAATGGAAAACTGTTACGGTCCTAAGATGAAAAAAAGAAAACTGCATAAAGTAAATGGTGAACAAGAACATGGTGCTCCCTGATGCGGACTGTTTCCTGGCAACTATTAGTGTCATACATGCCTAGCAGTCTGCTTGAAGATTTTATTTCTATATGCTTAGTCATATAATTTATTTGCCTGTTTGGATCCAGTTTCTTTTGTTTCAGAAGCCTGTCAGTCTTTTTTATTCTTTCAATCCACGTTTTCAAGTATGACCTAACAATCTAATCACCAGAGCATCGATAAGGTCGATTAGGCGATTAGTCGGATGATCAGGGCGACTAATCGATGCATGATCGGTCCGATCAGGGACCTGATCATCCAGCCCTACCTAAGGGTCCAATATATATAGGGAAAATCCATCTACTCAACGAAGATTCAATCCATAGTGACTGGTAACAGCATTTAGAAGAAATAACAATAAGCAACTTCAGATCAGGACCCCTCATGTGAACATCCCTCAAATAAGATTCAATTTGGTTGGGGGAAACTGAATGGAATCGACATTTGATCGAAAACCAGGAAGATTAACGTAAAAGATCGACAGATTTTGGTTCATATAGTTTCATTATTTGAAATACTGCACAAATGCATTTAAAATAAATTACATCGTCCATGGAATCGCACTTCCAAACCAAATCAGCATATAATCTGAATGCTTCATCGGTTCCACAATGTGAAAAGTTCAAACATGTCCATCTCTGAACGTTTCCTCCATTAACCATTTTTTGTAAACATAAGCTGTCACTGTGTGGGTTTGTAGAAAATGATTAATAGAGAAAATGTTAAGACCTGGACATGTTTAAACTTTTCACATTGGGGAACTCATGAAGAATCCAGATTCTGTGCTGACTTGACTTGGAAGTGCAATTCGATCCATAGGCATGGTAATTTACTTCAAATGCATATGTGTAACATTTCTAATCATGAAATTGCCAGCCACAACATGCAGAATTTTGACGTTAATCTACTAGGTTTTTAATCAACTCCGTCGATAGAAATCCGTTCAGCTTCTCCCAACCAAATTGAATCTTCTTTGAGAGATGTTCACACGAGGGCTCTTGGTCTCAAGTTGCTTATTATTATTCTTCCATATGTTACCCGCCACTATAGTATGTTCGTTCTTATTAATGTTAGTAGGCCCTTCTTGGGTTTCGTGGTAACACATTGTGTAACTCAATCTGCATGAAAGAATTAGAGGTTGTGCGAGAGACTGAACTTGGTATAGTATTATCTCAATGCTAAATCCAACATAAGCAACCAGTATTTATTGGAAAATGTCGCCCTTGAAATCAATCTGAAGGTCACCGCATTTCACGATCTCCCTTTTGTGATGCACATCGGCAGTTTTGGAGATTGATACATATATATGTTGTCAATATCAGATAGGTTGGAGGGCGCAATGCCCGAATTACCCAAACTAAATTCGGGTTTCTAGAAACAACACCTGAAATAGCAAGATCAGATCCCTTGTCGACGTCCAGACCAGCAAACCCCGAGGGCCTCCGCATCTTCTACTACCTCGTCCAGGCTACCCCTGCAAACCTCGTGCATGCCTCCCTCATCTGCAAGCTCTGGCGTCGCATCCTCTCCGACCCCACCTTCCCCCGCCGCTAACGCGCCTTCCACCGGGACCCTCCCCTGCTCAGCTTCTTCCTCAACTGCTTCCACTCCGGGCCCCGCTTCGTCCCACCACGGCGCCCTCCCCCGTCCCCCAACCGGCTCTCGATTACGGCGATTGGTGCGCGCTCGACTGCCGCCACGCCCGTGTCCTCTGCAACATTTCCGGTGTGAAGGAGAACCTTTTTGTTTGGGATCCCATCATCGGCGATCGGCAGCGGCTGTTGGAGCCCCAAACCCCCCTTGGTACGTACAGTACTGCAGCTCTACACTATGCGCTGTGCGTGGATGCGACCACCTCGACTACCACAGTGGCCCATTCTCGTTGTCACCATGGTCTTAGACAGGACGGTCATCAACTTGGTGGCGTACGTGTACCATGGTCTTGAACGCATCTGCTCATCTAGGGCTTGCTTACAACCCCACCCAAGTGCCTAGTGTGCTCGTCGGAAATGATATCTACTTCACACTTACACCGTGTTACAGATTTCTGAGGTACAGCTTGGGCGGTAATTCCTTATCCATCATCAATCCACCAACAGTGCACGAGATAGGAAGTTGTCCATGCCATTGGAGAACGGCTCGCTAGGGCTCGCCGGTGTTTCGTATTCAAAACTTTTCCTGTGGTCGAGAGATGTTGATCTAGATGGAATTGAAAGATGGGTACAATTCAGGGTCATTGAGCTTGAGAAGCTGATCGCTGTCAAGTCTTTCGATGAAGTGCAAGTGGTTGGTTCTGCTGAGGGCCTCGGTATCATCATTGTGGCCACAGACATTGGTGCCTTCATTATCGAGCTCAAGTCAGGACAGGTGAAGACGGTAGGGGAGCCTGACGATTACTTTGCCACCTTGCCATTCATGAGCTTCTACACCCCCAGGTATTGTGCTCGCCCTATACTGTTGTTGCATTTTATGGTTTGTTTATGTTTACTAAGTTTTGATCTATAGATATTTAGTAGAATGTGTAATGCATATCTACTCACACACAGGGAAGATATACGTGATGTTGGTCAATGCTAGTCCAATCCGAATTTTTGAATTTGTTGGAAGATTGCGCCTGTATTTTGTTAGGTTTGAAAAGTGCCAAATACTATCCTTGAAATGACACGATGTGCTACGATGCAGCCTTTTTTTACTTATTAATTTTTATCAATATTTTATTTTGATTCATCATAGCTTTTCTGAAGTTCACTTAACATCCCTAAACCAAACTTCACAAACATTTGGAATTGCACCGATAAATGCTAAGCTAATCTTTCATGGCATTTTGTTTGCTTTCATATTCTTTCATTGTTCTTATAAATCCCACACGGTAGACACTCTATACAATTAGTCTATTACCAGAAGGTTGCAGCTTTATTTTATTGGTTAGACTTGAATTATTGAACCCCGTCCTTTAACCTTGCAAGATGTGGTAGTGGGTAATGGGGCATTCTTTTGTTATTTTAGAAACTATTAAGTTGGGATATCTCATTTCATATGAGGTATACTGTATATGGCTATTCTGAAGCTAAACTCCCTAGCCTTTCTTTTTAAACATTTGGAATTGCACCAAATCATATGATAATGAGTTATGGCCTTTTTGCTTGCACACTCTGTACGTAAATACTAAACAATAGGAACATTACTAATTCAACTTAAGAAATGAGCTTAGAATCAATTTTAACTTTTATGCATGATACATTTAGATTGTGCCAGCAGTAAATTGCCATCGCTGGCGGGGGCACACTGATGGCTACTGAGCAAGCAGAAGTGTAGTAGCATCCATCCATCAAGCTGAGGCTACTGCTGTTGGCATCTGGCAGGGCTGGTGCGTCAAAGTGTTTGGTATTCTGTTTCTTAGTTAATTTGTGAAAGTGTAAGCCACTATTTTTTGTGGAAATTATGTTCTGCATCTGTACTTGGTTATGACCATGTATATGAAGATTAAGTGTCAGGTTTTCGTTAATCTTTACTCTGGCTATTTAGTTTATATTGATGGCTGATATGTCCACACCGAACTGAAGATATGTTACAGTACTTTTAGCTGAAAAGTTCTGGGTTTTCCAATGTAATATTATTTCTTGAACGTAGATATATAGCAGCTTCAGCATTCAGGAACACATTTGGAACTTAAATTGATCAAAATGTTGTTCAATTTCTGTACAAGGTTGCTCTTGAGCATAAGGATCAATGTAGAAATATAAAATACACCTACATTCTGCTGCTTGCTTTCTTGTGAAAGGAAGCTAAAGCAGAGGATAGATTTTTACAAATATGGCCAAAACTTCTGAAATATATTATGGGCTGCAGTGACTGGACACTCTGAGTTGCATCAGGACTACCAGTTATGGTACATGTTTAGCTCTGCTTCTTTTAGTGTTAACATCATTCATGAGAGTGATTACTGGAACCCCATTTTCCTGCAAAGGTGTATGTGCATATTTTTTCTTAAAGTCTGTGGTTTAGAGTGACATTTTAGTTTTGGAATATAATATGTGCACATTAATCACATGTGATTCGAACTATAATAGTTCTCGGCTAGTTTACAAGTCATTTTGCTGTTTTCGGTACGTTGCTTGGGCGATGCTTTGAAAATTTTAATATTTGTCTGGGCAGTTCAGTTTATTGAAGTGTAAGATCCCATGGTCATTTTGTCGACTATGGTTTTTTTTAATCTTGTCTTGTCTA
This sequence comes from Eragrostis curvula, assembly GCA_007726485.1. Classification (NCBI taxonomy): domain Eukaryota; kingdom Viridiplantae; phylum Streptophyta; class Magnoliopsida; order Poales; family Poaceae; genus Eragrostis; species Eragrostis curvula. The sequence continues at coordinate 40,054,636 of CM017442.1, forward strand.
ATTGGTTGGCTGACCGAAGACACTGAAGAATCTTCCACGTTTGTAGTTTATTTTACTTTTAAACTGAAGGTGTATTCAGTCTTTCTTTTGACAGGATTAAGTTCCCGGTTTCATTTCTGGGATCCATATTATTTTGGTGTGTGCAGAATTCACTAGAATTTGGAAATAGCTTCTGAGTAATAATACTACGAAACGAGGCATCCATCAAGCAGATTCTTCTGCGATTGACATGTTGCAGGTTGATGCTTTTGAAAAGTGTAACATTGTGTTTTGTTTATAAATTTATGAAAATGTAGGATGCCATGTGCAGTTTGTCCTCTGGCTGTATAGTTCGTTTTCTTGATTGTGAAGACTATGGTCAGGTTTGCAGTTACGCTTACTTTGGCCATTGGTATATATTCATGGTTAACAAGCACGTCCGTAACTGAAGATATATCGGGCATCGCTTTTACAGAAAGGTGAATACTAGTTTATGAGTTAAAATCATAATTAGAGTTCCTATCATGAATATAATGTGAACTGCAACACAGTTTCTCTACTCAAGGTTGCCTGTCCGTTGGATCATATAGATAATTTTAAGCTTCAGTCATTATGTGGACGACAGGAGCTATCTTCTTCATTACGGAAGGTTATTCTTGTTGAATCCATCCTGGTCATATAGCTAGAAACTGTATTCCAGGTTAATATGGCATGTCAAGTATATTAGCCTAATGCTTGATGCTGCTACTTACTTGGCACTAAAATTATTTTTATGCTATTTTCATTTCCTAAATTATAATGATATTCTGTGCATATCTCGCGTCTTTTAGGCATTTGTCCCCAGCTAGCAATTTCAGACATTTCAGACGCACCTATGGCACTACAAAAAATTTTAGCCACAGCCTAGTTTCAGGAACAGAGCTTCTCCTCATTTATGAATATATTGTGAAGCTCTTTAATAAGATTGTAAGAATAGTTTATGGATCCATTTTATTGAAAAAAAACACCAACTATACTGCATATGTATAATGCAAGTGCAGGAAACTAGTGTACCCGCATCGTAAGTCTTAAAGTTTAATTGTTCCTTTTCAATTTTATCCATTCTGCATCTTTCCTTTTCTTTCTTTCCTTTTTTTTTTTAGCGAATCACTGCATCCTAGCTTTTGGAGCTGCTTCCAGTGAAAAATGAGGTATGATCAAAGGCTGTTGCCTTGGATGATTGATCATGCATGAAAATGCCAACCTGGTACTGAAGTTGTTCTGCATTAGTGTTCGCTGTTATTCTAGATATCGTTGTCCACATCCAGAACATCTGTATATTAAATTGAAACACTAATCCACATCGAGCCAGAAGCTTATACACGCAGAGGTGGAGCCTCAATGTCCCGGTTCAATTTTGCTGTTTGAAACAACATCAATGGGTTATTCATCTCCTCCTTTGTTTTTCTTTGTTTTACTCTGAAGCTGGACTGAAACATTACTGATACATGTTACAATTGTTCCTAGTTCTATATGCTTTCTCGTGTCAAAAAAAAGAAAGTTCTACGCTTTCTGTCACTGCCGATAAGGACACTGATCCATAACATCCTTCTGTGACCACGTTTCTTTTTTTTTTTTCTTTTTTTTTTCTTTTGAGGAACACTTCTGTGACCACGTTTCTGAACCCAGAGCTGATCGTGATGACCGTGTTCTCCCTTCTCAGTTGGGCGGGCCGCACCACAAGCATTCTTCGTGGCCGGCAGTCCACGTCGTCGTCGGTCCATTTTGTGGCTGCAGCTGCAGCGCTCGACGACAAAAGGAAACGAGGATTCCTAGCCCCCATTCTTGGGCCCAACAGATATTTCTGGGCCGGTTCGAACTAATCCCACGTAGGAGACCATGGAAGCTTGACTGAAGCGGACCAAACTGCTCGAACCCAGCAAGTCAGCTGTCAGCCTCGCTTTGGTCCCCCGTCGCTCTCCCTCCCCGTCCTCACTCCCACTTCCCCCGACTCCCCAGTCCCCACCAAACCCTAGCCTCACCGACCAGGACCAGGAGCGCCCATGGCGCCGCCGCGCCGCCAGCCGGAGCTGATTGAGGACGCCATCTCCGAGATCCTCCTCCGCGCCCTGCCTGACGAACCCGCGGAACTCGTCCGCGCCTCCCTCGCCTGCAAGCTCTGGCGCCGCATCCTCACCGATCCGGTATTCCTCCGCCGCTACCGCGAGTTCCACCGCACTCCTCCGCTCCTCGGCTTCTTCCACAACCTAAAGGACGGCCGCACACCCCGGTTCGTCCCCACCACCACAGCATCATCCCCCGTACCCCAGCCAGAGTTCGACGGCCACGATTGGTGGGCCTACGATTGCCGCCATGGGCGCGTCCTTCTCGGCCTTGGGAGCCGCCGTGACGGTCCTGACGGCTTCGTTGTTTGGGATCCCATCACCGGCGATCAGCATAGACTGCCGCGCCCCTACGGTGACTGGCACTTGTATGGCACGTCTGCTGTGCTCTGCGCCGTAGCCAGTTGCAATCACCGCAATTGCCACGCTGGCCCCTTCAACGTGGTCTATATGGGCTCTTACTACGATGACATTGCCGGGTGCTGGATCATTCAGGCGTCCGTGTACTCATCGGAGACTGGTATGTGGGCTAAATCGGCCTCTTTAGACTTCAACTGTACCTGTTACTCGACAAGTCGTGCTCTTATTGGAGATGTACTGTACTTCACCATCTTGGGGGGTAAAAGGATTCTGCAATATGAGTTGAACAAGAATTGCTTGTCTGTGTTCGACTCACCAGATATGTGCGAAGAGGGTGCTTTCCTCATGCAAATGGAGGATGGTTCGATCGGGATCAGCAGGATTAGAGGATCAAGTATTTACCTGTGGTCAAGGAATGTGAACCCAGAGGGAGTTGTTGGATGGGTACAATGCAAGGTCATCGGGCTTGACAAAATCAAAATGTTACCACCCGATGATTGTTGTAATGGAGCTTATATCTTTGGTTCTGCTGATAATATTGGTGTTATGTTTATCAGAACATATTTAGGTGTCTTCACATTTGACTTCAAATCAGGCCAGGCGAGGAAGGTAAGCAAGCCTATAAAGTGCTGCGCTGCCATACCCTTCACAAGCTTCTACACTCCAGGTAAGGCACCACCTTCCATTCCTTTGCTTATTTATATCCTGCAATTGAATTTTTTTTGTATGTTATTCTTATATGTAGATATTTAATTGAATGAAAATTAATGTTACATGTGCAAGAGAAAAGTGAATGTAATTGATAATGCAGCAGTGAACTTTTTTTTTGTCATGTTCCACTTGTTAAGGACAATTTTTGATGTGGTCAAGATGTGCCTAGGATGTAGTTGACCTCTTTTTACTAACAATGTGTTTTTGATCCATTAGTTTTATCTCCCCTCTTCATTGCAAATCTTTACGGGGAAACTATTTGCTAATTTATTTGTGGCCTTTTTTATTCATGCAATCGTGCATTCTTAATCTCAATAGAATTGTTCATCTACTCAAACTGTATATAGTGAGGTACGAAACAATTTTAGTTTGTATGCTTATCACTTTCCAGATGTGCTAGTACCATATTGGCATTGCAAGCACAAACATTTTAACCATCTGAGTGTGTGGTACCTTTCAGTCCTCTATCAAGCTGAATCGACTGCAATGTTTAGTTTGATTTACTTTTCAGTTTGCTATCATGCTGAATTTACTGCAATCATAATCTTGCGTGCCTGGTTCTTTGAAATGTATAATAATCTGTTCGGTGGTTTTATTTATGGTAGTTTAACAAACCATTGTTAGCTGTGGACCTAATGTTCTTCCTCACTAGTTATGTTTCAAATGTCAAATTTGCCATTAATATTCGGCCAGTGTCTCATTCATGATTCAAAGTTACACTTTGAACTAAACTTGTTTTGAAGTGGTTCTGTTTGATTTTTATTTCTGGAACAAGGATAGTACCTTCACGCTTTCCATGCTTTCCGTTAACAATATTGGTCGTGTACTCGTGTATTGGACTGCATGCAGTTTTAAGATTCACTTATATTGATTTGCCATAGCCGTTTCTGAAGCTCACATCGCTAAACCAAACAATGCAAACCTTTGGAATTGCATGGAGAAATCACAAGCTAATCTTTTATGGCACTTTTGCTTGCATTTTTCTTTTTACTCTGCTAATAATCCTACATAGTAGACAATTTTTTTGTTCGATTTGAATTGTTGAACACTGCCCTTGAACCTTGAAAGATGTGTGGTAGGAAGTAATGGAGTTTTTTTTTTGTCATTTCACAAATTATATTGTTATTTGATATCACATTCACATATGGATATGCTGAACCACCTAACGCCCATAGACCCAAACTTTAAACCATTGGAATCATGCCGAGAAATTGTAACCTAATGAATTACGGTCTTTTTGCTTGTGCATTATCTTACTCTGCCTAACTAAACAATAGGCACCCTGCTGTTTGACTTCAAAAAGGCTAAACTTCTTTGTATATTACCTTCAGATTGTGCTAGCAAGAAATTGCCATCGCCAGTGGAGGCACACTAATTACTATTGGCCGAGCTGAAGTATAGTAGCACCTGGCTGTCGTGCTGTACCTGCTGGTATCAGCTTCTAAATCTTTTGTATTCTGTTGGTAGTTAATTTGTGAAAGTGTAACAAACCATGGTCTCTTGTGCACCTGATGTTCGGCCGGCCGACCTGGTTATGATCATGACTGAAGACTGTGTCAGCTTTACTAGTAATCTTTACTTTGTGAGTGTTATAGTGATGGTTTACAATTCCACTTTGAAACTGAAGATGTGCCCGTTTTGACCCAAAAATTTACGTGCCTTGGTGTAATTTTCATTCTTGGTCCCAGGATAGCAGAGTCAGCTTTTAATGAATGCGCTTGGAATTGAATGTGCTCGAACTTTAGTTCACTTTCTGTACTCAGGGGGTGTTCGTTTCCAGAGGCTAAAATTTTAGCCCCGTCACATCAAAGAGAATCTTGTCAGTTAGAAGTACTAAATAAAGTTTAATTACAAAATCTTTTTACGGATGGGGGTTAATTTACGAGACGAATTTAACGAGCTTAATTAATCTATGTTTTACTACAGTGATGCTACAGTAACCGTCTTCTAATCACGTTTTAATTACTCTTATTAGATTTGTCTCACGAAGTAGTACAAGGTTCTACAATTAGTTTTGTAATTAGACTTTATTTAGTACTCTTAAATTGAAAGATTCAAGCACGCTATTTAGTCTGATCGCACTAGTTTAATTTTGTTGGTCCGTCAGGGCTGGGTCCCTCTATTCTTTGGGCCTGTTTGTTTTCCACCCAGATTATATAATCTGGTTCATATAATCTATAAGCTGAAACAAACATGTTTCAGATTATTGTCAGATTATAGCAATTCACATGTCAGATTATCATAATCCAACAAGCTGCTCTCCTCCAGCTTACAGATTATATAAGCTGGATTATATAATCTGAGTGAGAAACAAACAGGGCCTTTGGATTATATAATCTGGGTGGGAAACAAACAGGGCTTTTGTTAACACACGGATGCGTCTGCATGCTGTTGTTTGATCTCGCAATTGCAAAAGTGGCCCCACATGAATGTCCGAACTGATGACCTGACCGACCAATGCGAGACAATGAGGTTGTTAGCTTAACAATTAATCAGCGATGTAGAATGCAAAGCAGCTGTTTAGTTTAACGCACCAAGGAATCACCGGCTTGAATATCAATCTGAACTGCACTGACGGATGGCTCTTGCAGTTCTTTTCTCCCCTGCTTCGCCTGAGTAGGTGTCTCTTGTGCTATGAGATGCAAGCAGCATAGTGGCAAGTTTGTTTCTGTGGAGATAATTTGTGGTACGCAAGTGACAGGACGGTATTTTCAAACCATAAACTATCTAATCGAGTGATTCCACTGAGTTTGGTAAACAAATACTGATAAATGCATGCCATAATACAATGATCCAAAAACCGGACACCATTGTAGCAGCTTCTCAAAAAGTTGGAATACTTAGAGAGGAAAAACAGATGCCACTTAAATCAGAAACAGCGTGCAGACTAAGCAGAAACGACCTACCTAAATACAATATCTGCCGCTCTATCTTAAAGAGATCTTAGGAGATCCCTGACCCTTTTTTATTTTTGAATCAAGAGCTTCTCTTTGTTATTCATAGGGATTAAGGGCCTGTTTGGCACAGCTTCTGGACTGGATTTTGAATTCTGCTTCTGGCACTGTAGCTACAGCAAAAACACTGTAGCAGAATCCATTTTTTGCCAGAATCCAAAAGCAGCAAAAGCGTAGCTTCTCACGGATTCTGTCACTGTAGCTACAGTAGCTACAGTGTTGCTACAGTGACAAAATCCGTTTTGCAAAATCCCTCCCAAAGAGGGCCTAAAATCATATGCAAAATCTCTGGCCGGCTCCTGGAGTCAGCCAATCTGCTCACCAGTCACCAAGCCGCAGGTCCTACAAACACGTTTCATCACTGTTAATTACACGTAGGCACGTTTGATCATCTTGATGCAGCGAAGCAGTGAGACATACTCCGTACTCTACTGGCAGGTCAGCGTACGCCACCTTTCAATCATGTGCACTTTGGATGCCTTCTCCTCGTGCCAATACTGCAGTGCACCAATCCTAGCCCCTAGGCCAGTGGAGCCCCGTCGGTTGCCCTTCCAGCAGCTCCAGCTCCTCGTCGCCGCTCCATATGTCGGAAAACCCGCGGCGGCGCCGCTCGGCTAGACGTCGGCGGTCGCATATCGCAGTCTCTCCCCCAGCACAGCGGCGCTCGACGATGTGTGGCCCACATTCCGTGGCCCAAGCGACTGATGCGGCCCAAGGCACAGCAAAGTGGAGCATCTTAGGCCTGCAGCCTTTGCTTCCGTCACCCGGTACTCATCACCGAATTCCACATCCCCACACAAATGGCAAATCCTGGCCTCACCGACGGCTAGCGAGCCATGACGCCGCCGCCGCCGCCGCAGCTGGTCGAGGACACCATCGCCGAGATCCTCCTCCGTGTCCAGCCGGACGAGCCCGCGGACCTCGTGCGCCCCTCCCTCGTCTCCAAGCCCTGTCGCCGCATCCTCACCGACGCCGGTTTCCTCCGCCGGTACCGCGAGTTCCACCGCGCGCCTCCGCTCCTTGGCTTCTTCCACAACGGCCACACTCCCCGCTTCGTCCCCACCACCACCACAGCAGCATCCCCCGTCCCCCATCCAGAGTTCGGCAGCAACGAATGGTGGGCCTTCGATTGCCAGTTTGCCACCATGGCCGCGTCCTTCTCGACCTTGGGTACCATGGTAACGACCTCCTTGTCTGGGATCCCATCACGGGCGATCAACATAGACTGCAGCGGCCTGGTGGTGGCTGCTTGTACTTTGCTGCTGCTGTGCTCTGCGCTGTACCCAGCTGCAATCACCTCAATTGCCACTTCGTCGTTGTCTATATGGGCTTCCACAGAATGTACCAAAGGATCATTCAGGTTTTCGTGTACTCATCAGAGACAGGTGTGTGGGCCGAATCAGCGTCTGTTTACTCAGGTATGGGTTATGAATCCAATGACGCAAGGAATGGTGCTCTCATCGGAGATGAACTCTACTTCACCCTTCCACAGTGTGTAGGGATCCTGAAATATGAGTTGGGAAAGGATTGCTTGTCTGTGTTCGACCCACCAGACATGTGCGGAAAGCATGCTTCCCTCATTCAAATGGAGGATGGTTCGCTGGGGCTCACCAGCATCAGCGGATCAAGTCTTTACCCAGTGGCGGACCCACGGGGTATGCCCGGTATGCCTCGGCATACCCCAAAATCCGGCCATTCAGCTCCTTTGGAGCACTGTTCATGCACTGTTCATGACTGTTTTGCTACTGTTTCGCTACTGTTTGACACTGTTTTGTTACTGTGCATAGCCTAACTCGCTGACCTGGGTCCGCCACTGTCTTTACCTGTGGTCAAGGAATGTGAACCCAGAGGGAGTTGTAGGATGGGTACAATGCAGAATCATCGAGCTTGAAAAATTTTTACCCATTGATGATAATTGTAACAGAGCTTCTATCATTGGTTCTGCTGAGGATGTCGGTGTTACGTTTGTGAGCACAGATTTAGGTGTCTTCACAGTTGATCTCAAATCAGGCCACACGAGGAGGGTAAGCAAGCCTGGACAGTACTACTACACTGCCATACCCTTCTTGAGTTTCTACACTTTGGGTAAGGCACCATCTTGCCAGCCTTTTGATTATTTGTAATCCTGCAATTTAATTGAATGATATTTAATTGGATGAAAATAAATATGTGCAATAGAATACTGAATGTACTTGATAATGCAGCAGTGCACTATATTTTGTTATGTTCCAGTCGTTATTAAAGACAATTTCTTATGTGGTCAAATTGTGCCTAGCAAGTAACCTTTTCTTACTAACAATGTGTTGATAGAATTATTTTATCTCCTTTTCATCGCCAATGTTCAGTAAGAGAAGTTACGTAATTCTTATGTCATTTGGTTGTGACCTTTTTTGTCAATGCATTCTTTTAATCTCAATAGACTTCTTCGTCTGCACAAACCGCATATAGTGAGTTAAGAAACAATTTAACTCGTATGCTATTGCTTGTCACTTTTCAGATTGTTCTAACAGCATATTGGCACTGCAAGCGGAGGCAAGTTAACCAATTCTGAGTCGAAGTATGCTTGTTACTTTTCACTTCGATCTCCCATCAAGCAACCATTGTTAGTATCCTGTTGGGTGGTTTGTATTCAATCTTCCATCAAGCAACCATGAGGCAATCTCCCATGAATCTACTGCAATTGGAATCTTACATGCCTAATCCTTTAAATTTTTAGTATTCTGTTGGGTGGTTTGATTCATGGTTGTTTAATTAAGCAACCATTGTTAGTTCTGGACCTTTAATCCTTTATACTCTTCACTTAAATTAGCGGTGAAAACTGTGTTCCAAGTTTGCCATTGATCTTTTGGCCAGTGTCTCATTGATGGTTGACACTTGACAGATATGCTTTGAACCAAAGATATATTATTGTTTTGACTGGAAAATTAATCTGAGTGATTCAGTTTAATTTTCATTTTCTAGAACGTCGATAGCACCTTTATGCTTTCCGTGCATTCAGGAATACATTTGAAACTCGAAAGAAGCTCAAATGCTAGTTCAGTTACCGTGCACAATATTGGAGCAATTCTTTGCACCATTATTTATTTGTTGGACACTAGAATTCATCTCAGATTGGACAATACAGCTTTTTTTTTCTGAAAGTGATTAAAAATAGGTTCAATATACCCTTGCGACTTGTATAATACAGTCAGGCTATAAAAAAAATACTTGATGCAAAACAAAGGATGTAGGAGTGCACCACCTTGCAGGACCAAGTGCTGATCCAGGCCTATTGAGTATCAGGATGTGCAGTTGGCTGTCCTAAAACGAGTTGGAAAGGTGTATAAAGGGCAGAAGATAGTACCTGGGCTGTCACATGGAGCTGGACGACAGTAAACAATTTGCAAATGGGTTTAGATTTTGCATAGTGAGCACAATGCTCTAAGATAAATGACTGGCAACCTGCAAGCTTATCTTAGGGAGGAAAAAACTAAAAACCCTAAGTATTTTGCTGGTCCTCATGAGCTTTTTTTATTCAACTACTTCGTTCTTGGGAAGTTCTTTGTCAGCTGTGGCTGATACATCTAATTGTTCACATTCGTACTAGGCAATTATAATGAGGCATACCACATAAGCTGCTTTGCTTCTTGAAGCCTACAAAACTCGATTTCTTGTTGCTTGTGCTTTGTCATCATAGATATTTATTTGTTGCCCGTTTGGATAGCTTCTTAGTAATTGGCTTTGTAATCATAAATATTTATCTGTAAAAATCTGTTCTTCATGTTTTTTCGTAACAACTTATCATACTCTCCCCAGATGTTTTCTAATCTTTCTTGTAAGGTTGCAGTTCAGGCATTGGACTTGTTGAACTCATGTTAGTGTCCTTCTATGCGTAATTCCTTATGCAATCGGGTTTGGAAAATATCCATGATGCTGATCAATGCTAGCCAAACAGAATTGTGACATTATTGGAAGATCACAATTTTATTAGGTTTAAAAACTGTTGAATACCAAGCGGGCAATATGTACTAGAATGTAGTCTAACTCCTTTTTCATAACACATGAGAAGTTATTGATCTTTTATTTTCATATATCATGGCTGTTCTGAAGCTCATATCCCTAAACCCTACCTTCCAGACCTTTGGAATGCATCGAGAAATCATAAGCTAATCTTTTATGGTATTTTTGCTTGTATGCGTTCTTTTACTCTGCTCGTAAATCCTAGAGTGATAATATTATCAGGAGATTGCACCTGTTTTTGTATTCGTGTTGAGTTGTTGAACTCCCCGCTTGAACCTTGGAAGATGTGGTAGGAAGTGACGGGCTTTCTTTTTGTCATTTCACAACTATATTTTTCTGTGATATCGCATATGGCTATTCTGAACCTAACTTTTAAACCTTCGGACTAATGCTGAGAAATTGTTCCTAATGAATTATGGAATTTTTCTTTGCACATTATCTTACTCTGCTTGCTAATACTAAACAATAGGCACCCTGCTGTTTTCAACTTAAAAAACTGAGCTATGCAACAACTTTCACTTTTATGTATGGTACCTTCAGATCGTGCTAGCAGCAAATTGCCGTGCAGGTGGTGGCACACTAACCACTACTGACCAAAACCAAGCTAAGGTATAGTAGCACCTGTGTGGCGCGCTGAAGCTGCTGCTTTCGGCTTCAAAATCTTTTGTATTCTGTTGTTTAGTTAATTTGTGAAAGGGTAACCAACCATAGTCAGGTGGACCTAATGTTCTGTTAGCCGAGTTGGTTATGATCATGATTCTGAAGACCGTGTCAGCTTTACTATTGTCTACTCCATCCGTTTTTAATTATATGACGTTGTTGACTTTTTTGTTGAACTTTGACCAACAATATATATGAAAATAATTAGTTGTTTAACGTGAAATGTATATTGTTGGATCTATCATCAAAAGCATTTCAAGATTAACTTATACATTTAGTTATTTGCACAAATATTTATGAATAAGATGAATGATCAAAGTAACAAAAAAAAGTCAACGGCGTCATATAATTAAAAATGGAGGGAGTATTAATCTTTACTTTTTTTTGAGACCAACTATTAATCTTTACTTTGGTGCGTGCTATATATTTAATGGTTTACAAATCCACTTTGCAACTGAAGATATATTACTTTTGACCAAAATTGAAATCTATGCGCCTTGTTAATTTTCATTCCTGGTCCCTGGATAGCAGAGTCATCTTTTCATGAATACACTTTGAATTGAAAGAGCTCAAACTTTGAATCACTTTCTGTACTCAAGCTTGCTATTCAGTTTGAATACGCCGTGTCTGCTCTGCCCTGCGCCGTAGCAAGTTGCAATCACCTCAATTGCCACGGTGGCCCCTTCATTGTGGTCTATATGAGCTACGACGATGTGGACTACTGGATCGTCCAGGCTTTCGTGTTCTCATCAGAGGCACCGAATCGACCTTCATTGACTTAGGTATCAGTTACGGTGTTGATAACTGGAATACTAGTGCTCTGATCAGAGATGAAATCTCCTTCGCCCTTGCGTGGGGGGGGGGGGGGGGGGGGGGGGGGGGATTCTGAAATATGTGTTGGACAGAAGTTCTTGTCTGTGCTCGACCCGCCGGACATGTACGGAAATGGTGCTTCCCTCGTGCAAATGGACGACGGTTCACTAGGGCTCATCATCATTAGGGGATCAAGCATTTACCTCTGGTCAAGGAATGTGAACGTAGAGGGAGTTAGGAAGGGTACAATTCAGTCATTGGGCTCAACAAATTGTTGCCCTATGATGACCTTTGTAACGGAGCTCATGTCATTGCTTCTGCCGAGGGTATTGATATTCAGTTGTCTTCACGGTGGAAGTCAAATCAGGCCAGATGAAGAAGATAAGAGACCCTGGACTCCACTACGCCGCTGTACCCTTCATGAGCTTCCATATTCCGGGTGAGGCATCACCTGCCAGCATCTTACTCTCTCCAAATGTTCTTATATTTAGATATTTATAACTGACTGGAGCTAAATATTGCTTATGCTAGAGAAAACTGAATACTTGATAAGGCCAAAGTGCACTATATTTTGGTCATGTTCGACACGCAAGGATCATTCTGTTGATATGGTAAAGATGTGCCTAGGAAGTAATTCACCTTTTTCACTAACCTCATGTTTTTCAATCATATAATTCTTGTTGTTCCTCTTTGGCCAATAGTCATTACTCATTCGCTATGTTTGTGGCATTTTTAATTCATACATTCTCTTAATCCCACTCTAGTTTTCATTTATGAAAACATTTTATTTTATCTGTACAAAAACTGCATATAGTGCGGCATATTGAAACAATTTTAATTTATATGCTTGTCACTTTCAGATTGTGGAAGCAGCGTATTGTCGTCGCAAGTGGAGACAAGTTAGCCACTTCTAAGTATGCTTGGTACTTTTCAGTTTATACGACAAGCTGAATCGACTGCAATTAGAAGCCTGCATGCTGAATCCACGGCAGGAAGATAGTAGGACGAGTGTTGTGTGTTTCATCATTTATGTGTAGAGAAGTGAGAAGTGGAACAGTATAAGTTGTGTACCATCTAATCACAAATCAAAGGTATGATGATTGTTGACTAAAACTAAAAAGGCGTTTTCAGTCGCCTAAAAAATAGAATAAGAAAAATGTTAGTACGGACATTACAGACATATATATAATGAGTTTAGGATATTACATTTTGGTTCAGTACTTTCTTTGAGTCCATCCTCGTCCATAATAGTAATTTTGTCGTTACATAGTAACTTGATATAACTCATATCATATGCACATTTGTAACTCACAATATATATAAGAGAGGAAGTTAATTAATCACACTTGGTTTCATGGGGAATGAGGCAAGTTCCTGGAGTGCAGAAGCTAGCATAGGGGACAATAGCAAGGATGTCACGGTGATAAGAGAACTCATATATCTTCCTTACCCGTCCAAACTTCAAATCAATAATGAAGACCCCAATGCAGGTCCGTATGAAAACGACGCTACAGGCGTTCTCAGCAGCAACCACTCTTGCAGTTACTCTACGGCGGGAAAGCTGAGAAGAAGGGAGCAAATTATCGAGGCTATAAACTCTTTGTTGAGCCCATCTGCCATCTCCATCCAGACCAACCTCCCTTGACCACGTGTGGAGCTCGGAATTGAGTACCACCGCTAATCCAAGCCCACCATCTTCCGTTGTCATGAGGGCGATGCACTTACGCTGGCTTTGTGATGGCTGGCTGATTAATGACAGCTCCTGTTTGGACATGTCGTACTCCAAGATCATACTCTTTTCACACTTGAAGTAGAGTGTATTCCCGACGAGAGCATTGCGTCCTCTCATTAAACGAAGAAACGGGTGTAATTGTGCAGAGATCGGCACGCCCCACGCGTGTTGCTCCGACGAGTAGACGCAGGCAGAGGTGACCCCCTCGTCCGTGGCGAGGAGGGCCACCTGAAAGGGGCCGTCAGCGTGGTCACAGAGCAACGCGGCGCTCCATCCCTCCTTGAGCGCCAACCTGTCCATGGGCGTGCTCATCGGCGCCACGGGAAGCCTCAGCGCCTCCCCGGTGATGGGATTCCACACGATGAGGTGCAGTCTCACGGATTTAGGCTTGACTAGCACCATGTCGTGCTTGTCGTAGAAGAGGACGAGGCCGTGGCGCGCGTCGACGGCGCGCCAGTTGGGCATGAAAGCGTGAGGCAGGCGGCGGAAGGAGGGGATTAGCGGCATGAAGCCGGTCTCGCCTGGATCGGAGTAGGTGTCGGAAGGTGTACCGATGCCGCAGAAGAAGCCGAGCACCGGGGGCGGCGACGCCCGTCGGCGGTGGAACTCGCTGAATCGGCGGTTGAAGCTGGGGCCGGAGACGACGCGGCGCCAGGTCTTGGAGACGAGGGCGGCACTGAGGAGGCTCCCGGGATCGTCGGCCGGGAACCGGAGAAGAATCTCTTCGACGAGGTCGTCCATCAGAGACGCCGCCTCCGCCATGGCGATCGAGTGCCTGGTCTGGTTGGCCGTTGTGAGCTGCGGCGGGGTTAGGGCTCGGTAGCAACTTACGTCCTCGTGACCTGTATCTGTTTGATTGATGGATCAGACTAGCTTTTCGTTTTCGATCTGCCTATTGGTTCCGTGACCTGATCGCAACATGAAGCGTGCCCCGCCTTAATTCAAGTTCGGCTAACACCCGTCTCCCTGCCTCCGCCGGCTTCTTTGCAACGTGCTGCATTTTCTATATATGGTCAAAGTTAAATAGGAAAAGCAAACTAGTAGAATATCATAATTTGTGAAGCTCACTCGTAGCCCCCTTCCTACCTGGCTTCTTTGTGGTTTGAGAAACAAGGCATGTGACTCTCTTCGGAATCCTAACGGCGTGTTACTGCATCAATCTAGCAAAGTTTTTGCTTGATGGTGTTGCTAAGACACTGCCCTGAAAGAGCAGTATAGTATAGCAAATTTTTTTCATAACAAAGCTCTGAAAGAACCCTTATCTCATTCATCATTACAAATTGGATACTAGCCGAAGACTTTAAGTTAGCTGAATCCTTATCGTAATTAATTAACTGATGATGTGCCGCTTTATTGACTGATGAAGGCATGGTTGGATTAGCATGGTCCTCTGCTCCTAACATTCTGGGAATGTATGTCTGGTCTGATGCTAGCAGCTATAAAAAGAGCTAGAGGTCTCGGATCATGCAACTTGTGCGTATGGCTAAAATTAGCAGTACCCAAAATCATGCAACTTGCTCAAATTTTGTTCAATAAGCTGTTAAATTTTGTTTGAGCATTTCATCTGCACGGAGACAGATAGAGGCACTAGCAGTCTAGCACTTCATTTTACTGAATTTATGTTAGGCTAAACTGGTGTATATGCTACTTGACTGGCCTGATAGAAATAATTCAACGCATTTTCTCTTCTCTTTTTTTTAAAAAAAATTTTTGGGTTCGTGCATGGAAAAACATAAAATGAATAGCGCTGCACCAGATATATAGAATGTAGGATACTTCAGTGCTTGGTTGTTTCTTTGTTCTCCTACATGAGTACATGACCACACGCAGTTGTAAAGCTCACCCTCTTGGAATGCGGAATGTATTTTTTGCTCCATTTTTATTTGTTTGACATTAGAATGCCTCACAGATTATAGCTTATTTTGTTCCAATTTGCCCTCCAACTTGTAGAATATTGTTGGGACATTTGAAAAACTAGCATGATCCACAAATTAAGGATATAGGAGTGCATGTCATGAAAAATCCTTATATAACCATGATTCACCTCTGGTTGCACCACCTTGTAGGACCAACTATGGTTCTACGTAGTTACTCTTCTTAAATTGTTGTCATTAAGACAATAATTTTAGTTCTGAACTAAATTTGTTGTCCTAACGATATCATTTTGAGAACTGAGGGAGTAGTAGATAGTACACATATTGAGCATCAAGATTATCACTTGTTTGGCCCAAAACAACTCGGAAAGCTGTAAAACCCTTGAGCTGTTTGTCAAATTGAGCTGCAAGACACTGAACAATTGCAAATGATTGAGCTTTTACACAGTGAGGGCATCGTATGCTCCTCATAAACTAAAGGTCCTGTAATATTTGGCTCGTCCTGGTGAACTTTGTCAATAAAGAACTCCATTCTTGAGTCATCATGTGCCGTGCTTCCTGTCTTCTTTTTTTTTTTTGACGGTCACCGGGGGGCGGGGGGGGGGGGGGGGGGGGGGGGGGGATCCCCATTGATATATAAGGGTCGGGCCGAAATCCGTCTATCAATGGTTACAAAGTTGTGGCGGACCACATGTTACAACAAAGCAAACCCAAAGTACAACAAGCTCATACAAGAGAAGGTGACAAGACAACAAGAGGAAACAATCCTCAGCCTCCCAACAAACTAGCCCTAACCTTGAGCACAAGTAGAGGGCAACCACTAATCGTCAACAAAGCGTCACCATCGAACAACATGCTTGCCGTCACCACAATAGCCATTGCACCTCCATACCACCCCTCGTCGCTATGCCGCCATGTTGTCACCCTCCACCTTCCAACAAGGGGACAAATCCTTGAAGGACGAAAGGGCCACCCAGCAGGATGGGGACTAAGAGTGAGGAAAACACCTTGGCTACTGAGAGCCGGACAACGTAGACCTCCCTTGAAGCTGATGAAGACACCTTTCCCAGCGCATCCAGTCTCCACGAGTCACCCTCCGACGCCCTCTATAGGGAGAAATCCACAAAGGAGGGAAGGCCAGCAAGCGTGGATGCACACGGCATATGATTTTTGATGACCCCATCAACAAAGAGTCCACAACGAAACAGAGGCGCCAACAATAAACACCCACCGAACCACTGTGGAAGCCAACCACAAAGCCAAGACTATGGACCAACTCTGAGGAGATGAGAAGGCACAAACACACAGACACACCGAGACCATAACCACCTGTAGGACTTAGAGGAGCAGCCAAAGCTATGGCCATGTCGGACTTTCCGAAGGTGAAAACACCTCCCCACACTTCACGTGCAGCACTTTCATTGGAGATGTCCGCATCCGGAGCTCGGCCAAGGTTGGTGGGTGAGGGCGCCACGGCAACGCCTCCAACGAGGACCATGTCGTTACCGGCAGCGGCATGTTGCCGAGCTAAGCTTTCGCCTGGCACCCGTCAACACCAAAACCCAAGTCACCTAAGCTGCTGATCCAGCGGCCACCACGGCAGGCAAGCAACGCAAGAGGTGCCTCTTCCATGGATGAGAGCCGAGGAGGGCCTCCAAGTCACACAGCTCCATGAACGCCGTCGCTGCGAGAAAGACAGCGGCACCATGCCGCCGCCGTTTCCAGCCGGCTTGCTGCCGCTGCCACACCGATGACGCCACGCCGCAGCCGCACCAGGTGCGTCGGCCACACGAGTACTCCGGCGCGCAGCCGCGCACGCCGCCGTCACTGTTGTGCCGCCGCCACCATTGCCACGGCACCTTGGGGGCAACCAGATCCGGCTCGAGGAAGCCCGGATCCGGCGAGCAGGGCTCCGGTGATGGCTGAAAGCCGTGGAGCAGCCTCAAACTACGTCAGATCTGAAGAGAGGGAGAAGGACGGGGGAGGAACGCAGTAGAACGGATAAAGGGCTGCGAACGAAGCCGGTTGTGCGGCTTCGTCGCTGGCTGCCGCCGCCGTGCGCGGGCTGTGGCAGCGGCGGCGGCCGACATTGTGCTGCTAGTGTGGTCTGTGGCGGCGGCGGTGTCGCCCCCGAGTCGCCTCGCTCGAGACGACGCGAGGGCCTCACGCGAAACGTTTTTCTAGGAGTAAGCGTCCCCGTGCTTCCTGTCTGATGTTCACTTGTCTGATCTCTATTTTTTTTGACCTGTTGTCTGATCTCTATTCTTTTTTACCTGTTGTCTGATCTCTAATTAGTGCCTGTGCTTTTGCAATCACAATCACTCAATCAGTTTGAATTTCGATTGAGACGTGCCGGTAGAGGCAGGCAGGCTCCAACCGGAAACCCTATATGTAGCGCGCGCTACAATTTGACGACTTATAGCGCGCTTTTAGAGTCGTGCGTTAGTTGAATCGAACGGCTGCGAGCGCGGCTTCTTCCTCCGGCGTCTCTCTCTTCTCTCCGACGGCTTCACGCGCCGCCGCCGCCGCCCCTGGCTTCCCCGTGCCGCGCTCCGTCGCCCCGTCGCCCCGGCCTCCCCGAGCTGCCGCCGCGGCCTCCCCGTGCCGCGCGCCGCCGCTCCTGCCTCCCCGTGCCGCCGCCGCTCCCCGTCCTCCCGTCGCCGTGCCGCCCCCGGCTTCTTCCCGACGCCGCCGCTCCTGGAACAATTGTTCCGGCTGTCTGGAACAATTGTTCCGAGCTTCGCGCGGGATTGTTCCGGCGGCCGGAACAATTGTTCCGGGCTGCCGGATTCGAGGCGACGGGGCGTGGAGGACCGGCGCGGAGGAGCGACGCTGCGGCGGCAGCGGCGACGCGAGGAAGAAGCCGCCGCCGTGGGCCGTGCTACACGACGGCTTCGCGTAGGGCGCGGTGCAGATAGGGAGTCCCGGCTCCAACAGTTGGAAACGAATCGACGATGGTGGCCCACATTACGTGGCCCATGCGGTATTTATGGGCCAAGACAAACTAATCCAACCTAGGCCCAGCAAATGTGGAGTAACAGCCTCGCCCGCTCGCTCGGCGACACCGTATCCCCGTCATCGGTCTCTCTTGCCGTGGCTCTCCCCTCAATTCCCCATCCCCGCTGTGTAAAAAAAAAAGAAAAAAAAAAATCCCCATCCCCATCCAAACCCTAGCCTTGCCGCCGGCGAGCACGACCGGGACATGGCGTCGCCGGAGTTGATTGAGGACGCCGTCGCCGAAATCCTTCTCCGCATCCCGCCGGAGGAGCCCGGGGACCTCGTGCGCGCCTCCGTCGTCCACAAGCAATGGCGCCGCATCCTCACCGACCCCGCGTTCCTCCGCCGCTACCGCGAGTTCCACCGCACGCCTCCGCTCCTCGGCTTCTTCCACAACCACCCGCTCGAGGACGTCGGTCGGACGCCCCGCTTCGTCGCCACCACAGGGGCGTCCCTCTTGCCCGTACCCGAGTTCGATGGCGAAGATTGGTGGGTCATGAATTGCCACCATGGGCGCGTCCTCATCGACGTTGGGCGCTCTGGTGATGGCCTCGTTGTCTGGGATCCCATCACCGGCGACCGGCACAGAGTTCCCCAACCGGACAGCCTGCGCGGTAACTTGTACTCCCCTGCAGTGCTCTGTGGTGTAGGAAACTGCAATCACCTCAATTGCCACGGTGGTCCCTTCCTTGTTGTCGGCGTGGGAATTACGGACGGGGTCATACAGGTGTTTGTGTACTCATCGGAGACCAGTGCATGGACCCAACCAGCCTCTGTCGACGCAGGAGGTGTCAATTATACGGGTGCACAGAATGGTACCCTTATTGGGGATGAATTGTATTTCACCCTTGGGTGGGGTGATGCAATTCTGAAATACGAGTTGGACACGAATTTGTTGTCTGTGTTCGCCCCGCCGGAAGTGTACGAACGGGGTGCTTCGCTCATACAAATGGAGGATGGTTCCCTGGGCCTCACCGGCTCTAAAGGAACAAGTATTTACCTGTGGTGTAGGAAGGAAAACAGTGATGGAGCTGCAGGTTGGGTACAGTTTAGGGTCTTTGACTTAGAGAAACTGTTACCCTCTTGCAAACTTTTTGACGTAGCTGAGGTCAATGGTTTTGCTGAGGGTATTGGTGTCATGTTCGTGGGCACATTTGCTGGTACCTTCACAATCGAGCCCCAATCAGGCAAGGTGAAGAGGGTAGGTGACCCTAAAATCTTCTACCCCGTCGTACCCTTCATGAGCTTCTACACTCCAAGTAAGGCACCACCTTGCAGCCCTTTGCTTATTGATAATCCTGCTATTTACTTTTTCCTTATGTGGTTCTTATATTGTATTTCCTGTGCTAGATATCGCTGATCCCTTCCCAAATCGTAGCCTCATCAATGGCAATCACACCATAGCGCCGCAAGAGCTGACTGAGAACGCCATCGTCGAGATCCTTCTTCGTGTCCCGCCAGATGAGCCTATGGACCTTGTTTGCGCTTCCCTCGTTCACAAGAGCTGGCACCGCATCCTCGCTGATCCTGCATTCCTCTGCCGCTACCGCGAGTTACACCGTGTGCCTCCGCTCCTCGGCTTCTTCCACAACCACCCGCCTGCTGATGTTGGCCCTATGCCCCGGTTCGTCGCCACCACTAGGGCATCCCCTTTCGACCAGCCAGATTTTGATGGTGAGGAATGGTGGGCCATGAATTGCCACCATGGGCGTGTCCTGGTCGATGTTGGTGACTCTGGTGACGGCCTTGTTGTCTGGGATCCCATCACCGGCGACCAGAAGAGAGTTTACCGGCCTGACAGTTTGTGCGGCACATTCTACTCCCCTGCAGTGCTCTGTGCTGTAGGCAGCTGCAATCACCTCAATTGCCATGGTGGCCCTTTCCTTGTGGTCGGCGTGGGGTTTGCAGCCGGGGTCATACAGGTGTTTGTGTACTCGTCAGAGTCCGGTGCATGGACCCAACCCGCCTCTCTTGACTCACCAGGCGTCAATTATATGGGAGCGCAGAATGGTACCCTTATTGGGGATGAAATCTATTTCACACTTGGGTGGGGTGATGGAATTCTAAAATATGAGGTGGACAAGAATCATTTGTCTGTGTTCGACCCACCAGAGGTCTATGACCAGGGTGCTTCCCTTGTGCAAATGGACGGTTCCCTCGGTCTCGCTGGTTCTAAGGGATCAAGTATTTACCTGTGGTCGAGGAAGGAAACCCATGAGGGAGCTACAGGATGGGTGCAATGTAGGGTCATCGACTTTGAGAAATTGTTACCCTCTTCCAAACTGTTTGATACAGCTCAGGTCATTGGTTTTGCTGAGGGTGTTGGTGTTATGTTCGTGGGCACATTTTCTGGTGTCTTCACAGTTGAGCTCAAATCAGGCAAGGTGAAGAGGATAGGTGAGCCTGGAGTCTTCTACCCCATCGTACCCTTCATGAGCTTCTGCACTCCAAGTAAGGCATCACCTTCCAGCCCTTTCTTATTTATAATTCTGCAATTTATGCCTTTCCTGGGTGGTTCTTATATAGTATTAGCTGTGTTAGAGATAACTGAACACTTGATGTTGCAGTGGTGCACCATGTTTTGGTCATGTTCTACTCTGATATGGTCAATTTGTGCCTAGGTAGAAGTTGATCGAACAAGATTTATCTATCCTCTTTAGTCACTTGTTACTGAGAAATTCATTTACTGACACGGGCATTCTTTAGATCTTGGTCTCTGATGTTCTGTCTTAGAAAACTGTATACGTGGGCTATGAAAGAAATTTAATATGTCTGTTGACCATGTTTCAGATTGTATACTGTAAGCAGGGGACAAGTTAACCAGTGCCGAGTCAAAGCATGCATGGTACTTTTCAGTCTCCTATCAAGCTGAATCTGCCGAAGATGGTATTTTGCATGGCTGACGCTTTGGAGTTTGGAATGTTTAATATTCTATTGGGGCGTTTGATTTATGGTAGTTTGAGCCACAGTGGCTAGCCATAGATTGGATGTCGTCCTCATTAGCTGTTATGACCTTCACTATGATAACTATGTTTCATGTTTTCATTTAGTCTTACTTTTGTATGGGTCCCATGAGGATTGACAATTCCACTCTGAACAAAAGATATATTATGGTTTCTTTGACCGAAAACTGAGTCTTACTGGTTCAGTTTACTTTTCGTTCTAGAACAAGGGTAGCAGTTTCAGGCGTTCCATGCTGTCAAGAATACATTTGGAACTGAAAACAAGATCAAACGTTAGTTCTATTTCTGTGCTGATACTGTTCATCTGTCGGACTGCATACTGTTTCGAGCATCAGTTCTTTGAACGCCAACTGAAAAGAAGTTGGCATTTTGTATGACTGATGCTTTGGGATGTTTAATTTTCTGTTGGGTAATTTGATTTATGGTAGTTTATGCCACCATAGCTAGCCATATATCCTATGTCTTCCTCGCTAGACCTTGGTTGTGGTCTCTATGATTGAATTTCAAGTGTACAGTTAATCTTACTTCTGTTTGTGTCCTATGATGGTTGACAATTCCCCTCTGAACTAAAGACATTTTTTTTTTTAACTGAAAACTCAATCTGACTGGTTCGGTATAACTTTCATTTCTGGAAAAAGGATATCAGGTTTTCTGTGTTTTCAGATGTTATTTCTGTTTGTGTGCCGATACAGGCTATCTTTTGGCTGTCATGCTTCACTTTGAATGGCGGAGTTATTATTTTCCCTATTTTTTTTGTTTTTAGGACACTAGAATGCATTTCCAGATTGTAGTTTTTTATTTGGTTCTCGAAAGGGTAATAGAACCCGCCTAATTAGCTCATCTATCATTGCTTAATTAGCAGCAGTTTAGTAAATGCGATTGATATAATTTGGCAGTAGCATGCTTATCATCCCCCCCCCCCCACCCACCCCCAAACACACACACACACACACACACACAGGGAGTTGGAAGTCCATGCTGTGCGTAGAACAACTTCTTCTCCTACTGCCATGTGGGCAAAATGTCATTGTTTTGTCATAATTAGTATGTGTTTTGGTGTCCTATGTTTTGTAACATGGCGTGCAACTTCACCTTATGTTATGTAGTACAGTGTTTCATGAACCTTTTATTTCTTAAATCTCAGGCAACTTACTGATGCAAATTGTAACATTTCCTCCCTTATATCATAAACATTAATTATTGAATACTAAGATACAAATCTAATTTCAAATATAGCAATACAAGTTTTGCAGGCAACCGACTAATTTGTGAACAAAATTGTTTTTTTCAAAAGTGCAAACACCAGTAGGATCCTTTTACATGATCAAATCTTAGCACAAAAAACACAGCAGAGATAAATAAGCCATCTACATGATCCAGTTGTCGGCTACCACACCGCTTCAGCTTTCACTCTACTAACTTCATTTGGTACTAGAGGATCATCATATATATCAGACACATTTGCAAGATTTATAACAAAGAGTCCAAGCCTTGAAAAACCTCATGCAGGTCAAAGCAATAACAATTTAAACCAATTGTCTATGCCTTCTCTTTGTGACTTTTCTGGTCTTGTACCTGCCATTAGTTTCTGGTGCCATTGACTTGTGCCACCATCTGAAATACGAGTTGGACAAGAATTGCTTATCTGTGTTCCACCTGCCGGAAGTGTATGACTTGAGTGATTCCGTCATACAAATGGAAGACAGTTCCCTGGGGCTCACCGACGCCAAGGGATCTAGTATTTACCTTGGTCTAAGAAGGATAACAGCGAGGGGGTCATCAAGTTTGAGGAAATGTTAACCTCAGCTTTTCTCATTGGTTTTTCTGAGAGTATTGGTGTCATGTTTATGGCACATTTGTTGTCGGTGTCTTCGCAATTTTACTGAAATTCCTTAATAAAACACGTGCAGTGTACGCTCTCAGAAAACAAAACAATTCCGCTGAAATCAGGTAAGATGAAGAGCACCGGCGGAGCTCAGTGTTGGCGAAAGAGGGCTTCGGCCCCCCCTTCTCCGATGCAAATTTAGCTAGTAATAGTGTTCTTCTCTGCAGCTTGTCAACATTTCTTTGTACTTTTAGCTGAATCATCACAGTGCATCTACCTAAGCAACAGATTACAAGCACAGAGTAGACCTTTTGTTCACCAAAGCAAGCTCAGCTCGTGGGCACAGTAAAAAATACTGTAACAGTTGGCCCCTCCTATGCTTCACGCCACGCTCCGCCACTGATGAAGAGGTAGGTGAGCCTGGAATCTTCTACCCCGTTGCACCCCTTCATGAGCTTCAACACTCTAGCTAAGGCACCACTTTGCAGCCCTTTGCTTATTTATAATCCTGCAATTTACTCTTTTTTTTGGCTATGTGGTTCATATATAGTACTACCTGTTAGAGATCACTGAATGCTTTAAAAATGCAGCAATGCACAATATTTTGGTCATGTTCCACGTGTTAAGAAGTATTCTTGATACGGTCAATATGTGTCCAGGGATTATTTTACCTTTCATCACTAGGTTTTAATCAAATAATTTATATCTGTCCTCTTGAGCCAATTGTCATGGGGAAAAAAATCATTAGCTAATTTTTTGATTGCCTTTTCATGTTCATGCATTATTTTGATCTGTCGCTTCTGTTCTGTCTTAAAAAACCGTATATAGTAAGATCTGAAACAAATTTGATTTGTATGCTTGTCACTTTTCAAATTGTGCAAGAGACAAATTAACTGCTGATGACTCGAAGTATGCATTTGTTGTTTACAGTCTTCAATCGAGCTGAATCTGCTGAAGTTAGCATTTTGTATGGATGATGCTTTGGAAAGTTAATATGCTGTTGAATGGTTTGATTTATGGTAGTTTAAGCCATCACAGCTAGCCATGTATCTGATGTCTTCCTTGCTACTACCTCCATTTTTTTTTCTTGTCGTTTAGTACAAGAATTCCAGCACTAATTTGAACTAATTCTTGTGTCCTACAACTATAAAAAAGGATCAGAGGTAGTAGTTCTTATGACCTTGGCTGTGAAATCGATGTTTCAAGTTTGGAGTTGATTTTACTTTGGTTAGTGTATCATTGATTCTACTCTGAACTAAAGATTATTATGTTTTCTTTGACTGAAAACTGGAATGATGATAGCTGTTTCTGGTTTGCATTTTTAACTGAAAAGAATATCAAATGTTAGTTCTGTTTATGTGCCGATACCTTGGTTGTCTCATGTCTGTCAGACTGCATGCTGTGAATGCTTGAGCTGTCATCTGTTCCTTTTTTGTTTATAGGACACTAGAATGCATCTCCAAATTGTAGCTTCTTTTTTGCTCTCTTTTTTTTTTCCCTGAAAGGGTAAGGAAAGGCCTAACTAGATGTCTGGCTGTTCAACTTACTGGCTTATATACCATTGTAGCAGCATTATGATAAGGCTGATTGATAACATACGAGCAATTTTGCAGCAGCTTGCTTGTCATCCTCTCCTCGGCTGGGTTTCAGGAAATTGAAAGCCCATCCTGTGCGTAGAAATTAGTTTTGATTACGAGCACCAAGGAAAACATCAGTTCCTGCAAGGAGTGAGAATAAAGTGTGGTGAACTACTTTTTTCCCACTGCCATGTTGGTTGAATGGCATTATATCGTCATCACTGATAGGCGATTTGGATCTTCTGTTGTGACATATATGCAACTTCACCTCATGCTATGTTTGTACAGTATCACAAACCCTGTTTTTCTGAAATCTCACACAACATACTGATGCATAGTGTAAATTTCCTTTTTTTTTATCATAAATATAATCATCAATAAATGGAATAACAAGATACAATCAATTCCAAATATAGCTGTACATGTGTTGTCAACCAACTAGATTGTAAACAAATTTTTTTTGGTTATAAGGTTCAAAGTTGTTCGCATGTTCTACATGATCCAATCTTCAGGTATTATACCACTTCAGTTGTCACATCTACCGGCTTTCTATTTAGTAGATGACCATCAGATATCATGCTCATTTACAAGTCATGACTTCAACAAAAAGTCCAAGCCTTGAAAATCTCAGGCAGGTTGAAGCATAATGTCCTAAACCAAATTTCTACTGATAGGGTGTTGGACCTTCTGTGAGTTTTTTAATGTGCAAGTGCCATTTCAGAGAAACTTCTGCATATCATTGTATGGAGACTGACAAATGATCCAAGGCATTTCATAAATCCATTGGCTCTGGCTGACATACGAAATGATTGATGGCGTCTGATCATACAGTCTCGGCCATTTAACTGTTGTATGTCATCACGACGTTGTTGTTTGAATCCAATTGCCTTGGACGCATAACTCTTGTGCTGTTCTTCCTGCACAAAATAGGCACAGGCACAGCTATTTGTCTATTTGAGTCCAACTGCCATTTATTTGCCTAGCTCCACAGATGGCCAGTATCGTCTTACTTCGTCAGTGTTGCTCTATTGAAGCTGTGCTCTTGCATCCAAAAATTGGTATACATAACGGGCTTTGTATGAAGAGAGCGTGATCTCTCTCATGAGATTTGCAACATACGCCCTCTGATGGTAAATATAGAATATTAGATATGTACGAGGAAGTTCATTGTGTCAGGGACCAGGTAAATCACCAGCTGATAGAGTGAGTTCGCTCATTGTCAGAGACACCAGGTAAATCACAGTGGTGTTGTGCCGCCCTTAAAGGAATAAGGCCTCACAGTAGTAGTGTGCTCCTACGAAGTCATAACAGCACAAACATTTGATGTGAGCATCTCCGTTCTGAAATTATCCTCTTAATCCCGATATGGATGATCCACGTCATCTTCATCTAATCGCGCAAGGGTACCAAAAAAACAAAAAGAAAAAAAGAAGAAGATGAGCGTGGGCGGCGTCATCCTCCAGCCAGTAGCGTCCCCGCCGTCGTCCACTCGCGACGTTGAACGGCGAACCATTCCTCCGGCCGCTCTCACCGCTGGCGCACCGCCACGAGGTGGTTCTACCGAATCGAACAGGACACGCGGCCTCCCCGTCAAAAGCTGATTGAAGATTTGAAGTTGAATCGGACCCGCTATAGAAAGGTTGCCTTGCTTTGCGCTCCCCACATATTAAACCGGCCGTACCCGTGACGATCCCACCATGGCGCCGCCGCCGGAGCTCAACTACGACGCCATCGCCGAGATCTTCCTCCGCCTGCCGCCGGACGAGCCCGCGTGCCTATTCCGCGCCGCTCTCGTCTGCAAGCCATGGCGCCACATCATCTCGGACCCCAGCTTCTCCCGCCGGTACCGCAAATTCCACCGAACTCCGCCCCTGCTCGGCTTCATCCACAACACCATCTACCGCCATGGCCACGGCCCCGTCCCTCGCTTCGTCCCCACCACGGCAGCAGCCAGCCCGTTTTCCCAAATTAACTCGGCAATCAACGACAATCCTTGGTGGATCGCTGACTGCCGCCACGGCCGCGTCCTCGTCCGTCGAAACACGGACGACGCCTACATTGTGTGGGACCCAATCACCGGTCGCCAGGAGGAGTTGCATCGACCAGACATCCCTCACGAGACCTACACTGTTGTGGTGCTTTGCGCAGTGGCCGGCTGCGACCACCGCGACTGCCACGGTGGTCCGTTCCATGTCCTCTTTCTCTGCACTGCCGACCACCGCTTGACGATGCATGCTTTCGTGTACTCGTCGACAGCTCGTGCCTGGGGCACGCCGGTCTCTGCTAGCACAGGAAGCAGTTCTGGTTATGGCTTTCATTATCACCGTGGTGCCCTTATAGGAGACGTCTACTACTGCAACCTTGGCTATGGTGATAGAATTGCGAAGTACCAATTGGGTAGTCACTCCTTATCTATGATCGACCCGCCACACGAATATGATCACCCATCTCTCCTCATGCCAAATGAGGATGGTAGTCTGGGCCTTGCCGGCATTACGATTTCAACCCTTTACCTTTGGTCGATGACGGTGAATCCAGAGGGAGTTGCTGCTGGATGGATACAATGCAAGGTCATTGAACTTGATAAATTGATGCTCACTTTCGACAAAGGATATTGGCACCAACTCAGCTTGGGTGGTTTTGCGGAGGGTGTCGGGGTTATCTACATGACCACCTTTGATGAAGTCTTCACGCTGGAGCTAAAGTCAGGGTGTGTGCGGAATTTAAGCGAGCCTGAGGAACGCTATCATTCTATCGTCCCCTTCATGAGCTTCTACACTCCTGGTATGGTTTTAGGCTTCCAGCCCATTTATTTTGCTGTTCATTACTTCATTTCCTGTTCTGTAAAGCTTTAATATCTTATTTGCATACTCCTTTGATTTATTTAGTTGTGTGGAAACGAATGATATATCCATGTAGTAGTCGAAACTGAATATCGGACAATACAGTATCATGCCTAATTTACCAGTTTATTGAACTTTTTTGAGAGACCATTCTTGATAATGGTATTGGCAGGTATGCTGGCGCCGCAAAACCCTTGTGAGCTTTTAGATTTCCAGTGATAAACCATATTGCTGTTTCTTCTCTTAGTTTAGCTTAAGTGTTATTTTCTTTGAAAACACTTGGAGTAGACACTGCTGTTTCATCTTACAAAACTGAGTTATGACACAATTTAATCTGTATGCGTCACTTTTCAGATTTGCTAGTGGCAAGTTGCCATTGCCAGCAAGGGAACAGTAACATAATCACGACAGAAATATAGTTGCTATCGCCATGACTGCCAAGCTGAGTTTGCTGTTGTTGGTAGCTTTTCAGGGGGTGACGCATTGGAGGAACATTATAAAGTAGTTGCTATGGCCAAGCCTGTCAAAGCTGATTTCTCTGTTCTTTGCATCCTGGTTCCGGAAGTGGGCGATGCATTCAAGTGCAGCAGTTTGATTTGTGGAAAATGTTTGACACCACGATCAGTTGTTGGGCTGGGGATATTCCCTATTCCTGTTAAAGTTGTTGGTTGCGACGATGATCATGCCTGAACAAAGGGTAATGTTTCATGTTTGCCGTTAATCTTTTTACTGATGGTTGACATGCCACCTAAGAACTGAAAAATATATCAGGTCATTTTTTATCAAAATTAAAGTTTAATTTCATTTCTTGAACGTTGTTTGTTGTTACATGACATGCGACTTCACCTTATGCCATGTCATAAACCTGTGTTTCTGAAATCTCAGACAAAAGCGTAAGTTTCCTCCTTTTATCATAATCATTAGCAAATTGAATAACAAGATACAAGTTGTGTGGACAGCTGACTATAGTTTGTAAACAACGCAAAGGTTCACACACTAGCAGGATCCTTTTGCGCCATCCTAACTGAGCACGAAAAACACAATATATATTGATAATTAAACATGTACATTATCCAATCCACAGGTACCAATACTACTTCAGTTGTTACCACCCGCTTCCGCAAGTCATGACGTTGACAAAGAGTCCAAGCCCTTGAAAACTCTCATGCCGGTTATTTCTTTGCAACTTTTCACAGTATGCAGACTGACAAATTATCCAGAGCGTTCCATAAATCCATCTGCTCTGGCTTACAGACGAAATGATTGATCGTCTCTGATCTTACCTTCTCGGCCATCATTTGTTGTATGCCATCTCGACTTTGTTATTTGAATCCAATTGCTTTGTACGCATAGCTCTTGTGCTGGCCTTACTGCACAAGATGGGGTTCGGCCACATGGTGACGGATGTTGGACCGGACAGAATATTTTTAAGCTGGTTGAATCCGATACAAGTAGGAAAGATTGGCGTATATTTCTTTTCCGCTTCCTCAATCCTCCACTGGAACCCTAGCTCCAGCAGACACAAGCGTGACATGGCGCCGCCGCAGGAGCTCAACGACGACGCCCTCGCCGAGATCTTCCTCCGCCTGCCGCCGGACGAGCGCCGCCCTAGTCTGCAAGCCATGGCGCCACATCGTCTCCGACCCGGCCTTCTCCCGCCGGTACCGCGAGTTCCACCGAACTCCGCCCCTGCTCGGCTTCCTTCACAACACCACCTACCGCCCTGGCCACGGGCCCGTCGCTCGCTTCGTCCCCACCACGGCAGCAGCCAGCCTGTTTTCCCGATTCAACTCGGCAATCGACGGCAAACCTTGGTGGATAGCCGACTGCCGCCACGGCCGCGTCCTCGTCCGGCAGTGGGACGTCTACATAGTGTGGGACCCAATCACCGGTAGCCGGGAGGAGCTGCATCGACCAGACATCCATCCTGAGACAGACACTGTTGTGGTGCTTTGCGCCGCTGCGATCACCGCGATTGCCACGGTGGTCCGTTCCAAGTCATCTTTCTCTACAAAGAGTGCTTGACAGTGCACGCGTGCGTGTACTCGTCGACGGCTCATGCCTGGGGGGTGCCGGTCTCTGCTAGCCGCAGTACAATTTTCGGCTTGAGTCATAAGCGCGCGCGGCGCCCTTATCAAAGGCGTCTACTACTGCAACCTTGGCTTTGGAGAGGGAATTGTGAAGTACCAATTGGGTAGTCACTCCTTATCTGTGTTTGACCCGCCACACATATATGATACCGGCTCTCTCCTCTTGCCAAATGAAGATGGTAGTCTGGGGCTTGCCGGCATTACGAATTCAACCCTTTACCTTCGGTCGATGATGGAGAATCCACAAGGAGTTGCTGGATGGATACAATCTAGGGTCATTGAAATTGATAAATTGTGTGACATACGTCATCGATACCAAGTCGCCGTTGGTGGTTTTGCTGAGGGTGTTGGGTTTCTCTACATGACAACATCTGATGATGTCTTCACGCTGGATCTAAAGTCAGGGCGTGTGTGGAAATTAAGTGAGCCTGGGGAACACTTTAATACCATCTTTCCCTTCATGAGCTTCTACACTCCTGGTATGGTTCCAAGCTTCCAGCCCATTTATTTGGTGGTTCATGACATCATGTCCTGCTCTGTAAAGCTTTAATATCTTACTTGCATACTGCTTTGATTTATTAAGTTGTGTGCAAATGAATGATATACACATGCTGTAGTCAAAACTGAATATCTGACAATAATGCAGCATGTGCCTAATTTGACCAAGTTTATTGAATTTTTGAGAGACCATTCTTGATAATATGGCATTGGTAGATATACTGGCGCCACAAAACCCAGCCTTGTGACATTCTAGGTTTGTAGTGATAAACCATCGCTGTTTCTTCTCGATGCTCAAGTGTTATTTTCTTTGAAATTACTTGGAGTAGACGCACCCTGCTGTTTTATCATACAAAAGAGTTATGAGTTATGACACAATTTAATCAGTTTTCTTGTAATTTTACAGATTTTACCATTGCCAGTGAGAAAACAGTAACATAATCACGAGCAGAAATATAGTTGACACAAGACTACCAAGCTGAGTATGCTTCTGTCGTTGGTATCTTTCAGGGGGTGATGCATTGGAGGAACATATATTAAAAATGTTGTTGCTATGGGCAAGCCTATCAATCTGAATTTGCTGCTCTTTGTATCCTGATTCCCAAAGGGGTGATGCTTTATTACAACATTTAGAATTATTATGTGGAGTATAGTTGAAAGCAGACACGCCCTTAATCTTTTTACTGATGGTTGACATGCCAACTAGGAATTGACAAATACGTCAGGTCATTTTTTTTTCCAAAAAAACTTTAGTTTCATTTCTTTGGGACCTTTATAACTCCGACAAGTTGTAACTCAATATTACAAATGCTCTTGCCAGCACAAGTCCCTGACCATTTGCATTGCACCGTACTTGGTGTTGCCGAAGAGGTTCAGCTGTGTCAGAGATCTGTTGAAATTGGTCACCAAACCGAGAGGTGCATATGGCTGGGGAACGCCATGCTAATCATCGCTGGCTCGGGTCACCGTGAGCTCTTTTCTGCAAATTCAGTCTAGCATGAACTGAGATGCCAATGATTTGGCAGACGCTACACCTTACTGGTGAATGGTGCACGAGGTTGGTTTGCTGAACCGGACCAGGTTACTTCTCTGCGCTCCCCTCCCAAACCAAACCCCGGTCCAACCGCCACCAGCGCGTCTCATGACGGCGCCGCCAGATCTGATCCACTATGCCGTCGCTGAGATCCTCCTCCGCCTCCGGCCGGACGATCTCGTCCGTGCCGCCGTCGTCTGCAAGCTATGGCACCGCATCCTCTCCGACCCCGACTTCCGCCGCCGGTACCGCGACCTCCACCGAACCCCGCCCCTGCTCGGCTTCCTCCACAACACCTACCGTGCTGGCTGCGGCAGCATCCCACACTTCATCCCCGTGGCAGGCAACCCGTTCCCGCTGCAAGCACTCGACGGCGGCAATCCTTGGTGGGTCGCCGACTGCCGCCACGGCCGCGTCCTCATCGCCCAGCAGAACAACCAGTACGCCGTGTGGGACCCAATCACCGGTGTCCGGGAGGAGCTGCCGCATAAACCAGTCATCCCTCACGAGACTGACGCTGTTGCTGCGGTGCTGTGCGCCGTGACTGTCTGCGATCACAAGGATTGCCATGGTGGTCCGTTCAAGGTCATCTTGCTGTGCTCCGTCGACCACCCCTTTTCCGTCACGGTTCACGCGTGCGTCTACTCGTCGGAGGCTCGTGCTTGGGGCACGCCGGTCTCTGCTCTCACAGGCAGTCGTTCAGGCAGCATTCAGTATAGGCGTGGTGCCCTTGTCGGAGACATCTACTACTGCAACCTTGGCCAAAGGGCCTTTGGTTGAGTTGGCTAGAGGAACCCAACGGCACTCCCGAGGTTAAAAAAATTCCCTCTTCTGTCTCATGGCCAAAGCACAGGTCTAAGGTCCGGCCCGGTCGTGGTCGTCTCACATGGGCTACGGTGCTGCTGTGTAAGGGTGGGGCAGAGGTTCAGGGGTTTTCTGGATCTGTGTGAAAGGATCTTCTCCTCCCTAATAGAAAGCCCAGGGACCGTCATACCCGCCGCAGGTCCAGTTTTTACTGCAACCTTGGGCTTGGTGACAAAATTGTGAACTATGAATTGGGCAGTCACACCTTATCTGCGATTGACCCACCACAACAATACGACGACGGCTCTCTCCTCATGCCAGAGGAAGGTGGTAGTTTGGGGCTTGCAGGAATTACTGGTTCACGCCTTTACCTTTGGTCGAGGATGGTGAATCCAGAGGGAATTGCTGGATGGATACAACAGAGGGTCATTGAACTTGATAAACTGTTTCTCCCTTTTGGCAAATCCCTGTACCGAGTCAATTTGAGTGCTTTCGCTGAGGGTGTCAGGTTTATCATCATGACCAGTGGTGCTGATGTCTTCGTGTTTGCGCCAAAGTCAGGGCGAGTTAGGAATGTAATCAGGGGGCCTGGGGAAGAACACTATAGTGTCATCTTCCCCTTCATGAGCTTCTACACGCCTGGTATTCTGCTCCATCCTATTTGTCTGTTCATGTTTATTTGGGCACTGTTTGTAGATGTTAAGTATTGAATGGAAACGAATGATGCATGTGCTAGCAGCAACTGAATATCTGACCTGATAATACAAGACCATATATACCTAATTCGATCAGGCTAAACTTTTAAGACCATACTTGATGATGGAATATATGCTCACATCAAAACTTAGCCTTCAGATTTGCATTGGTAAATACTTGTTTCTTCTGGAAGTTTGCCCTTTGTGTTTTCACTCTGTAAATATTTTGAGTAGACACCTCCCACCGTTTCATCTTAGAATATTGATCGGGTTATGACACAATCCAACCTGTGTTCATGTCACTTTTCAGATTTCGCCAGCAGGAAGTTGTCATTGCCAGAGAACACAGCAGTAATCACGAAGAGATATTTAGTTGCTATCGGCAAAGCTTGTCAAGATTAGTTTGCTGTTATTGGTATCTTGCAGGGGGAGGAACATATATTAGAAATGTAGTTGCTTTTGTCTAAGCCTATCAATCTAAGTTGTTGCTGTCCGTATTATGCAGTGGGCAATGCCTTAAAACTTTTAGCATTATGTAGAGTAGTTAAATTGATGAAAATGTAAGACACCATGATCAGTGTTGGGCCTTTTTTCTTCTTGTTCAAGTTTTTTAGATGATCATGCCTCAAGGATATATTTCATGTATGCAGTTAATCTTGCATCAATTAGCTTTTTATTGATGGTTTTTATTGGTTGAGAATAGCCTGGATAGATATTGAAGTTCAATGAAAGGTTATTACCCAAAAGGATGTAAAAGCATCGCAAGGTCCACTATTTATAATACTCTGGTTGAGATACTTTCAGGCAGGTTTTCTACTTTCTCTTTGATTTTTTCTTTTCTTTTTGATAAGAGGTTCGTGTTCACTTCTGTGTACTTGAGAGTTGCGAGAACTTTTATTTATCTGCTGACAGTCTGGCCCCCCTAGAGATGTTTCGCTTTTTATGGGGGCGAACTTCTCCTTCAGTGTTCCTGATGTTTGATTGAAGATCCTTCAGTGTTCATGTTTGTTTGGACACTGATTTGTAGATGTTAAGTATCGGATGGAAACAAATTATGCGTGTGCTATCGGCCAAGCTTGTCAAGCTGAGTTTGCTGCTTTTAGTATCTTGCAGGGGGAGGAACATATATTGGAAATGTAGTTGCTATCTTGCTGGGGGAGGAACATATATTTAAAAACCCAATAAACTTCTGTGTACTTGAGACTTGAGAGAACTTTTATCTGCTGACAGTCTGACACCCCTAGAGATGTTTCACTTTTCTAGTGGGCGAACTGCTCCTTCAGTGTTCCTCCTTCAGTGTTCCTGATATTTAATTGAAGATCCTGGATTGGTTTTCTGCAAAATTTTCCTAAACTGTAATAACACTGTTATGTGATTGTCTAATTTGTGAACATACTGTGAATGCATATGGTAATATCTTGAACAAGCATGAACACGATTTTAGAAATTGGACTTGATCACCAATGGTGTGCTTTCAAATATTTGAGTTTTATTTATTTAGATCCTTTGTATATCTTAGAAGTTTGTAATCTGTGAACTATGAAACAATTCTAACTTGTTTGCTCGATACTTTTCAGATTGTACCAGTGGAAAATTGCCGTCAACAGCACAGACAAATTAAGCGATGATGCAGAGAAGTATGGTGATACATGGCCTTTGACAAATCCATCAACTGTGTTCTGTCGGGTACTTAGTTAATGTATGGTTAGAATTGGCAGTTTGTCTGTTTAGGTTTTACCTTTCAGATAATTGATTCAGCGTTTGGAGTACTCTAGTGACTGAAATGCCCAAGATGTTTATTGGGTTTTGAAATGCAAAATGGCTCGTCAGTTTGAAAACTCTGATCGCATACTGTTTTAATCTGTATTATATTGGACTAGAGCTAACATGTAGCTCCATTCTTTGTTCGTACAACACTATAATGCATCTTGTTGCTTTCTTGTGAAACGGCCGGGGTAAATGGCCTGATTGACTGTTACTGCCTGTCCCAGAATTACCTCTTCAAGTTCATATTGGAAGAGAGAATACATGTATGTAGGTCGAACACATGGGCTAATCTGCATGGCCTCGGTGTGTGACCTGTTCTGCAAATTTCTTATGGATAC
Source organism: Eragrostis curvula (assembly GCA_007726485.1). Classification (NCBI taxonomy): domain Eukaryota; kingdom Viridiplantae; phylum Streptophyta; class Magnoliopsida; order Poales; family Poaceae; genus Eragrostis; species Eragrostis curvula. The sequence continues at coordinate 40,089,250 of CM017442.1, forward strand.
CAGCACAGGCAGCGGTTTAGGTTATGGCTTTGATTGTCGGCCTGGGTCCTTATTTGAGACGTCTACAACTGCAACCTACTAGGCTTGGGAAGTATCAATGGGCTGTCAGCTCCTTGTCTACGATCGACCTACCACACGACCGTAACAGCTCTCTCATGCCAAATGATGACGGTAGCCTGGGGCTTGCCAGCACTATCGTTTCAACCCTACCTTTGTCGATGATGGTCAGTCCAGAGGGAGTTGCTGGATGGATGCAATGGAGGGTCATTGAACTTGATACATTACTGTTCCCTTATGACAAACACTGGTACTGAGTCAACGTGACTGGTTTCACTGGATGGATGCAATGGAAGTTTTCGTGTGTGTTATTTTCTCTCTGAAAAATAGTTGGAGTACACACCCTGCTGTTTCATCTTACACAACTGAGTTATGAGTTATGACACAATTTAATCTGTATGCATGTCACTTCAGATTTTGCCAGCGGCAATCGCCATTGCCAACGAGGACACAGTAATATAATAGCGAGCACAAATATAGTTGCTATCTGCCAAGCCTACCAAGCTGAGTTTGCTCACCATTAACGGTGGATCGTATGGCCGGCGAACGCCATGCTAATCAGTGGCTATTAGAGTGACTGTGAGTTCTTCTGCGAATTCAGTCGCAAGTTTGAACTGAGATGCCAATGATGCAAGCAATAGCAATGATTTGGCATAAGCTGCCTGATTTGGTGACCATGCTTGGCAACGTCGGCACACAAAGGAGCACAGCCACGAGGTGGGTTTGTCATACGCTTGCATGGCAGCTCTCTAAGATCTCAAGACTTTCCTTACAGACCAACACATATTTTTTCTGCGCACTTTGTCTTCACTCGTGCGCATCCGGGAAATACTTCCCGGTCAGTCACCCATCGCTCCAGGCCAAGCACGCTTAACGTTAGAGTTCTTTCTAGATGAGCTTCCGAATAAGAAGTTACAACTTGTTGACATGAGTATTCTATCAATCCTATTAAGCCTTGGGCCGGGATGTCACATACTCACCCCTCTTAGAAGACCGACGTCCTCGTCGGTCAACCCCAATCCAGGAACGTCCCCTCTTGGCCACGTCCATGCGTCCAGTGCCAGCGCATGTGCCATGCCGTGTGACCACTCTGGGCTCACACCAGCCATGCGCACCATGCTTGCGCAACTGCGTCCACACGCGCCCGTGAAAGCGCGATGGTCGGCTCTGATACCACTGTAGCGTCCCGCCTCCCCGAGGCCGGGTCCGCACACCTTGCAGCTCTCTAGGATCTCAAAACTTCCCTCACAGACCAACACATGTCTTTTCTGCGCACTTTGTCCTCACTCGTGCGCACCCGGGAAAGACTTCCCGGTCGGTCACCCATCGCTCCAGGCCAAGCACGCTTAACCTTAGAGTTCTTTCTAGATGAGCTTCCGAAAAAGAAGTTGCAACTTGTTGACATGAGTATTCTATCATGTGAGAACCAGGTTCATGTGAGAACTATGAGAACTTCAATCTGGGCCACATGATCTTGATCTAAGGGGGGCGCATAGGGAGAGGTGGGAGGGGGAATTTACAAAAGTATTATTAAATTGGCGGTGATTTTGCAAATCCCCCCCTCCCACCTGAATTCATGCGTCCTATTAGATCAAAATCATGTGGTCCAGATTGAAGTCCTCATAGTTCTCACACGAATCTGGTTCTCATAGGATACGTTGCCTTCTATCAATCCTATTAAGCCTTGGGCCGGGATGTCACACTGACCTCAGAAATCACACGCACATATAAATACTCGAAAACCCAAAAATGAGGAACAAACCAAATTCCTGACAAAAGCTTATTAATTGGCCATGTTCCTGCGCAACCAGAAGAGGAAAAGATGCATCAGTCATTGCCTCACCAGAGTGCAGCGCCCCTGGTCCTGAAAGCTGAACCGGGCTGGAGACCCGGCCTCTCTCCTCAAAGCTGGTTGCACCACGGCAGCCAAACTGTTCCTCGACGGCAACAATTGGTGTGTCGCCGATTGCCGGCACGGGTGCGCCCTCGTCGTCCACCCGCAGACCCGAGAGTACGTCGTGTGGGACCCGATCACCGGTGGCAGGGAGGGGCTGCTCAACAGACCAGTATTCCGCAACGAGACCCACACTGCTGCAGTAGTGCTACATATGCGTTGTGGCTGGCAGCGACCACCACGATTGCCACGGTGGCCCATTCAAGGTCATCTTTCTGTCCACCGTCAACCACCAGTTGGTCGTATACGCTTGCATCTACTCATCGGTGGCTCTTGCCTGGATCATGCCAGTCTCCGCTAACATCCCTCGCGGCATTGGCGACGGCTTTGACACGAGCCGTGGTGCCCTTACCGGAGACGTCGTCTACTACCACAACCTTGGGTGTGGTGGTAGAATCCTGACGTACGAACTGGACCGTCGCTCCTTATCTACAGTTTATCCGCCACACGAATATGATACTCTGTAGTCTGGGACTTGCATGAATGAGGGGTTCCAGTCTTTACCTTTGGTCGAGGACCGTGAATCTAGACGGAATTGCTGGATGGATGCAATAGAGGGTCATTGAACTTGAGAAATGGTTGCTCCCTTTTTACACATCCTTTTACTAAGTCGTTGTAAGGGCTTTCGCTGAGGGTGCCGGGTTTATCTTCGTGACCTGTGGTGGTGATGCCTTTTCATGTTTGAGCTTAAGTCAGGGCGAGTGAGGTATGTAACAAGGCAACGTATCCTATGAGAACTAGGTTCGTGTGAGAACTATCAGAACTCTAATCTGAGCCACATGATCTTGATCCAAAGGGAGCGCATAGGGAGAGGTGGGAGGGGGGATTTGCAAAATCACCGCCCACTTAATCGTATTTTTGCAAATCCCCCCTCCCACCTAAATTCATGCGCCCCATTGGATCAAAATCATGTGGCCCAGATTGGAGTTCTCATAGTTCTCACACGAACCTAGTTCTCATATGATGCGCTGCCACGTAACAAGGGAGCCTGGGGAACATTACAGTACCATCTTTCCTTTCATGAGCTTCTACACACCTGGTACACGGCTAGCTCCATCCAGTTTGTCCGTTCATGTTTATTTTGACACTGATTTTGTAGCTGTTAAGTATTGAATAGAAGCAAAAGGTACACGTTCTAACAGAAACTGAATATCTGAAATTACATCACCATATATACCTTATTTGATCATGTTAAACGTTTGAGACCATTCTTGATAATGGCAGATATGCTCACATCACAGAACTCAGCCCTTGTGAGCCTTCAGATATTTGCACACGGTGAGCTCCGACGAGCCTTCCTCATTCGCTGAGGCAGAGCGCAGCCCGAGCTGGAGAAAGGCGATGATGGAGGAATTGGAGGCGATCGAGGACAACAAGACTTGGTCTCTCGCTGACCTTCCATAGGGCCGCCAAGCAAGTTGGCTGAAGTGGGTGTTAAAGGCGAAGAGGGATGAACACAGGGCGGTCTCCAAGCACAAGGCGCGGCTCATGGTGATGGGGTACATGCAGCATCACAACATCGACTACGACGAGGGGTGGGAGTTGCACCACATGGACGTCAAATCGGCGTTCCTGAATGGCGACATGGAGGAGGAGGTCTACGTGGAGCATCTGGCCGGCTTCGTCATTGCCGGCAAGGAGCACAAGGGTCTCAAGCTGCGGACGGCGATATATGGGCTACATCAAGCGTCGCGCGCCTCGAATGCCAAGATGGATGACACACTGCTGTCATTAGGGTTTGCAGGTGCACGTTCGAGGCGGCAATCTACTACCGGCGGAGCGGCGATGCGCAGCTGGTGGTCACCGTGTACGTCGAAGACTTGGTGATCACCAGCGCCAGCTGCGATGACATGAAGCACTTCAAGAAGGAGATGTGCAGCGCGTTCAAGATGAGCAATCCTGGCCTGCTTCGCTACTACCTCGACATTGAGGTGAAGCAGGGGCCGAGCGGGATCTCGCTGAGCCAGGGGGCATATGCGGCCAAGATCTTGGAGAAGAGCGGTATGACAGGGTGCAATCCTTGTTAGGTACCAATGGAACCTAGAAGTGGGGACTCTGGTTCTACAGGAAGAGGGAGGGGCAAGCTTGTCTGCTAGGGTTTGGGACAGTGACTTTGCTGGAGATGTTGATGCTCGCAAGAGCACAACATGAGTGATCTTCTTCCTCACCTACAACCCCATGGCATGGCAGTCCAAGAAGCAGAAGGTGGTGGCTCAATCGAGCTGGAAGAGTATGCTGCAGCTATGAATGTGATCAGTCAGGTATTGTGGTTGGCTCGAGTGCTAGCTGAACTGAGTGGAGCAGCGTCGAGCGCGCCAGCTAAGGGAAGACAATAAGTCCGCCATTGCTTTTAATCAAGAATCAAGTGCTCCATGGTCAAAGTAAGCATATCCAGGTGAAGTATCACCTAGTCCGGGAGTCTGTGGAAGATGGCATGATCAGGGTGGAGTTCATCATGAGGGAAGAACGACTGGGTGACATTCTGACAAAACCGATTGGAAAGACCAAGTTCCATGAGCTACGTTCTAAGATCGGCATGATCAATGTTTGTAGCGTGCATCACAAGGCTTAGGAGGAGATTGTTAAGAATAAACCTTGGGTGCTAAGTATAGTCGTAGCTTAACTTTGGTAGTTGTTTTGTTTTAGGCATGTAGCAGCTGTGTGATTGATTGCCTGATCGGAGGCCTTAATTACTTTTTCTATGTAATAGTCCATATAAGCAAAGGAATAGACGCAAGAAAAGCTGCTCATTTTTGCAGCACCAAATGAGATCGTGTTCCAGTGTTTTCGCGTGAGTTGTGTGTGTGTGTTGGCTGTGACCTCGCCGGCAACCTGGGAGTTGTCTCTCCGGCAAGCTTGGTTGAACCAGACCAGGTACGCACCCAGCAACTAATCCCCATCCAATCCCTCACTCACTCATCATGGCGCTGCCGGACCTGATCGACGATGCCATCGCCGAGATCCTCCTCCGTCTCCCGCCGGACGAACCCGCGTACCTCGTCCGCGTCGGCCTCGTCTGCAAGGCTTGGCGCCGCATCCTCTCCGACCTTGGCTTCCCCCTCCGGTACCGCGACTTCCACCGAACCCCGCCCATGCTTGGCTTCCTCCACAACACCTACGACCGAAGCCGCGGGTACGGCGCCATCTCTCGCTTCGTGCCCACCACGGCAGCCAAACCATTCCTCGACGGCAACCACTGGACTGTCGCCGACTGCCGCCACGGCCGCGTCCTCGTCGAACACCCGCGGACCGAAGAGTACGTCGTGTGGGACCCAATCACTGGTGACCGGGAGGAGCTGCTGAACAGACCAGTATTCCGCCCCGAGACCCACACCGCTGCGGCGGTGCTATGCGCTGTGGCTGGCTGCGACCACCGCAATTGCCACGGTCGCCCATTCAAGGCCATCTTTCTGTCCGCCGTCAACCACCAGTTGGTCGTGCACGCGTGCGTCTACTCATCGAGGGATCCTGCCTGGAGCATGCCGGTCTCTGCTAACATCCCTCGCGGCGCCGGCGCCGGCTTTGACACGAGCCGTGGTGTCTTTATCGGAGACGTCTACTACCACAACCTTGGGTGTGGTGATAGAATTATGACGTACAATTTGGACAGTCGCTCCTTATCTACAATTTACCCGCCTTAGAAATATGATAACTCTCTCCTCATGCAAAAGGAGGACGGTAGTCTGGGACTTGCAGGAATGAGTTCCAGTCTTTACCTTTGGTCGAGGACGACGGTGAATCTAGACGGAATTGCTGGATGGATGCAATGGAGGGTCATTGAACTTGAGAAATGGTTGCTCCCTTTTGACACATACTTTTACCGAGTCATTGTAAGGGGTTTCGCTGAGGGTGCCGGGTTTTTCTTCGTGACATGTGGTGGTGATGCCTTCATGTTTGACCTAAAGTCAGGGCGAGTGAGGTATGTAACAAGGGAGCCTGGGGAATACTACGGTACCATCTTTCCCTTCGTGAGCTTCTACACTTGGTACGCGGCTCCACCCACAGTTTGTCTGTTCATGTTTATTTTGACTCTGATTTGTAGCTGTTAAGTATTGAATAGAAACGAAAGGTACATGTCCTAACAGAAACTGAATATCTGAAAATACATCACCATATATATACCTAATCTGATCATGTTAAACATTTGAGACCATTCTTGATAATGGCAGATATGCTCACACCACAGAACTCTGCCTTGTGAGCCTTCAGATTTGCACTGAAAAACCTTGTCGTTGTTTCTTCTGGATGTTTGGACTCTCTGTTTTCTCTCATTAAATATTTTGAGAATGCACTTCCCACCGTTTCATCTTAGAATACCGAATTATATATGACACAACCTAACCTGTGTGCATGTCACTTTTCAGATTATGCCAGCAGTAAATCGTCATTGCAGGCAAAGACACATTAGTAACCAGGATCAGAAATGTAGTTGCTATGGGCCAAGCCTATCAAACTGAGTTTGCTGCTGTTGTGGTATCTTGCATGGGGAGGAACATTAGAAATGTAGTTGCTATAGATATCATTCCAGTTGCTGCTGCCGGTATTCTGCAGTGCGTGATGCTTTTAGCATTATTTGGAGCAGTTTAATTAATGAAAATTGTAAGACACCATGATCAGTGGTGGGCCTTTTTTTCTTATGCTTGTATGCAGGATATATTTCATGGATGCAGTTAATCTTGAATCAGTTGCTTTTTATTGATGGTTTTTATTGTTGAGAATATCCTGGATAGATATTGAAGTTATGCTGTTCAATGAACCCTCATCAACTTTATTGTTGATACATTCTGGATCGTCCACGAAATATATTGTACGCATTCTTCATCCTAGTTCATGTTTTTGATTCACAGAAATGATAATGCTTCTGATGGACATTGCGAAAGAGTAACACTGAATAAGCCTACCCCTTTGTATTGAAAGGTGCAGTGTGCCCTCGCAAAAAAAATAAAAAAAGAAAGGTGCAGTGTGCACTGAAATGCGAAAGTTGTTTTCCTTGATTCCCTTTTATACAAACTTGAATCTAACAAAAGAAACTGAAACCCTGTAAACCCTAATGTCATCAACGTGCATCTCATATTTAATTTGGTCATAGCGAAATTTAGCTTTTTGTCAGTTTTTGGGGATATGTTTGTATTGTTTTGTGGCTAGCCATACATAGATAGAATAATAGCTTGAACCTGAACTTAGATGTCAATTTAGAATCATAATTTAAACCAAAAACTGGCATACCTTCCCCATTGATAGCATACGAGAATGGGCTCATCAGCCATATGGGATATGTAGCATATCATTGCTGAACTAACGAGGTGAGAACAGGTGGGACCTAACTATACCCATATTACCTGTGGATCTAAATTCTGAAAAATGAAAATAATGAGAAATAGAACTTTCAGTAGCAAAATATACTGAGCAATGAAAAATAAACACCACAGCCTACAACAATTTTTTCAGTTACATGTGTATTGGAAACATACTTCAGAACTGAAAGTATCATGCGGGCAAAGCCATTCCCTCGATCTGAAATATAGCACATATAAAACTCATGTCAAGTGTGCACTTGTTATTAATTAGCTCAAACATTAATTATCAACCCAAGCATTTTAAGTCCAAGCAAAACCATATGACGATTGTTTGTAACACATCCCACATCATTTTGATAACTACCAGCAAAGGTAACTCAGAAGAAAAACTCTAGGCCTTTTTGCACACCCCTCCCTCGCACACATATCCAGCTGGGGTTTCTTCGGTGGCCTTCTCCTCCTCATCCTTCTCTGCCAATGCGCACTTGGGATGCAGGTCAAATTCACACTTCTCGCACCTGTAGGTCCAGGAGCTGCCCAGATATTCGCATTCATCACACACGTACACGTTGGTGCGCATCAGGACAATTTCATGCTCATCGTGCAGCTCATGCTTCAGCTTCTCCGGCCACCCCTTTGCTACTACATCCATCTTCTTCTGCAGCTCATCAAGTCTTTCCTTGGTGAATGGGAAAGCATCAGCACCATGGATCATCAGTAGGCTTTTTGCATCGTTGGTGACAGTCTGCCCAGTAGGACCGATGGCGACGAGTGAGGGGATCCGACGGATTTTGAAGGCCTTGTTCAAGGATGCCTTTCTTTCATCTTCCAAGGGAAGAGCAAGCCACGGCATTTCAGCGAAATTTTTATCAAAGGAGCTCTGGTCCCTATCGCTAGAGACCAAGACGACCTCAAAATCAATATTCTTCTCCTTTATCTTCTTGTATTCCTTGATAAGCGTAGGCACGAAAGCTCGGCTTGGCCCAGACCATTCTGCTGAGAAGTATAGGAGGACAGTCTTCCCCACAAGTTCTGATACAGGAACCTGAGATCATGCATAGAAGTGTATTACAATCTTTCTTATGATAATTACACATCTAGAGATAAAAAAACATCAAGTGCATAACAACGATTCATAATACAATCTTTATAAGAAGGCAAGATATTAACTAGAATGGTAAAAGAAATATCCCTTATCCATTGGCAGTAACTTTCTTTCGTTGATAAGGGAAAACAATATAATATAAGGAAGAGGTTAAGCAAAATATCTCTTATCTATTAGTAGTAATAACTTGGTCCCTTTGATAAAAATTATCTCGAATCAACCTAGAGTTAGCTTAACTTAAGGAGAACAATAAAGGGTCACTGTTGTCAGCAGAGTTATCAGAGATACCACGCATAGATAACAGAATGAGTACCTTTAAAAGCAAGTTACTCCAAACAGTAATAAAAGAATTTCACATGATAATTCAAGCAACATTAACACATACCTTTGCAACATCCTTCCCAATGACAAAGTCCAGATCACCACTGACTAGAAGGGACTCCAAGGTTTGCCGTGCTGCTTTAGCCTTTGCCTTCTCAGTAAGAATTTCCAACTTCTCAGAATTAAATGGGAACCCCTCCCATGCCTCAAAACCATGTTCATCAATTATGTCAACGACATTGTTGTTAAGTGTCTTCCCATCAGGGCCAATCAGGGCAAGTGTCGGTAGAGCAATAAGATCAAAGTAACGAACCAGCTTCTCACATATCTTGTCACCTTGAGGAATTGCAAGCCAAGGCATATTTGCAAAACTCACATTAAATGATGCCACATCGTTGTCCAAGAATAGAGACACAACTTCAAATTTCTCTCCAGTTTCTTTGAGTTTCTCATAGATCTTAACGAGCACTGCAGTGAAGTCATCAACAGGACCATAGCCATTGACCACAAAGTACAAGCCAACATACTTCCCTTCGAGCTCAGAGATGGGTACCTGGGTATGTATAACAAAAGAAAAACAGATAAGCACTCATGAATGCAGTCAATGATAATTAGCAATGCCATTAAGCCGTTACCTTATCTCCCTTGTTTGAAATCAGATAGTCGCGCTCAAATGTGCCAAGTACAGTGTGAAGAGTTTGGTTAGCCTTTGCTGCTGCTTCCTGCTCCTTCAGTTCATTGATTCTATCTGTTGTGAAAGGGTAAGCCCTCACACCATACTCACTGACAAGTTCAACTCCATCTTCAGTGCAAACTTCACCGGACTTTGCATCAAGGATGACAAGGTGTGGGATAATACCCGAGACATCAAACCGGCCATGAAGGGCCTCACGACCTTCGGAGTCAGAAAACGGGATGGCCAGCCAAGGCATCTTTGCAAAATATGTCTTGAATGCCTCCTCATCCTCATCACTAGAAACAAAGATCACCTCAAATCTTTTTCCCTGTGAGGCTAGTTCATTGTATGTTTCAGTAAGCTTTGGCGTGAACCACCTGCAGGGCGGGCACCATGAGGCCGAGAAGTAGAGGGCCACATGGCTTGCCTCAACAATGCTGACTAACACCTGCAGGCCGGACGACATAAAAGAGCCATTCAGGTACCACATTCAAGTTTAGTTAGGAGAGAAAATAGTTGTATTCAATTACCAAAGGCAAATATTTACTCTTTATTATTCAGGTAAACATGAATCTCATGCATGGTGTCGTAAAACACACCCTTTCACATACCAAAACTAACTAAAGATTACCCTTTACTAAACGTGATAACTACAGTTATGGAATAAACCATGTTGATTTTCCATCACTTTATGATGAACTCACAGTATCATATCTTTTGGGAAAGAAATTTATCACAACAATGTTTTGCCCCATCTTCCACTATGAGACGGGGTCAGAGGATTACTGAATATTCTGCGCTGGACAAGATTAAAGTATCCTATTACAAGATAACCAACATAAAAATCACGTAGACGACCAGGTTCTCAGTGATCTTGTTTGTCTACAGACTCTACACCCTTCGAAACAAGTTCAAAAGCTACAGTACCGTGATCTTGTCAAATCTATGCTCTGCAAAACGAGTTCGATAGCATCTTTGATGAACTATCCCAGCGCCTCTTATTCGTTAAGTTCTGCTCAATTCACCGAGACACCAACCAGGCAACCACACCATCCAACGAGGCATGAACAAGAAGCGAAAATAAAAGAAGAAAAGGAGACAGACGCTACGCACAGCATCATCGAGCAACGAAGATCTGCACAAATCGCGGAGAGAGAGAGAGAGAGAGAGAGAGAGAGGAGAGAGGAGAGAGAGAGAGAGAGAGAGAGAGAGAGAGAGAGAGAGCAGGACCTGCTCGCCGGAGCTGCGGACGAGGAAGTTCGCGGTCGCCGGAGACGAGGATCTTCCGATGCCGCCTTCGGTGGTCACTGCCTCCGCCATCTGCTGCGCGCCTGGAGTCGCTGCAGCGGGGGGCTGCACGAGCAAGGAGAGGAGTGGGCTGCGTGAGGAGTGCCTGAGCGGTGGCTTCCGTTTCTGCCGCCGCCTGGTTTCTGTAAATAGGTGGGCGGGATGATGGGGACTGGTATGTTGGTTTCTGTTGACTTGCTGACGAGAGATGCTCAAGGTTTCCTTCGCATGGAAGATACCAGATCTAGACCAGAACATGCTCACACCTACATTTTACACGGTTCTTTCCATGTTTACCTGGTTGGGATTACATCCTGTCTTCTGATGTTAAGTAACCTGTTATAGATGTTTTCGTTTATTTGATACTTTTACAAGTCACCGGTGAGGATTTAGAGCTTCGGAGTTTCGAGAAATGCATAGTGAAGACTGTCAGGCTTAGAAGAGCTTGGAGCCAGGTAGACAAGGCAAATGGAGAAGGTCGAGCGGAGTGTTATATGGGTGGTCTCGGTGTCGGCGTCGGCTGAGTGTTGATTTTGGTGACTATCGGATGCGACAAAAACATAGCCGAAAGACAGAGGAGGCATGCCCTAGGGTGAGGTGAGAAGAAAGAGAAATACGTCATGTGGCTTATGGAAGAAGAAAAGAGGAGCGTTGTTGGATGGAGATCGAGTGGCTACGACGCACAGATAGGAGTCGAATCATTTTCTCAGTTGGCATATTTTCAATATACCCTAAGAAATCTCATAAATTTGGTTCAAGTTGAAAATTTGTCTCTTTACTCTCACCTCTAGAAGAATATGTTAATTTGATTAATTCCTAGTATAAATTAACGGTGCTTTTGTCGATAAGATGGTGTTGACCAATTTTTGCTCTCTGTAGCACCCCACCCTCAAACTAATGAGGGGTTAGCTAACCAGGATCATTATCGGGTGATACTTGGCGACTAGCAAGTATGCAAATACCACACACATAAGCATAAGTAACATAATTTACAACGAGTTCAGTATTACATTGGTTCCATAATTTACATAGAGCATAAAGTTCTAGTTCGATTATTTTTACATAAAAGAGTTCGAAATTCGATTACATAACGCGAGCGGAAGCAAACACACGACGATACATATCTAACAGGAAATCATGTCCGGCCATAGACACGATCTCATTCTTCATGCTCTTGATTGGAAGAGGATGGAACCCACTCAACCGACCATTCCTTAGGCGGTTTCACCCTCCCACACGATTTTACCACAGCAGCCGCAAAAGTTTACAATTTGGGAAAGCCTGCAGAAAAGTTTTAACAACGAAGCCCTGAGCAACTAATACTCAGCAAGTCTTACCCGTCAAAATGGCCTTCTAAGACCGACTTCTAATTATGCAGGGGGGCTGACCAAGGTATAGGATATTTGCATAAACATCGCACTAACATTGGTCCTTCTTTCATGTTTAGCCAAATTTTATCTTTTAGTGCAGAAATGTAAATGGTTTGCACCTAATCTGAATTCAAACACTTGCAATACAATTAATTTAAGTACAAAACAGCCATTATACGACATCATGTGCACTTTTTACTACGATGTGACACAGTGAACAAGTGGTACTCAATAACCGCGAGGGACGGCGATTCGAATCGATTTACACCTGCAGCGAAACCCGAGATACACGACGTACGCTACTCGAAAGAGTCACGCACGGCAACCGTTTACAAGGTACCATAAGTCGAGCCGCTTAACCACCTCTCCCGAGTACACGTCTCCCCACGCGATAGCCATGCCTGGTCTAAACCGTGGTTCACCCGGGCAACCTCCCTTCAAACACTGTCCCAAATTCCACCATACCATCTCATCACCAAAAGAGAGGTGGGTTCACGTCCACAATATAGCATCGAGCTACTAAGTTTACTAGTTCCATTCTCCTAGCATGCATCCGGTACTGTTCAAACTTGCTCAGCGGGGCCACAACGAACGTCCTCAACCGACACAAACGGGGCTTATGGCGAACAAGGCGAGCCTTGTCACCCCAACCTACACAGAGCTTCCCCGTTCGGTCTCAAATCCATTACCATCATCAAGTGAACCTAAAGTAAATCCGACCCCGATTACCGAGCGGTCTCCATACCACTCGGTATTCTACCGACGATACTACTCTAATTAAGCATAGCAAGCTAACGAGCGGTAGAACTTAACTTAACCAACCCATAGGAATATCTGGAGATATATTCAACTAGGTTTTCAATCAAGTCCTATACGTAATGCACATTTCACGACTCGCAGTACATGTGAGAAAGTATAAGACTTTGTAATATGGGAATGCACCGGGGCTTGCCTTTGGGGCTGGTGGTTAGCACACTCAAGAACGTTCAGGTCCAGCGCCGGTCTCCTCGGCCACGATCTCCAAGTCCTCGCGTCCGGCGTCGGTTCCTAAATGATGCAACAAGATATACAAATCAAAGATAGTTCACGGAACTTCCTTGACAAATATGACATGGTGATGTTATGGTGCAAAGGCACAGGTTGGCAGGACCATTCATTAAGTTTTTGCAGTTTGGTCCAAAGTGATTTATACAAAATACTTGGATTTAGGAATTTCCGTACGCGTAAAGAGATCTTCTGCTAAAATTCGTTAAAAAGGTTCTGGAAGATCAAAAATTACATTTGTATTTTTATTTAGCATCTTCAACCTAGGTACAGTAACATACCCAAAATTTTGGTGCAAAAAGGTGCAGGAATAAATCAATAAAAAGATTTTCCTAGCAACTGCAAAATGAAATTACTCCCAAAAGAAGATGCATTTCAAGATGCCACTTGGTGGGATGTTCAGGGAAACCTATTAGGAGTGTGCATGCCAAATTTAGAATTTTTGCACTTACAGATCTTTTTATAGAATTTATTTCCTGATTTCTCTTCTTTGAATTTTATAAAATAACTGAAAAGAATTCAGATGTTCATGTTGCACCACTGGATAGCTCTCACTTCAAGGATTCCAGAACACTTGAGTTTGCATTTTTACGATTTTTCTACGAATTTCTATCGAATTTACAAGTTTGGCCAAAATCTGGAATAATTCAATAAAAGAAAAAGACGACGTGGCACTGTAGCATTGCCAGGGCCATGGCGGGGCGCGGCGCGACGCGGCGGCGGCGACGACGGCGTTCCGGCTAACGGCGGCTATTTTCACGAGTTGGTTCAGCGGAACCAAGTAGAGGGCAACGAGGCGGTCCTAACGCAAGGCTGACGTGCACGTGCGCTCGACCGTGGAGGTGAACGGCGGTGATGGCGGCGGCGGTGAGCGGCGGCGCGCCATGTTCCGGCGAGGGAGGCGAGCGCGCGACTACGCGCATGAGCTTCACGGGATGGGGAAGCTCACCGTATCGCGTGCACACGGGGGAAGGCCGGAGAGGGAGTTCGTCGGAGGGGCGGCGCGGTCCGGTGAACGCGGCGGGGGGAAGAAGGTGATTCCGCGATTCCACTGCGCGAAGCTCGACGAGGTCAGCGGTGTGTGCGTGGAGGAGTGAGGAAGACTCGGCGTGAGGAATGAGGAGATGCTCACCGAGATGCTCAAATTCGCGATGAGCTCGACGACGGTCACCCGGCGGCCATGATCGGTCTTCGCGTCGATTCTCGTTGCAGAGCGCGGGAACTTGAAGTTGTGTTGTGTCTGAGGTTGAGGGGGTCCTAGCGCACACTTTCGCTGTTGGGTTTGGGGCGCGAAGTGCGGCGGAGCGGCGGCGGGGCGGTGAGCTCGCGACGGCGACAATGGCGGCTCGGGGGAAAACGGAGAAAAGAGAGGGGACGACGACGACTTGACCGCGGGGAAGGAGGGGATAAGGCCAGGGGTGTGGACTTGGTCCTCGACGCCGTACCGAGCTGACGGCGGCCACAGTTCGCCGGAATGGGCAGAGAGAGGAGGAGGCGTCGCCGGCGGCGACACTTGGCGCTACAGTAGCTTTTGACAATTTTTCGAATTTCATTGATTTTCCTCGGTTTGAACTGATTCAATTTAAATTCGATCTTCCCGAGCTCCAAAAATCATGAAAAACTCAGGTCTGAAAGATTTCAGTGAGAGGAACAACTTTTCCAATTGGCACTTTTGCTGATTCGCTGGGATTTAAATTAAAATTTCATTCAAACCTTAAGTTTGAAAAAGTACAAGCATTTATTGGGCTTTAGATTTTTGTAGAAAAATCTCCAAAAATCTCCAAAATTCTCTTTAGCCCCTGGATGCTGAGGAATTTTTCATTTGGGCCCACTTGTATAGAAAATTTCAAAGTTGTAGTTCAAATGCTTGTGTGGATGAAATTTATCAAATTTGAAGTGATTTTGAATTCTTTTTCATTTCTCCTTGATTCCACTTGATCATTTTCACTAATTAGGATTTGTAACTTGATTAGGGACTTAATTAAAGTGGGATGTTACAGCCCTCCCCCTTATGAAAATCTCGTCCCGAGATTTGCAAAAAGTGCGGAAAAGAGGGGGTAAAAGATTCGCTTGCGTTACCTCAAATGCGAAGCGAGAAAGTCTGGAAACTTGGAGTTCAGAAATTCCTCTTGCTCCCATGTAGTCTCTTCTTCAGAGTGATTGCTCCACTGAACTTTATAAAAGGTGATCGTTTTGTTGCGCGTCACCCGATCTTTTTGATCAATAATCTTGACGGGACGCTCGGAATAAGTGAGATCATCCTGTAATCCTTCAACATCTTCGAGCACCACGTCAATCGGAGGCTTCAAACATTTCTTGAGTTGAGATACATGGAAAATATTGTGAACCCCAGATAATTTATCGGGCAATTCCAATCGGTAGGCGACGGGTCCACATTTCTCAATAATTTTGAACGGGCCAATGTAACGGAGCGAGCTTTCCCTTGACGCCAAAACGTTGAACGCCCTTTGTAGGTGAGACACGAAGATACACGTGGTCACCTTGCTGAAATTCCAAAGGACGGCGCCTCTTATCGGCGTAACTAGCTTGGCGGGACTCGCGGCTTTTAAATTTGCTTGAATGAGCCGCACTTTTTCTTCAGCCTCTGCAATCAAATCAGGTCCAAAATTTACTCTCTCTCCCGGTTCGGACCAGTTCAAAGGTGTACGGCACGAACGACCATAAAGAGCCTCAAATGGAGACATTTTGATGCTCTCTTGATAGCTGTTGTTATATGCAAACTCTGCTAATGGTAAATGGTCATCCCAATTGCCACCTTCAGATAAAACACATGCTCGCAACATATCCTCGAGTATCTGATTTACTCGCTCAGTTTGTCCGTCGGTTTGAGGGTGATAAGCTGAGCTTCGAATTAACTTGGTCTTCAGTGATGCATGTAATTGCTCCCAAAATCTAGCAACAAATTGAGGTCCTCTGTCAGATATAATTGTCTTCGGCACTCCATGCCAACAGAGAATGCGCGAGATATATAACTGAGCATAGATCTTGGCAGAGTAGTTTGTCTTAACCGGAATGAAATGTGCTGACTTGGTCAATCGGTCCACTATAACCCAAATGGAATCATACTTTCGAGCAGTGAGAGGCAATCCAACAATAAAATCCATACTAATATCCTCCCACTTCCATGACGGAATACTCAATGGTTGCAGCTGACCGGCTTTTCTCAAATGATCGCCTTGATTCTCTGGCAAGTGTCACACTCAGCCACATATCGTGCCACTTCTCGCTTCATGCGCGTCCACCAGAATTTGGTCTTAAACCCTGATACATTTTGTTGCTGCCGGGGTGAATAGAGTATTTGGACAAGTGTGCTTCATCCAAAATTTTCTTTCGCAGCTCCATATCTTTGGGCACGACAAGTCGGTCATTGAACCATAATACTCCATCCTCATCTTGTCGGAAACACTTGATATCACCATTTTCTATCTTCGCCGGATATGTTCCATCCCTTTATCTCTCTTTTGTGCAGCGATAATCTCCTCCCGCAGGGTGGGATAAGAGCGAGATTATACAAAGCACCATGAGGGATAATCCTGAGGCTGGGTTCACTAGGGTCGCAACACACGGTATGATCCAATTTGCGAACCACCAGATTATTGCAATGTGACTTCCGACTCAAAGCATCGGCAACCACATTGGCTTTTCCGGGGTGGTAATGGATTTCCAACTCGTAGTCTTTAATCAACTCAAGCCATCTTCTTTGCCTCATGTTCAGCTCTTGTTGTGTGAAAATATACTTCAAACTTTTGTGATCGGTGTACAAGTGAACCAAATTTCCCAGCAAATAATGTCTCCAAATCTTCAGAGCAAGAACAACTGCGGCCAATTCCAAATCATGAGTAGGATAATTTTGCTCATGTCTTCTTAGTTGTCGTGACGCATACGCAATGACACGACCGTCTTGCATTAGAACACAGCCCAAACCCGTGCCGAGGCGTCACAATAAACATCAAATGGTTTAGTGACATCGGGTTGAGCTAACACCGGGGCGGTGGTAAATGTTTCTTGAGAGTTTGAAAAGCTTCTTCGCATTTGCCATTCCACTGAAATTTGATTGCCTTTTTCAGCAGCTCCGTCATAGGCTTTGCAATTTTGGAGAAATTGGGGATGAATCTCCGATAATATCCTGCAAGCCCGAGAAAACTACGGATATCCTTTATACATGCAGGAGCCTTCCAATTAGCACTTCTTGCACTTTACTTGGATCCACTGAAATACCTTCATCGGAAACAATATGGCCCAAGAAAGGTACTTCTCTCAACCAGAACTCGCACTTGCTGAATTTTGCATACAGCTTGTGATCACGGAGCCTCTGGAGTACAATCCGGAGATGCTCAGCATGCTCTTCTTCTGACTTGGAGTAGATTAGGATGTCGTCAATGAATACCACCACAAACTTATCCAATTCCGGCATAAACACCGAGTTCATCAAGTACATGAAATAGGCCGGAGCATTTGTTAGTCCAAAAGACATAACGAGATACTCATAAACCATACCTCGTAGAAAAAGCTGTCTTTGGAATATCCTCAGCCCGAATTTTAATCTGATGATAGCCGGAGCGAAGGTCAATTTTTGAGAAGACCTTTGCACCCACCAATTGATCAAATAAGATATCAATCCGCGGAAGAGGATACTTGTTCTTGATAGTGACGGCGTTCAGCGGTCGGTAATCCACACATAACCGCAGTGACTCATCCTTCTTCTTCACAAAAAGTGCCGAACAACCCCAGGGAGAAGAACTTGGGCGAATAAAACCCTTGTCCAAAAGGTCATGGAGTTGTTTCTTTAACTCTGCTAACTCATTTGGTGCCATCTTGTACGGTTGTCGGGATATTGGGGCGGTTCCCGGCTGCAAGTCAATCTAAATTCCACATCCCGGTCGGGCGGTAAACCCGGTAAGTCCTCTGGAAACACATCGGGATATTCACAAACCACTGGAATTTCTTCGAGACATTTACCGGTGGTGTTGTGAACTAGGGGGCCTCTAGTTGGTAAAAAGGCAACCTAAGTACGGCGGATCCATTGATGGGGGAGTCCAAATGGATTTCCCGCGAATCAATGTGCAGCACGGCTTTATGATACTTCATCCACTTCATACCCAATATCATATCTAAGCCTTGTCCATCCAAAATGATGAGGTTTGTCGGATATGCCACACCCTCTAAAATAATAGGCAAGGAAAATCCCTTGCGTGGCGAATATCTTTCCACCAGGCGAAGTAATTAAATACGGTGCTTTTAGGGTGGTAGGGGTGATATGCAACCTTTTCACACATGCTCTGCTTATGAAATTATGCGTTGCACCAGAATCAAATAGCACAAGGACGGGGTGGCTGTGAGCGGAAAACGTACCCGCAAGCACTGGTTCTCCGTCCTGAATGTCCTCGGCCGTAGTATGGTTGACACGGCCACTCTTGGGGTTGTTAACAGATGCCTGAGAGCTCTGCCTGCTGCTGTTATTACTGTTGCTGCCCTGCGACTTCTTCGGAAATTTGCAATCTTTGGAGAAGTGACCGGGGCGGCCACAGTTGAAACAAGTGTAGGAGTTTGATGCTACCACTTGGGAATTCTGCTGTGACGGGCGAGACACATAAGAACGCTGCTGAGTAGAGCCTTGGGACACACTTTGCCGCTGATTAGAAAAGGCACGGTGCCCTCCACCGTGTGGTATGGCTGCCCGGTACTGCTGACCGGTTGGAGAAGTAACTGCCAACCGATATTTATTTGGAGGTGCGGTACCGGAGGAACCACCAATTACGCGCTTCCTCTTCTTTTCTTCCTGATGAGCACGAGTGGCATCTTCTTGCACGATCGCGGCGCTCACTAACTCATTGTAGGTGCAGTTAGAGAGAAGTGCCAGGCGATCACGCAACTTGGTGTTCAGCCCTCGGCGGAAACATTCCCTCTTCTTTGCATCGGTGTCCACATGGTAGGAGGCATATTGTGACAGCTGATTGAACTTCCTGGAATACTCATGCACATTGCTGCTGCCCTGTTTCAGATCCAGGAATTCCCGAAGCTTCCTCTCCATTAGACCTTGGGGAATGTGATGCTCACGAAAAGCCGTACGAAATTCTGCCCATGGAACATGAACCAGTTGGAAGTGTCTCCACATAATTGGCCCACCATGCGCTCGCTGACCCACGAAGTTGCTGGGCCGCGAACAGGGTCTTCTGGTACTCAGTGCAGCGAATGAGCCCAAACTTGGACTCGATGGTGCGAAGCCAGTGATCGGCATCCAGCGGCTCGCTTCCTTCGGTGAATATCGGTGGGTGAGTAGCCAGAAAATCTGCATATGTGGTCTCAGGAGGTGGTCCATTACGGCCCGCTTGGCGAGCGTTGTTCTCCAGTAGCAGACGGAGAAGATCATTCTGAGTTGAAATCAAGTGCTCCATGCTGCCCGGTAGTGGTGGAGGCGGTGGTGCTCCATCACGTTGAGCAGAGGTATCGCCCTCCTCCGGAGGAACTTGCCCGTTACGAGTGTCTCCCATCTGCCATAACACATTGTACCATTAGATAAAATATATAATGGTCAAATATATGCTGTAATTAAAATTACAAGGCATACATGGCAATAATTTCAGATTTGAAACACACGTAAACAGACAGCGATAGTTAACCATTCCAGCACAAGCACTGTTTCCCATTAGCAACATACACGACCTAACATGATCACTGGATGTTCCCACTATGTTACATCACAAAAGGGCGGCGTGCAGCTACCATACACCGCACGGGACATCCAAAAGCTAACTCTAAAGTCTCGCATCGTACGAACCGTCACCATTAGCTTACAACTTCGCTGGCAACGACTTTCCAAAATAGCAAGCTGCGGACTCGTAAAGTTCGGTCGACCGTCAAGTTACTACTAGCCTAATTTATACACACTAGCTAGCTACTTTAGGGCCTACTACGAAGTCTACTCCTCGCGGGGCATGTTGCTGCCCGCGTCGGAAAGCACGTCGTCATCCACCGGGGTCGACGGTGGCTCATAGTCGATGCCCGATGCACCCTGCACCACATCCTGATCATCCATCGCAAGTGGCTGCGGGTTGTGATGTTCAACTTGGATCTGGATGAGCTGAACAAAGTCCTGGTGAAGATCCTCCATCTGAGCCTCTAAGTTCTGATTTGCCACCTGAGCCTGAGCAAGGTTTGCCTGAGCCACATGCAGCTGAACCTGTAGGTGATTAACTTCTGCATTGTGCTCCTGAGCAATCTGAGCCTTCTCATCCTCCATGTCATTCACTAGCCCACTGAGGTCCTGCACCGTCTCCTCCAGGAGATGGTTACGCTGCTCAGCGGCCATCAGCTGAGCTTCCAACTCAGCGATACGAGCAGCCATAGCGGCGTTCTCCGCCAGGAGCGCGTTGACATCCATCTGCGGGGAATCAAGTTTGATAAAAGTCAAACCATAGTGCCCAGCAGTAACACATGTGAGGAAATCAACATATTGAAGATCCAAAGATTATAATTGGTTGAACCCATATCATGGACTTCAAAAATTTGTAACACAAAAGTAACCAAATCTGTCGAAAACTGGCAGTGCTTACTTAAACGACATCTGACATCATTCTGGGCAGAAACAGAAAATTGTGTAGTTACGAAAGTTGTAGACAACTTCAAGAGCTTTCCAACAAGTACTCATTCACCTCAAACCGATCAGTATAGAGAAAGTTATGCCATTTCAAAGTTCGACATTTGTCTGCTGAAAATTCTGCTCTGGGGCAGACTGAACTCGACTCAAGAACTACCAGATTTCGTCAGGTTCCAGGACGAATCATGGAAAAATTTACATACCAAACTTGTAGAGCTTTCTGAGATCTTTCCATAGAGTGCTTAAACGCGACAATCGGATTTGAAACGAAGAAGGGCGTTTTGAAGTTGACTGAAAATTTCGGCCGGCGGCAGATTTGGACTTGCTTCATTTGAAGGATTTCAAATTCATTTGAATTGATTGTTTCATTACGAAATTTGCGACCTTACACAACGCAGAGGTTTGTTTGCATGACGGATTCGAGGATAGTTTTCATAGTTTATGAACATGCCAAATGCAATGCAATGCAACCATTTTTATTAACCTAGTTATTCGTTCCTCACCAAAAGAAAAGGGTGCCATATATCGGCATTTATTTCGGCGGCAAAAACGTCACTCAACCGTGTTAGTCTAGCAAACGGTGTGACCTCTAACGTGGTTGGTACCTGCAGAAGATTTACAAACAACAAAATAAAGCACAAACAACCAAAATGGCCATGCGATCAACGATCCATGCCTAACCATCATTACAACTCCTAACTCATGCGGTCAACGACCCATGTCTACATTTCTTACCTCTTCATGTCGCCGATATTTCAGAAAAGAAAAAGAAAAACAATCAACCTATTCAAGCAAGACTCGCTAGTTGCCACCTTAAACCGCTAACATCCTTATATAGGGCCGACTAAAACGTACCTCACCGTAAGCGTGGTTTTCGAAAATAATGCTCATTAGTGTGGTATAAACCCCGACTTAGCTCTGATACCAGCTGTAGCACCCCACCTCAAACTAATGAGGGGTTAGCTAACCAGGATCATTATCGGGTGATACTTGGCGAAGCAAGTATGCAAATACCACACACATAAGCATAAGTAACATAATTTTACAACGAGTTCAGTTATTACATTGGTTCCATAATTTACATAGAGCATAAAGTTCTGAGTTCGATTATTTTTACATAAAAGAGTTCGAAATTCGATTACATAACGCGAGCGGAAGCAAACACACGACGATACATATCTACAAGGAAATCATGTCCGGCCATAGACACGATCTCATTCTTCATGCTCTTGATTGGGAGAGGATGGAACCCACTCAACCGACCATTCCTTAGGCGGTTCACCCTCCCACACGACTTTACCACAGCAGCCGCAAAAGTTACAATTTGGAAAGCCTGCAGAAAAGTTTTAACAACGAAGCCTGAGCAACTAATACTCAGCAAGTCTTACCCGTCAAAATGGCCTTCTAAGACCGACTTCTAATTATGCAGGGGGGCTGACCAAGGTATAGGGATATTTGCATAAACATCGCACTAACATTGGTCCTTCTTTCATGTTTAGCCAAATTTTATCTTTTAGTGCAGAAATGTAAATGGTTTGCACCTAATCTGAATTCAAACACTTGCAATACAATTAATTTAAGTACAAAACAGCCATTATACAACATCATGTGCACTTTTTTACGATGTGACACAGTGAACAAGTGGTACTCAATAACCGCGAGGGACGGCGATTCGAATCGATTACACCTGCAGG